>JAEQBH010003271.1:0-377728 GCA_016808115.1 Tetrastigma voinierianum
CGTTAGTTTAAATTTTAAATAAATTATTAAAATTATTTACTTTAAATTCAATAAAATGAAAATCATTGATGAGTATGAAATTGATAAAATAAAATAATATTAAAATATTATTTCAAACTCATCCATTTGATTTTTCATTTAGTACTTAAAATTAAATGATTTTTGAAAATAATTTCAGTATTTAAAATTAATATAATTGAATAGTTTAAAATTTTAAATAAATGAATTAAAATAAATTTGTTAAAAATAAATTTTTAGATGTATTTAATAAAATAAATTTTAAACTTTGATTAATAGATTTTAAAATTAAAATAAAATTTTAGTATATTTAAAATAACGACAATTTATTTATATTTAAAAATAAAATTTGAATTTTTATTTATTATATTTTAAAAAACTAAAAGAAAGTTTAATAAAATGAAGAGTAAAACAAAAAAAAAAAAAAAAAAAAGGCTTGCGCGGTACTTGGGGCCACGGTGGGGCGGGTGGAAGCGGGTCGCAGGTTTAGGTCCAACCGGTGAGAAGGAGAGAAGGGAAAGGAGGGAAGGGAGAAGAGGGAAGAGAGAGAGGAGAAGGGAGAGAAGAGAGGAGAGAGAAGAGAGAGGAGAGTGGGTCTCACGTACCACGTGAACGTCACATCAACACTTAAAGGTCATTTTAATATCGTTTGACCACTTTAACAGTTTGAGTCATGGCATGGGTTAACTTAGGCAATGGGAGTAAACTGTAAGGGCCTATTTAGACCAAAAAAAAGTTTCAAGTGTAAGTGGGATATCAAGTACAACATTAGGGGGTTTTTTGCTCCTTTTCCCTATAATCTGTATTTCTTCACTTAGTTGGATTACAACAATTACATTACAGTTGGATTGCTTCACTTTTAGCTTAACTTTACAATAAAGCAATCCATAATATCCTATTCCAATTGCAACACATACAAATTGTCCATAAAATAACCATAACATCATCCAAATATCCCAAATTCTCAACAATTTATCAAAGCATCACATCCATAACACAACTTCAAGAATGTATTTGGCGAATGAACTTGTCTCTGTGTTTGTTTTGTGTATCTAAGACAAGCTTCACTGCAAGTTGCAATCTGTAAATGAATATTTTATCCCGTTAAAAAAATAAAAACACACAACAATCAGTATTATATCAAAATTATAATTACATGTAGATAGATTGGTGTGGGGCTTACTCGAGCGATTGACTCTACAAGTGTTGCTCCATTCCGTATCTCCATATACTTTAAAGCAAATATGTCACAGTTGGTATTATTTGTTTGACCAATAATGTTAGGATACACATGATAGAATGATGAGACGCCTACATCCTCATGCAAATTATATGCTGCAAATGCTCGAGACGGCTTTGACAAATATATTACCGTAATCGAACCCGTTTCTCCCCTCGCCATTGAAGTCAAAGATAACACCTCCTCGACCTTTGGCAAGAATGTTTATAGCATATATGTGTCACCGATTTTTCGACAAACGGGATGAAGTAATGTTATAACAAACAAACATCTTTATTAATAGAAACCTAATGAATAAAAAAGTAAATAAGTAGACATTTACTATAACTTCATACCATGTCACAATTAGCCAAATCAGTGTTCTAATTGATTGTCGAATCAAGGTGGGCTTTACATTTTCGGATGTATTGGGATTTGCTTTATTTTGATAATATTTTGGTCAATACAACCTAGCAAATATAGTCAATTAGATATGATAAACTAAATAACAAAATAAAATATAGTTATATAAGATGATTGATATGTCCAAAAATGTACATCAAATGACGCATCGAAGTAATGAATGCTTCGAGGAACATCTTGTGTTGCATTTAGCATGTGAGCCACATTAGTAATTATCTAGAAGTTATCATCAAAGTAATTTAATACATCGTCACAGTTGTTGATTAAAAGACCAAAATTTCCATGGGTAATGGATTCATTGTAACAAATTTTCTTACCATGATGTTAACCCATCAATCGACATTAAGACACGATAGTTCTCCCCTAGTGATAAACATGTCGTACATTTTGCACATCAACTCACTACAAGAAATGAAGCAAGAATTAGAAAACAAAGCAACATAATATATGTCAAAATGTAATAATTGTAGTGCAATACTTACTCCTCGTTCATATATGTCGCAAAGGCATAATCACCAACAAATCATTTCGTTTTTGTGAGATGGCGGAATTTCTTGATACATTGTGGTATGAATGGAATCTTCTAAGCTGCAATCCTTCTCACTATTCGCTTGCCCGCCCCCTTATCTTTTCCCTCAATTGGAGCTTTGATTGCAGCACCCGTATCTGATAGTTCACCAACAATCCCTACAACTTCATCCATTTCCATGGGTGTTGAATTATCTTCATTAGTAAGGGATGAGAGTGTGTGACCATCGTTTCATCATTAGCACTCCACCACCTTCATTAGAATTATACCAATAACCATCCTTGGTCGGGTATGTTAGGTATTTGTAAATGAAGGCTGCATTGATCGAGGTGTTGCATCAACGGGAACTCGCGGCAAATGGAAGCTGGTGTGGCGGCGCCTGGATGTGTGATAGCAGCGAGATGTGGCAAAGAAATACGAATTCCCTTTAGACTTTAAAATGTTCACATCTTCGCCAACTTTGTTATTATGCTAATAAGCTTATCGACTTTGCAATCAACATCTCTTAAATACCCTAAGCATAACACCATCCAAATTATAAACACATTGATGAAATATAGGACATAATAAACACACCTAGGATGGGAATAATCTAATACCATGTTGGAATCATTTGCATTTGAGGTGGAAGCTCTAGTGTTGTGCCTTGCTAGACTTCAATCAAGGAATTGAAGATGTAAAGAAATAACTTATTAACATCCTTATCTTCTATTATGCTAATAGTAACATATATATATATATATATATATATATATATATATATATATATATATATATATATATATATATATATATATATATATATATATTATAAAAATCTTACATCTACGTACGCGCTTGTGGAATACTAAAAATTTCTTTTCTTCCGCCTAGACGATGCTCGATCAAGTCGCTCGGTCCACACGACACTCAACAATGTGTCAAGGGCACTATTATGGCCGATATGGTGGAGTATGATACATACCACAACTGTTTATGATACATATTAGGTCATAGCGATGATAAAATCATAAATTAAGTAAGTAAAAAAGCACAAGAAAACCAATCACTTAGCTGGAGGAATAGTATGGACCCTTGGAACCACGATCCTCCGCACGTTTGGAATTCATGGATGTCATTCTCAAAATAAGCTAAGGGGCTGTCGATGTTCCTTCTAACTGATAGATCACCATCCCAAATTTGATCCCATATATCTCGAATACCCTCTTGTTTGGTATTCGGTACAAGTATTATAGCACATGCAAAAATAAGAAAAGCTTTTGAGAATTGCTCCCTAATAGGCTGGTCCAACAAATCTCTCTCTATATCTCTTAAACAATACTTTTGGTTAGGCGTAGATCTTCGATTGACAAAATTGATGACATTCCTTAGAAGACACTCCTACGACATCATTGACATCTTGTACAGTAAATTTAACTTATTTATTAGGTCTTAGCACCACGCGATGGTACAGAGCATCATAGTGAGTAATGATTCAATGGCACAAATCGAACTAGGCCTCTCTACATGGTAACTATAATAATCCCCCAAAGCCTAAAGCTGTTATAGCTTGTTTTTTCTCCTCAGATAACATTCCCATGATTTTAAAGAATTTTTTTAGGGAACATCGTGATTAAGGCATGTCCACCTACACACACAAAATACATATATAGAGTATATATATGAAGTTCCAATTAGAAAACAATAACAAATGAATGACATTGAAAATAGAGTTTAATAACTTTGTCTTTTTGGTTGTGTTGGTTGCCCATCCATCCTTATGAATAATACAATGGATAAACACCTACAATCTTGACAATTCTCAGTTCAATACTTGGAATAACAATACATAATTAGACAAAAAAAAATATATAATATAAACACACAAAAAATATATAATATATAATTAGACATTTACAATACTCATATAAACACACAAAAAACTCCACGTGGAGGGTTATAAAAAACAAAAAATAACAATATTCTATGCTCATATTAAACAAAATAATGAATCATGAAATTAAACATAGTTGTTTATGGTGATGGATTCTTGCAAGTGACACGATTGTGACCAGCTACATTACATCTAGAACAATACATAGTCACTTTGTCTCTGGAATTAGGACCTATGCGCTTTTTTCATCGGGTCTACCAGCATTCGCCCGCACGCTGAGGTTTTAGAGAGAAAACAAAGTGACCAGTTAAAGTCCGCACCAAGTTGTTATCACCAATAGTTAGCATGTCATGCGACTCTATCCCACAAAACTCACCATTATAAATAAGATTCTACTTTGAAAATGTGAACCATTCATGAACAAACTTAGCCACATTTTATCCAATTGACTGCATAACGGCACAAGAATGCTCACAAGGTATTCTCGACATTTTCCATGCCTTAAAAATGCATGTTCTATTGATCATGTCCACAATAACAAAAACTCTCCTAATTGAAACACAAAACCTGTTATTCATGAGTGGACTCATTGCATACCCTTCACCCTTTGTGATATGTTAGAGAAGTGCTCTAAAGGGAATCTCCATTAGCACTTATTGTGCGCGCAACATATTATTTAATATGAAAGGCTTCTTCGTTAATTTGATATTCATACGTTGAATTGATAACAGATCTTTAATCGAATTAATGAAGTCCATGAAACATAACATAGCATGAAGGAAATATTGATGGGATCATGATAATAAGATTCCTATCATGTGCAATTATGTTTGTGTCTAAATTATCCTTAGTCATAGGATCAACAAGTATTTAGACATTGCTGCTGATTCTATTATTGGCACATGTCATACTTCTTGATTAGATCAAGCAGTATATCTTATAAACTGTGATCAAGAGTTGATTAGAGTTGGCGTGTGGATGCTTGTTAAGAGTAGCTAAGTACATCGGAGACCTATAATGAGACAATCATATGGATTATCTATTTAAATGTAGATGATTGTCTCATCATAGCAATGGTGCAAGTATCCTTAGACTTGAGGTGCTCAAGGATATCTTGGATGTTGATCCTATACTTTGACCTTAATCCACGCGCTCTCTAAGTGGTCGCTCATCTGGATGAGGATTGTGTATAGCTTGAGTGTGTTCGAGGTAATTGAGTAGCCAACAAAGGATCTCGCCTACTCCCAATAAAGGGAGAGATACCTAAGGCCTCTTGTCTAATCATTACTAAGGAATCTCCGCGTGTTCAAACAATTTCGAGGAGTATTCTCTGGCGCATAGCTGAATCGACGATCCTGACAAAGATAAATCACTACAGGTATAGCCGCCCAGCGGAGCTACACAATTGTTCATGCTCGAACCAAGTAGGTATAGTTTGGTGAAAGGACGACCACCCAGATTTGTCTATGGGAAGGGTATGCGCCGCACCATTGAATCTCCGGCCAATCGGGGTCATGATGTCGCTAGGATACCAATCTTGACTTGCTTAATTCAATAGTTGAATCAAGTGGCCAACATAACCGGAACCTAATGGGTCACACACTTAGAAGAGTGTGGGGTTAATATGAAATGGATTTGGATGTGATCCAAATATGAGGGAGTTAATTCTTATGAATTAAATGTCACGGGATTAGTGGAATCCCGGTTCGAAAGCCATCACTTAAAGAGATAATAGGCTCGGGGCTTGTACTTCATTGGTCGTGTGGGAACTCACCGTAACGCATAGAGCATACGGTCTCCCATCATCACTTAGAGTGAGGGGCATTTTGGTCATTAGACATGATAGGGTTTTCCTATAAATAGAATGCTATGGAAAACCCTAAAAGAGGTTGCTCCTTTTGAGAGAAAAGAGAGCTCATGAGAAATAGCCAAGTGTGTTCTCTCATCTCCTAAGAAAGTGTTCTAGAGATTGAGAGACCCGGATTTTGGCTTCCCTCTCTTCGATCGGGGGACTAGGCTAGCACCGACCTGCTATAGACCGTTGCCTTAGAGGTCAGCCGGCTTCACTCCTTCGTGGTGGATAATTGCAGGCGAACCTAGGACTGCTCCGTCTTGCCTGGGGGTGCTGCCTCGGGCCCAATTAGCCTCGATTTTGGAACCGATACAAGGTAATCCTAAGCACTCCTTCTTTTGTTATAGAACTCGGTTTTGATGCAGCTGGGTCCTTGGATGGGTTTTATTGGGAATTTTTTATCAAGCACACGGGCAAGTGTTACCTCCCACGAAACCCTTCATGATATCTATCATAACCTCTTCCTCAATTTTGGGTCCTATATACCCCTTCCAATGCATTAACTCTTCCTTATGCTTAACTAACATGCCACCGAGCTTAATAATGTGTTCCATAAAAAAGGTACAAATTGAGTGATGACGTTCATTTTTCAACCATGCATCGAATGACTCAATAAGATTAGTTTTCATTTTATTCCATCTTTTTTTTTGGTGAATTTCGACATGGCCCAATACTGTAGTGAATTTTCTTCAACCTTATCGAAGCAAGCTTTATTGTAGTTCATAACTCAAAAGATAAGCATCATAATCTTCGCTCCTACGCGCATATGCAATACTATCAAGCCATTAAATGACAGGTTCTTTACCCTTGGTTCCTCTTGCCTTGAAATAAATGTATTAAAGTTCTCTTTTAGGTACTGATAGCAATAGACATGATTCTAAGCTCCAAATATCTCAAGAAAACTTTGTAGAAGAGCAGGATGCATGTTGAGATAATAACAACTTCATTCTCTCCAACAATCGTCTTCAAGTTTACTAAAACCAAGACCAATCTTCATAATTCTCTGAGCTTATAATCCCAAAAGCCAGCGGGAATATATAATCATTAGCATCATATACGGTGGCCGAGAATAAGGTCAGGTGGATAACTCCAAACCTGTGGGTCCTGCTGACCACCGGTCAACCTTACTAAACCCTGCGGTGTCTCATATCATGAGATTCATACATGAGTAAATGACCCAATAAAGGCCCATCATCCATATCAGTCTATACGGCATATAAGACCATACATTTCTATGGGGATCTAAGAGTTATTATATCACTCCTAATACAAACATATATTAAAACTAGTCGCTCTAATATATATACAAAAACAAGAATCAAGGGCCACAAATCCGCCCGCTTCATAATCCCGCCTCTAAGGAGCGCCGTCTCGCCTACTCGTCCCGTACCAAAAGTGGGGTCCCACGACGGGGATGAGCTAACGCCCGCAGAGATAAATCCTACAAGGGCTACTTCCCACCTAGGTGCACAATATGCAAATGATCATTTCATAGTCAAACCAACAACCAACTGCATACATGCGTTGTATTATCATGGAAAAACTACATGCATGTATGAGACGACACCTACATGCCCCCATGTACTCGGTCAACCTCCGACTCCACCACCCAATGCAAGTGCTAATGGGAAATCATCACCGAAGTCAATGTCCCGACTCCCATCTCACAACCCGTAGTCTATGTGATATCTTATTTAATCGCTTCGTGTCTTTGGGCAAATGTAACTTTTTCGGTCTCACCGCTGTGCCCTTACACCCTCCGACATTTTTCGCTTTCACCGTGGATACGCTGCCTAACTGTGTTTTCGTGCTTTTCACCCGAGGGTATCTATCCCCTACTTGCTACACCCAACACATTTCATTTTCCATTTTCGTTTAACACTGTGGAACTCAATTGGATTTCGTCCCATTCCCAAGCCCACACGATTCAACACCAAACGCAGTGCCAAATCAAGATTCATGTACACACTCATGTAATGTGGTGTTACTCTCACACCAATGTAATGCAATTTAAAGCATCGCACTCAAACCCATGACCAATGTATGAAAACCTCCTACATGGACATTCTACACCGCACACTATGCGTGTGTGTGTTATGAACACTCATGTCTAATGCACACAATAACATTTCATATATTTAACATACATGCAATCATGTTAATATTCCACATATTCAACCAATACATCACATAAGCATGCACTACATCTTTTCTATCATTCAAGCCATTCATATGTCAACACATCATTCAAGCATGGTTTAAAATAATTTCAATCATTACTTAGGCAAGTAATGCCATAATTCATATTCCTAGGCCGAGACATAGTATGTCACTATACAACTCCAATGCATATAATTATTTTCTATCTTTATCACACATATTTTCACATTTTCAGTATGTCATTGAATTTATGGCAATAACACACATTAGTCATTCTCGGCCATAAATCCGGCCATGCTTGGCCTCGGAAATAATATGGACTTAGTCTAGAAAGTCCAGTTTTTGTAAATATCACACAAAAAATCCAACATGCAATTCCCTACTTAGGCCATATGCAGCCCCAAGCATTTCGGTTACAAACCAGTCCCGAAAATGTGTTCCAAAACCGTAACGACCATTCTCAACTTCTTCGTGACCTGTGCCAATGTTCAGCCCACATTTTGGCCGAGAACTTTATTTTATTCTACTCAACGAGCTTTCCGCAGTCCAAGAACGAGCAAATCAAGTTCGACGAAAGCGGCTGGCCCAAAGTTGACACGGCCGATTCACAGTGGCGCGGAAATTTAGCACACCCCGCTTGCCATTTTGCTCGGGATTTTGCTGTCCCGGAACACAATGTTCGGTTTTCGACAATTCCCAAACCCCATGAAACCGATCTTTGACCATCACACAATCACAAACACAACATACAAATTCTCTCGGAAAAACCGAACAAAACCCATAGGCCATTACACACGGCCCTCAGGCGTAAAAAATAACTGCAGCAGGGAGAAAACCTACCTCTTGTAGCTAGCCTCCGGTTCTTGCCGTCCGTGCCTGCTCTCACCGCGCAACACTCCTTCTTCCCTCTTCTTTTCCTCTCTTCCTCCTCCCCTTCTTCTCTTCCTCTCTTTTCTTTCTTTCCTTTCTTTTCTTTTCCTCCCCTCCCCTTTCTCCTTTCCTTTCCTTTCCTTTCTCTTTCCCCTTCATCCTCCTTCTTTGTTGCTCCCCTACCTAACCGAATTCTGCTACTCTCCCACTCGAACCGCACTTTCCGCGTCCCACCCCCCCCCCCTCCCCCACCTCATATTTATAGGTGTCTTAACACGGCCATGCATGACTCAATACGTCGCCATGTGTCCTACATGCATAGGCCTTTTCCATGCAATGTGACACATGGCTTGCCATGTGTCACCCACATGGTTTGCCATGTGTCACCCACATGGCTCGCCACGTGTCGCCTCGACACTTGTTGTCTCGAAATACTTGAAATTCTGACTGTTTCGGAATTCAACGAAATTCGACAAGATAGCTAGATTTCGCGAGACGATTCTAATCTAAGTAACCGCTTTGTCATCCAAGATCTTAGAAAAATCTCACTTTTTCTCCTCCTGACTATTCCGGTAAATTACTGTTTTTGCCCCTTTATTTTTTTTTTTTGAAAAATTTAAATTTAAAATTTTCACGAGTTTCACAAAGACACCACCATATGGTCCACTAATGTGGGAAGAGTCAATTGCAATTATTGGGCGGCACCCCATTACAAATACTTGGATAGATATTGCATGTGCAATGAATAGTTGCTCAAAATTACCATCATTGGAATGTATCAACTCAATTATTGTTCCAGGATTAGTTTGGAAAATTCTCTCATACATCCAAGGTAATAACTTATAGTAGTTTTTGGGAATCCTTATTATTCGTCTTTTCACCTTCCTTCAATGTCATGCTTGATTATACAACAATCTTAGGTGGTGTTTTGCTTTTTTTTTACTTAATGCTTAATAGAACTTTTTGAGCTTACTGCGACAGCAATTCTAATAGCATTAAGTATTAAGTTGTTTGTTTTTTAACATTAGGTAGTGAGTAGGGATGACAACGAGACGGATTATTTTGGGTTCCCGTCCCGTCTCGCTCTTAATGCCACATGTTTAATTTAATTTTAATCGGGTTTTTAACGGGTTTGAGTTTATTTTTCAAATTCGACACGTTCAAGTATTGTTACTTCAGAAACTCCGAAAAATTAGAAATTTTAAAAAATGGTAAAATGTTAATAAAAATAATAAATTACCAGATGGGTTCAGGGAAGCTTAGAAAATTCTCTAGATCTCGGATGATGAAAACGGATTGGCGCCATAATTCGTCCCGTGAAATCTAGTGACCTAGAAAAGTCACTAATTCTAAGACAATGGAAATTTTTTCGATTTTCCGAGTGATAAGTTGTTGTTTAATTCTAGAGACAAGATTTTTACGAAAATCTCAAAGTCGAAATGGCTTGGGCTAAGCACTTAAAATAAAGTGAACCGAAAAGAAATAAATTGTTTCGGTATAAACGAACCCGACGTGAAGCAATATGAACCATATAAAATAATAATAATAAGCCCTACTCGATTATATTTAAAAATAATTTTTTATTATTTTATTTTTATATTTTTAATATAAATAATTATTATTATTATAATGTTCTTTAATAAATAATATATGTATTCATAATATTTTTATTTTTATGAAAAATATTAATTTTAATATAATAAAAATAATAAAATTTAAATTTAAAAAAAAATGTAAACGGGGCGAATTTGGGAATTTTCTCATCTCCGACCCGCCCTGTTTAATTTTTTAAATGAGACAAGTTTGGGAATTGAAAAATAAACGAAGTCGGCCTGACGGGATCGCCCAGCTCCCAAACCTCCCGCTATCATCCATGCAGTGCATATTGCCACTCATTCTTTTTATCAAGAATGATCGAAGCTTCTTTTATTTTTGTGGAAAATGACTTTTTCTGAATAGAAAAAGCCAAATATTTTCACTTTTTCTATTCAGAACTTTTTTAAAAAATTTCAGCAATAAGTCGTGAAAATTTAAAAAATAAACAGTTTAATGCTAAAAGCTATTCAAATTTCAACATTAAGTCAAAAAACAAACGCCACCTTAGACCATGTTGTCTAGAAAAATCTTTACATATTTGGTGAGGTTGATAATCTGGTGTGGAATGTATTACATCATCAATCATCTTAGATACAAGTTTGGCTTATCAGGGTCAGAAGAAGCTACATCATCCAAAACTATGGTTGCGACCAATCTCAAATGTATGAATCCAAAACAACGTTGGTTGAATGATCAAGACGACATGTGATTCTCTCCATGAGACACTTTTCAATAGTGCAAACAACACTCATTTGCTTCGAATTATTCTTCTTGAATCTATACCGGAATCTCCCTCCTAATGTGTAAAACCCGAGAAAATTCTAATTTTTTGAAAAATGGTAAAATGGTAATTTCGATCAAAATCCGGAATTTTTCTAGATCTCGGATGACAAAACGGATTGCACCGTTGGAATCGTCTCGTGAAATCTAGCTACCACATTGAATTTCGTAGAATTCCGAGGCAGTCGGAATTTCATGCTTTTCAAGACACTGAGCTATGGGCTGGGGATTAATTTTCATGCGATTTTGATTAGCCTGGTGGGAGACACCTGCTCGACTATGATTAGTCAAACATGAGCCAAGTGTGGGCCATGGGTAGACACATGGCATCATGTCATTGGACAAAGATCCCTAGTAGATGGATAAGGGATAAAGGGAATCCAAGTCAGCCAATGGGAGGTTGACATGTGGCAAGTGAAGACACAAGTTCTCTTGACCCAACTTCTCCCAATCGGATTGGATGGGGGAAAATAGAGAGAGAAAAGAAAGAGGAAAGAGAAAGGAGAGATTCTAGAGAGAGAAGCTCTACCTTCTCTCTAGATTTTTCGACGATCGGTCAGGCAAACTCAGGCGAGACAAGAAGCAAAGTTGGTCTATGCTGCAAGGGCTACACGTGGGTACTAGTTTTCAGGGAGTTCGACAACTACGAGAGATAAGGGTTTCTCCTACTTGTTTTATTCCTTGGCTAAGAGCTATTTGAATGGATAGGGATGTTCTGAGACCTGAAGGGCCATGTTTTTCATTCCCAAATATTGGGGTTGAATGGTGAAATCCTAGGGTTGTCCATGACAGTCTGAGACCGTGTGTTGGACTGTTTATGGGGCTGGTGTGTTGCTATGTTTGAATAGCATGATGTTGCATGTTGTTTGTGTGATGTTTTAGGCAATTCCAAGATGGATTGCCTGATTTTATATTAGCCCATGTGAGCTAATTTTATGTGTTATCATACAATGAATAAGATGTCATTACAGAGTTACTTTTGTTAATATATGCATGCTTGATATATTAACATGTGTTGTATGGAAATGACATATTGCATTTCATATGCACTAGGGCACCCTAGACTGTAGGAGTGTGTGCATGACATGAAGTAAATCGGAGGGTTGTCCAAAATAATAATTTTATCGGAAATTCGTCTGAAAAATTGTGTTAGGAAATCGTCCAACAATTCACTTCGGAGAGGCCTATGAATTGTTTCAGAGAGTTATCCAACAAATTCACCTCGGAGGATTGTCCAACGTATTTATATCGGAGGGTTGCCCACAATTAAAAAAAATATTTTGTTTGGAAACGATTTTCACACATGGTAAGTGCATGTGTGAGGGAGTCGGTGAGGACTCGAGCCATGGGATTGGGCATGTAGACATTTGAGTAGGAATCATGAATTCACTTGAATGTGTGTGTTTGCCATTGCATTGCACTTAGGTGGAGAGTAACCCTCGTAGGAAATTATCACTACCGGGCACGCCACCCCGGCCGGATCCCCTTTCGTATAGGGACTATTCAGGGAGATAGCGCTCATCAAAGGCCGCTTTTGAGAAGAAAGCCAACATGTAGCTTGATTTTATATTTTTGTAAACATGTACGAAATATTTTGATTTATGCATGTTTGTATAAGAGTGTAATTAACTCTTGAAACTATTGTAATATAGTTGATTATATTTTGGTGAGTATGGATGTATAGGCCCGACGTGGCCATTTTACTCATGTATGGGTCTCATGACATGAGACACACAGGTTTCCGCAGGTTGAAGGTGGTCAACGGGACCCCCGAAAATCAGGGAGTCACATAATGACATTATATACACAGCATCCCGAAACTCATTGGCATTGTAAAATGTTTTTCCACTACCGATAATTGCATTATGGATTTGCCTACATTGGATATCAATAGGATGTGACTCTGCACATCTATGTGAGAATCCTAATGACTCGATTCTCGATGTGTCACTAAGTTAAGGAATCTCACTCTGCCTGTTATCATCATCAAGTGAGGAAATGATACATGCCACATTTGATGCAACTATTGGGGTATTGACACTGAAATTTAACAAAACAAAAATTTAGTGACTCAATCCATAACATGACAATTGTGTATAACATGACAATTATTTATAATCACATAGCTTGTGGGTAAGGAGATAATTACATCAAAGGTTCAGGGTAGTTAGAAGCAACACGTCCAGTTGAAGATACATAAACCTGACAATAGACATCATTCAGTCTGAGCATGCTTGCAAATAATGCATTGTCACATAATAGGATAAGAAAAGATGGATCAAATTTCACTATGAATTCAAGTTTGACTAAATTTGATTGCAAGTTCAATGTACCACATACTCTTGATCTGAATTCATCATGCGACATATGCTTATTAATTTCAATACAAATGGTTCGACCGCCAATGTATTTGACGGCTCCATTATCACCATTAACCAATTCTTCCCCCTCATGAATATAGCAAAACATGTCAATGTCCATTATATATTTGATACTTGTGTTTTGCATTGTTCCAAAAAGCACTATACATTATTAGTCATAATGCAATACCCAATGATTGCTACATTGAAACATGCGGCTAAGGTAGACATACATTGTTTTTAACTGACCAAAAATATTACATATTGTACCTAAAGTTTAAATGGGTTGTACCTAAATTATATCTTGGTCGTACCTAGTGTTTCAATGACTTGTACCTATGTTATGTTAACTCATCTGCTATTCTTGTGCTTACTTGTTCTATAACTGATGTTTCATTGTGTTATACCTATGACCTATTTCGGTTGTACCCAAGGATTACACATCATGTGACCCATGATTACAATAACATGCACCTAGGGTGAAGTACTATTCCTCGGTGCTTGTTCATCAGATCCTTAAAGCGCATAAAGGGTTTATACTAAGTATGAAATCGCTACTACCCGCATTTCACGGAAGTCCTACCAACTACTTACCATTTTATGCAAGCTTACAAATGTAATACCTTCGTTATTCATAAATAAACATTTATTAAAAAAACACAAAACAAACAACCCCTTAGATGAAGACGAATGGACTGGAAGATGAATCATATTTATTCAAATATTTCAATAGAAGGAAAGATGAATATACGTATAGATCAACCTCAAATAATGAAAAAGATCTTGCAAACTAACCTTCAAATGACCATTCTCTTCTCCTAAGAGGCATATGGAGAAAAAGTTCAAACATACGAAGGATTTTTAGATTTTTTTTTAATTTTTATTAGAAAGAGAGCAAGAAAGAGAGAGACAAATTGGTAAAGAGACAAGAAAGAAAGAGACAGAGAGACAGAGAGGTAGAGAGATGATCTCCTGAAGAAGGTTGGTGAAGAATGAACTTTGGTGGTAGCTAGTTTTTTGAGGGAAACTTCAAATCTAATGCTTTGGTTTTGTGGTTTTTTTTTTATTTTTTTATTTTGATTTAGGACTTTTAGATTATGAAATCAAAATAATGTTTTGGGAATCAAATAGGGTTAGGTCACATGCAGCATTAATGAAGGCTGCTTTATCAATTTTTAGTCTTCTTTATCAAATAGACTTTGAAGTGCTGGATTAGGCCTTAAATAAAATACTTTTGGCCTCATTTTTCAAATATTCTTATATTAGGGCCTCATTTTCCCATATTTCAATTTTTTTTTCTTTTTTTTTTCAAATACTCTCTTCTCAAAGAGTTGGAAAAGATTCATGGTCACCCCATCCAAGGCATCAGAATTTGAGCACACCCGAAAGTGAATTTATTTGTTCAGTTTATAAAGCTCGTTTATATGAGTAATCGAAGTTTTACATCGTTAGACGATTTATCTCTTAAGATATGTGTAGATTAAAATTTTGTATGAGAAAACACATATCTCAAGAAATAAAATCATCATCTAACGATAAAACTCGCTTCCCTGTATATGAGAACGAGCTTTTATAATCAACCATTATTTTTATTTTTTGGCTATTTGATTTATGAAAATGTAAACACATAAATTGTGTTTTTGAATAAAAACATAAATTGTTTTAAATTCTTTAATATTTAAATAAGAAGTAAAATATGGTATACATATGATTTTTTTATTTAACCTGTTTTTTTTTTTTATTTCTTACATCTATAAAAATTATTTTTCCGATTCTTTTCTTATAAGTATATACTAAAAGACATTTCCTTTTAAACATAATCTAAATGAAATCATATTCTATTAATATAATATATATTTGTAATATTTATATAGGTGTCAATATCATATGTTATAATATTGCTTAAGTGATATTTATAACAGCTTAGATTATGGTATATGAATCATAATATGTGGTATGGAAAATTCAATGATCTAATATATCATGATATCTGTTAACTATCTATAGATTACGATCAAACATTAACAACAATCATTAAAATTAAGTTCACACTAAAAACCTATATTTGATGACATCTTAGTTGTAAAGAATATCCTAAGTAACCTAATAAGTAAGCAAAACTCGCTTTTTTCAAACTTTCTCTCAAAAGGAATATGTTTTCTGATCGGGTTTAAAAAATAGGCACGCAGGCCCACTCCTCAAGCCCAAGAAGCAGGATTAAAAGAAGATTTATAAGCAAGCCCACAAACGCCTGGCTCCGGCACAGCCCAAGACGGAGCCCGCCCATCCACCCCAAGGCCGACATAACACCTGATAGCCTAAAAGAGTTCATATCCTCAGGAATCAAATCAAATCTTACCAATGTACAAGCAGGATAATTCTCAATAATCGCTTCCTTAATTATCCCTTATTAACTGACAGCATACAAAGAAAATTCCCCATCCAATAAGAGGGAATCCTTATCACCATCCAATTGGGAAAAACATCTACTATAAATACCTAGCCATCCCATCGGTGAAAGGTACGCAGAAAATTCACCCTCTAAGCAGTTGATCTTTTCTTCAGGGAGGAACTGACTTAGGCATCGGAGAGGCAACGGGCGAGCCCCCGCCGATCCTATTTGCTCTTGCTTTTGCAAAGGAATCCAACGGCCCGCAGCCGATCGGCCCAACTAATCCAAGACGCTCAAGCCTAGTTCCGTTGAAAAGCATCACTGGCCATGGCCACTGCGGAACGACAGCCTTTACAAATAAAGTTGATCTCTCAAGAATCGATGGTATCAACTCGAAACACGAGCAGAGCCATGCTAATCCCCAAGGATAAGACCAAGGCAACACAGAGAAGCCGACCTCCGCAGCGCCGCCGGAAACTATACACGATAACACAAACGTGACGGAGGCACCCGTCCCACCAACCAGCGCTTGATAAGGGAATTAGAAAGCAACTCACTGTGCAAGATGCAACGCCCGCGGAGTACAATGTGCCCAGGGAAGGCCATAACACCACCCCTCAAAGAGCGTACCACACCCCGCCCCTCGAGAGGCAGAAATAGAAGCAGAATCTAGCCGAGCCAAGGGGCACGAGCCCCACCCCGACTTCCGCAGAGGAGCGCAACGAAGCAATACTGGGGGACATCAAGACCGATGAACCGACTTTCTCAACAAGGAAATGAAGGAGCATCATGGGAGCAGAGGTTAAAGGGCATCCAACAGAGTTCAAATTTACACTTAAGGAAGTCAGAAGGGTCGAAGCCTAAACTTTATGGACACCTCGCGCAAATAAATCAATCCTCGTTCATAAATAGGTGCTACATTTCCCTTCCGAAGAAAGTTCGTGGATGCCGCAAATAGAAGCGTTCGATGGAACAAAGGATCCCGTCGACCATCTTAATACCTATAAGAACCAGACGGACCTGCAGGGATATCAAGATCCCGTACGATGCAGAGCCTTCGCTATCACGCTAAAAGGCCCGACGTTGGCTTGGTTTAATAGGCTCCCACCATCGTCGGTCTTTTCATTTAGAGAACTCTCCATCGCATTCGTCTCACACTTCATTGGAGCCAGAACATACAGGAAGCCGAGCTATCACTTGCTGACCATAAAGCAGAACCCGCAAGAAAGCTTGAGATCTTATGTCCAGAGGTTCAACGCCGAGTCATTAAAGGTAGACGACGGGATGAAGTTCGCTATCACCGCATTCATCGCTGGGTTAGGAGTATAGTCAAAAGACTTGATGTTTTCCATCTTAAAGAATCCTCAGGCAAGCATGAACGAGGTGCTTGCTAAAGCGAAGAAGTACATTAATGGCGAAGAAGCCCTCACATCCAAGAAAGGGAGCTCTTCAACCCACAAGTAGAAAAGTATTACTGACAAGCAACAAGAGCGAAGCCCTAGGAGGAAAAGAGACCGAGAGAGATCCCTAAGAAGGGACAGAGAACGATCCTCAAAGAGGCAAGGAAGCGTCAGAGACCGCCTGGGACCACCTTAACCCGAGTTACGGCAGCAGTATTCACCTCGGGCTGTGCACCCTCGACCCATAAGATCGCTGTGTCTTTACAAGGAAAGGCAATACTTAAAATTTTTTCTCAGATGGCCATCCCATAAGGAGGCTGGACCCTACCAAAAGAGATAACACTGTGTATCGTGGAGTTCCATAGGGGACCACTGCATCGAACGAACGATTGATACAAATTTCTCAGAAGGAAATAGAATACTTGATTCGACGGGGATATTTACGCTCGCTACATAGCCTCCGAAGGTCAGGATCAGCGCAGCCTACCACCACCCCAAGAACCGACCCCAACTCAAGACTAACAACCCTCGGGGCAAATCCATGTGATCTCGAGGATTCCGCAGGAGGTGGGGATCTACCGCTGTGAAGGCTCATTTGCGTAGCATTAGGACATGAGAGGTAATGGAAGTGTAACCAAAGGTCCAAACTACCCCGACCGATTAATCGCCATAACATTCCCTGATTCGCACTGAGATGTCAACACCCCCCACGACGATCCTTCGCGATATGGGCAGCCAGGGCTAATAAAACAATCCACTCGGTCCTCACGACAATGGGGAGCTCGACCGACATCATCTTTACATCTACAATTTACCGGGCATCGAAGGAGAAGTCGGAACCACTACACCCACCGCGAGGATTCTCCTGAGAAAGTGCTAATTGGGGTTAATATACCTTGTGCTCACTTCTGGGAGACCCTCGTGCCAGAACAACGACAATAAGATTTCTCATAGTGTATGCCCCTCGCCTTATAACGTGTTATTAAAGGCACCCTCTCTCAACACCATAAAGGCCATCGCTTCCGCTTATCACATGGTGATCAAGTTTCCTACCACAAACAAGAGTAGGAATGGTTCAGGATACCAAAGGCAGGGCCAGGAGTGTTACTTCAAGATCAATGAAGCAAAAAGTGGTCGGCCACATATATGTGGACGAGCTCGACATATGAGATGAGGTAAGCACCCGACCGAGTCCTCGAAGAGCTGAGCCTATACAAATGGACGATCACCCTAAACACCCTCGCCTACGCTGCTCCAAGCTAATGGAAGACTCAAGCCTCCTTATCCACTTCAAATGTAACAAGGATGTCTTCGCGGAAAGCAGGAGGACATGTGGAGGGATCGTACCGCAAAGAATCACTCACTAAAGCAACCACCCATCCTTCCAAACCAACAAGGCAAAAGAAGTGAAATTTAGCCCTTAAAGATGTAAAGCTATCTAATGAGGAGGTCAAGCTCCTCCGTGCGATGATCAGAGAAGGCAGTACCAATTATCGGGTCAACGCCGTATTTGCTGTGCTGTCCAAGAATGGCGACCAGATCGATTCAATCGACGTCAACCAAGCATGCCCTAAAGATAGTTTCACTGACGACCTCATAGTAGATGTCACAATTTACCATGAACTCCTCAACACATGGATGCTTTCTCCATTACAACCAGATTAGTGATGGATCCCGACGACCAAGAAAAGACCTCATTCGTCACATGGCAAGGGACCTATTGCTATCAAGTAATGCCTTACAAAACGCGAAGAGCTACCTACCGAGGTCAGAACAGATGTTCCATAAACAAATATGGACATCTATGGAGGTATATATAAACGACATGTTGGTAAAATCAACTACTACGAAGCCCATATAACCTATCCGGCCGAGGCATTCCGCATCTTGAAAGAGTACAACATGAAGTTGAATCCAAATAAATGCGCCTTTCTTGAGTCTCAAATTGAAAATTTGGTTTATAGTCAACAACCGAGGAATAGAGGCAAACCTGCATAAGATAAAAGTCAGGTTTCATATGTCAAGCCGCATCAAAACATAAAAGAAGTCCAACGCCCGACCGGGAGGATAGCCGCGCTGTCAAGCTGGTGTCCAGGCCGATAAGTGTCTGCCCTTCTTCCAGATTATGAAAAAAGGCTTCCAATGGGATGCACACTGCGAAAAAAGCGTCAGAACGCTAAAAACTCGTCCGAGCTCTCCCATTCCGTATCCTCCGAGGGAGAGCTCCTTACACCGCACCGGGTCGCTTCATATTTCAACTTAGTCGTCCCGATAGAGGACAAAGACTGAAAGTGTAACACCCAAATTACTATTGCAAACAGTTCAGAGGAGCAGAGGAGAGGTATCCAAAGATGGAGAAATTAATCCTACCATTGGTAACCACAGCCTGAAAACTCCGCCCTTACTTACAAGCTCATACCATTGAAATCCCAACAGAATACCCAATGAAGTAAGTCCTACACAAACCTAGACCTCTGAAGCACCGATGAAGTGGGCCATAGAGTTAAGCCAGTTCGACATCGATACAAAACCAAAACAGCAATAAAAGCGGCAGATCTCTGCGGCACTTGGCCAGAATCTCACCTCAGAGCTCGCCGGCTACCGTAAACGACGCCCGACTCCCCATTTGGAGGTCAGTCTCAGACGGCCGCCTAATGCTCAAGGGAGTGGTGTCGGTCTAATTTTGACCTCTCCAAAAGGAATAGATATCGAATATGCGCTAAGATTTGGGTTCCGAGCCTCCAATAACGAGGCCGAGTATGAGGTCGTCATAGATGGGCTTAACCTCGCTCATTCAATGGAAGTTGATTAGCTAGAGGCGCAAAGGATCTACCTGGTAGTAAAGCAACAGAAGATTCCTATGAAGCCAGCGAGAGGCTTAAAAATGATCCTATACCTCAAAAAAGGCACGAGAATTACTTAAGAAGTTCGCATGTCTGTGTCGACATACCGAGAGGTATAATCATGAGCAGATGCCTTAGGCAAACCGGGCAACAAATTTCCCAAGAAGACCCCAACGTGACCGATACCTGCCGAGCACCTTCAAAGCCCTCCGTAACCAACAACGAAGAGGTCTCCTCACATGGCCGAGCCGAAATGGACGGGACCCCATTCGGGACTACTAACAGGCTGACCACGCTAAATGACCGAATGAGGCATCTAAGCTCAGGTCGAGGTCTGCCAGGTTCACTATTCATCGGGGAGCCCTCTATAAGCGAGGTTTTTTCACACCCATCCTCAAGTGCATTACAAAGGAAGACGCCAACTACGTGCTGAGGGAAGTACATGAAGGTGTATGTTGAAATCACATCGGAGCTCAGGCATTGGTGGGAAAAGTCTTAAGGCAGGGGTACTATTACCAGACAATGCATAGAGAGATGCAATGTAATCCAGTCAAAAAAAGTTTGTCAGAGCATGCAAAAATCTCTCACCTCCCATCCTGTTAATGACGCCACCATGTGCCCTCGACCTTTTCAGAGCTGGCCGGACATATTGGGACTCATCATGGCTGGAAGGTCAACAATGTCAGAGAGTGATTATCTACAGAACGGTCGTTGTCTGCAAGATCAAAGAGACATGAATTCGTTGATAGCATATAGGTGTCAGATCCCTAGTCGGTGTTTATAATACGGTATAACGATAAATCTGAACTATGATTGCTGTTGGAATTACTTATCTCAATATCCACAAATTTAATAGTGGATATAGTTCACAACTCAAGATAGTACAAAGAAGGTCTAAAAGGCAAATGGCAGAATACCTCAAGGTGTTATGGGCATACGTAACTACACGCTAAGTCAAGAACTCCATAAGACCTCTATTCATTTAGCCTTTGGCACCGAGGCTAAGAACTCCCTCACAAGATCGATTAAATCCCCAAGGATTGAATTAGCAAGTTTAAACATAACGAAGAGGCTCTTCGCTCTAAAAACTGCACTCTAGATGGTGGAAAATCGTGATCAGTCTTGAACGCATTTAAGACTACCAAAGGAAGACGACAAGGTACTACGACCAAAAGGTCAAACCCAGGAGTTATAAGCCTGGCGACCTAGTCTTAAAAAAGCTTCTGCCTGCGAGGAAAGATCCTACACATGGAAAGCTAAGACCCAACTGAGAAGGCCCTTATCGCGGTCTCGTGGTCGACTGCAACTACACACCTGCACGGTTAAGGAAAATTCTACCTCATTCTTGGAACGCCGAAAAATTTTCAAATGTTTCTATCAATAGACCTCAGATTGTAATCTTTAATAAAGTATCATCAGCTTTCAGATAACAGTCTGTGTGTTCGTTTAGTACTTTGTTTAATATCCTTATGAGTAAAAAAGCAAGGCATCTCGGTAAAAGAAAAACAGACAGCTTGACCAAGAAACGCCCGAGAAAATTCAAGCACACTTCGTATCAAGAAAATCTATGCTTCAAAAAATTGCCTTATTCCAATGAAGATACAATTGATTACAATCAAGAAGGCTATCCCTTACATCTCTGAATGAACAAAGATAAGGCTTCCCTTAAAAAAGAAAAAATCTCAAGAAAGAGAAAGGGAGAGGGAAAAAGAAGAAGAGAGAGTGCGAATGGGAGGGAAAAGGAGAAGAAAGAAAAGAAAGGGAAAGGGAAAGAGAAGAAGAGAGAGTGCGAAAGGAGAAGGAAAAGGAGAAGGAAAAGAAGAGAAGAAAAAGAGGAGAAAATGGAAAAAGCGGTACTAAAAGTTCTTCTTTAAGTACACCGCCCTCTCTGGATGCATTCCTCGAACATGGCTCCGCTCATCCGATCTTGAGCTAGGGAATAAATACACTCCCATAAGGAGGAATCCAGGTAAAAAACACACCCTACAAGCGTAAGACCATCATAACCAAACGCCACCAGATCTCCGTGCAAACCTCACGATGACGACCAAGCCTCGACGCTCATCATACGCTGGGATTCTAGTGAACGCCCAAAAAGGGAGGAAGGTTCGAAGCATGAGCTCCATCGCAGAGAAGTCGCAACTTATAAGGAAGCCAGAGCGCTCGGGAAATAGCGCAATTTGTTCCAATTCTCCATAAAGCCGCATTAAAGCTGTCCGCGTCTTTCCAAGATAAGGAACTCGAACGGGCCATGTAGCCAAGGGGCCAAACAGCCCAAGAGCCCCGCAGATCTCGGGATTGTCGCAACCCGTCTCCAATTCTCCATAGCTACATTGCAGCCACCCGCGCTTCCAAGAGAAGGAAGTCGAAGGCCATATAGCCACAGAGCGCCTACCAAAGTAGACACATTCGCGGAGCCTCAGGAGCTCAGTTTTCAAGAGCTCAACTGCTCAAAAAAGGCCATATAGCCACAGAGTCGTTCAACCAGCATCCCCATGGAGCCCTCGTGAGGCCCGCCTCAAGAGAGCTTAACCGCTCAAAAAGGCCACATACCGGTAGAGCCGCTCGCCAAACAGACAGCCCACTGAGCCTCAAAGAGCTTCACAGAGCTCAACTACTTAGAAAATATACTGCAGTTAGCTTCAGACAGTAAAGCATAGGCCACTGAGCCTCGGGGCAGCCCGCTTTAAGAGCTCAACCGCCGAAAGGCCAGTTATAGCCAGCCTGCTCAGCCTGGCGATTAGCCCAGCGGAGCCCCATACAGCCGCCAAGAGTCAACTACGAGATGGCGCCATATAGCCGCAGAGCGGGCCTAACTCAGCAGACAGTCTGCTGAGCCTTTGCAGCTTCGCTTAAGAGCTCAACTGCCGTAAAAGGCCATAGCCGCAGCCGCCTCTCAACACGCATGACAGCACACGAGCCTTAGCAAACGGGCCAAGAGTCACAACTATCTAAAGGCTATAGCAGAGCGCTTCAACAGTGATAGTCATTGAGCCTCGCACTGGCCAAGAGCCCTGCAACCCGGCTAGAAAGACCATATAGCCAAAGCAGAGCACTCAACCTTATGCAAATAGCCTACCCGATCCTCGCAGCCTCGCTCGAAGAGCTCAACTACTGCACAAGGCTATAGCCGTAGGAGCCGCCCACCAAAGACATTCTGAGGAGCTCTCAAAGCACAGCCAAGAGCTCAACTGCTCATAAGAGATAGGCAACAGCTGGCCTCACCAGCAAATTAGCCCATCAAGCCTCGTGAGGCTCGCTTTCAAGAACTCAATCGCCAAAAAATTTTTTCATAGCCACCGCATCGCTTTCAACCCAGTGAAAGATAAGGCATAGGGAAAAGGTAGTTGGTGTAACTGGGTATCACAGTTTCAAAGCCCAGAAGCATTGAGGTGATCCATTGTTCAGAGCCTAAGGTTAAAAAACAAAAACAAAAACTAAAATACAAAAAAACAAAAAAAAAGTTGAAAGAACAAGCAAAACTACAAGGAGGTCGCATGTCAAAGCGCGTGATCAAGATGCATATGCGTTAGGGAATACAGCTCGCCGGGGTGGTCAGGTTTCAGAGTAGTCGGCTTAAAGGATTCTTCTTCCGCTCCAGCCGCCGCCAGGATATCAAGTATATCTAAGTCTGAGGTAAATACAAAGAACTTCGTGTTTCGTCACTGTCCAAAGCGCCTGCCCCAGCGCCCCTGTCCCAAACTCTTACTTCCGTCCTTCAATCGCTGTACACCGGCAAGTTCTCCTCCCAGTGCCAGTCCCCGCAACCCTTGACACTCACGCTGGTCCGGTCAGCTCAGCCATGTCCCCAGTGCTCACAGCAAGCTCCGTCTAGGCAAATAACTGCTTGCTGAGATAAACATCTCTAGCAAACAGAACTTTCAAGGCCTGCAGCCATTCCGTGGAATGATCTGCAACTCCCTCTCCCACCACCCAGCTCAAAATCCAAGGCTCGCAGCTCATCCCCGCTGCTCCACCATTCGAAATTGGCAGAACACTTCACTCCAGCTCAACACTTTAGTCTGGTTAGTCTCAGCCTTCTTCCTCTCATCTTCTGCCCCAGCTTCACTTAGCCTTCCGAGAGGTATGCCTCTATATCTACCTAGTGTCAGCGCCTCCTGTCAGCATTTTGGTACTCTGGCTCAGTCAGCGTCGTAGGTGCAAAAAAAAAAAAAAAAAAAAAAAAAAAAAAAGAGAATAATTAGAGAGGCTCACGTTGCTTCAGCAGCATCTTTGCCTTCCGCCTCTTTTGCCAAACTTTCAAACGTTGTAGTCGCCCGCTCGATACCAACATAAAGCCACACAGACTCAAACCAAAGTAAAGGCACAAAGACATCAGTCCGTTTTGTGCCACCCTCAGCGAGCGGCAAAGCCTCACAGTGTAAAGCACTCCACCTCAGATCAATCTCGAGGATGGATGAGATCGCGGTTCTAGCAAGCCTGCAGATCGGCACAAGGAACTCCCATATCCATCGCCTCCGGGCGCCCTCCCGCAAGCTTCTCCCATCGGCAAAGGAGGCCCGCCTTCACGCAGATATGACCCTAAACTGAGATGGCAAAGCAACCCAACCTGAGAAGGCTCAAGACTCTCCTGAGGAATCTTGGCTTCAGAACAAAGTGAATTGAAGTTAGCCAACCTTTACGCCTCTGCAACCTCTGCTCAAGGTGGGAACACACGTCTCTATACCGACATGCCCCAGGTATGAACATTTTTTGCGCTCCCAACTCCTCAAAGTGCTCTCATCCCAAGTTTGATGGCCCTTCAAGGAGCCCGCCCAGGTTTCTAATTTCACACCCGATCTTCCGGATTTATCTGTTCTGCAGCCTGTAGTTTCCCCAGTTTTGACATAACTGGAGTTCCACAATGTGGGAGAGTAACTTCATAACTGACAGGTGAAGGCTCAAAGTAGCGTGCCTGGAAGACTCCAATCCCCAAAGATCCTGAATATCCACACCAGATGTTTCAGAGGTTGCTGAATATGATTTCCACACAACTTCCAGCTACACCTGGGTTTCTGTGCTAAGATCATATTATCAAAAAGCACATCCAATGCAAAGTTATGATACCAATTCTTATGAAAATCAGATCAAACCAGTGTTTATACAAAAGCCTCATGTAGATTCCTGGAGTGGTTCAGGCAACTTAACAAACAATAGCTTCTCACACTGCTGGGATTCAGCCTCAACTGTCCACTTGGTCAAAAGCAGCTCTTCCCAAATTAGACTGGGAGGTCCCAGATGATCAGTGAGTCTGATGTTTTGGGGAAGGCAAACAAAAGCTCTCAAATGGCTTCCTTCACTCAAAAGGTCCAGAACAGGCTACACTGAGGAACACCCAAGCCCTTATCCCTAAAGATGATTACAATGAACAACTGACACTCCCAGTTCCACAAAGCTGAAGAGGGCAGACAAGAATGTTGCAAAGATATCTCTTAGAGCAAGGATGAGGAAAACTGAGTGCTGCATCTCAGTGTTTCACCCCAAAGGAAGACACCACCAAAAGACTTAACAACAAGTGAGGCTCAAAACGCCTGGTGACTGTAAACTGTGACACTTCAAACGTGCCTATATCAAGCCTTTAGCTAAGATTTCCTCATAAAAGGCTCAATCCAGTAATCTAACGCCAGTTACATAGTGGCCCCGTCATCCTCAGTACTTAAATTTATATAAGTAAGCTTAAATCTCAAGTTTGATTTTACTCGCTTACCCATGGGAGGTGAGGTTCCCGCAAAGCACCCCAAGAGTGAACTCAATAAAATAAAAGGTCGATCGGATCCACCACCAAGATCCGCCTGAACTGAGATGCCTGCAGATGAACACTCCCCATACGCAAAGCAAAGAGGACCTAATTCGAACTCCATGAGAAATACCTGGTCTGAACTAAACTCAACTGCTGGCCCAGTCCCGCTATACCACTAAAAAGCAAGAAGGTAAGACGATTAACCGCAAAGAATGGGGAATCTAAGTGACACCCCAAGGACATTACAAAACACCAAAGAGATTCTGAACAGCGGGCTTGAATAGCTACAAAAAGGTTCGAAACGTTGTGTGAAGGAAAAAGCTTCAATGGGTGAGGGGAACACACAAACTACGAGGATGTTCTCGAAAGAAATCGAAAGAACTAAAGGAAATAAGCGAAGTCGAAAGTCATTAGTGCACTATAGGACATTTGACTCGCCATTAAAGCCCTGTCCAAACTGCTCGAGCAAACTCAGCGAAGTCGACCAATTCAAGAAATGATACTTTCGCCACACCTCGTAACCAAGGGTCAGCCAACTGACGAAGCCAAAAATAAGGCCACAGCCCACTCCCAAGCTCAAGATGCGATTGTTATGATTTATAAGCGTGCCAGAACCACAACCCAGATCAGTCATCATCCCAGGTCAGAACATTGCATGTCAAAGTATATTTTATCCCAACAAACCAACTGCCCATGAAGAGAAGTAGGATAATTCTCAATAATCGCTTCTAATTATCCTCATTAATCCGACAATGATAAGGCAAATAAAATTCTCCATCCACAGAGCGAATCCTTACTACCATCTATAATCGGGAAAACATCTACTATAAATAGTCAGTCATCCATCCGAAAGATACGCAAAAATCTTCACCCTCTGCGCTGATCTTTCTTCTATGAGGAATCAACACTTAGGCATCGTGACAGAACATACAGAGTCTCTGGCCGATCCTATTTGCTTCTTGTTTCTGCAGCGGTGCTCAACTACCCGTAGCCAGCGTGGACCGCCTCCAACGATCCAAAGACACTCAATCCCGCCCAATTAAAAGGCATCATTTTCCACATGCAAAAATACTCTTGATAAAACATGAAACTAATATATATGGAACCTTATTGATCATTCCTTATGGATCATTCCCATTACACCTGCCTATATGGGAAGTCTCACATTTCCTTTTCTTTTTTTTCACTTGGCGACAGGAAACAAAGACGAGCGAACTTAACAGACCAACGTCCACTCAACCATATTCCCATGGTTCCTTGCGTGGTACCCTGGTAGAAAGGAAGTGACTCTTCAGCTATTCGATTATTTTAGATCACTGATGGTGTCCGTTTTTTAAATTTGAAATTTCTACCTGAAGTTTGAATTTTTAATTTAGGGGAAAAAGAAATGGTGGCCACATCCTGTGTTGAATGAAGAGATTCTGTATTTCAGCTTTTCTATAGCCAAAGCCTAGTTGATTCTAACCTCATTTTCTCCTAAATTTCACATGGTATCAGAGCCATCTTCAGAATCCTAATCTCTTTCTCAAAATTCCTTCATTGAAAATTCCTCATTATGACCAAATACTTGTTGAACTCACATATTAGCCTCTCATATTGTTTTAAAACAGTCCCAAACCTGAACCAAAACTCTTCAGCCAACATCCAAGAAACATCCTTCTCATTAATCAGAGGATTTAATGCTCAGTAATCTTTCAATGCCCACATCTGTTCTAATATGTATGTTTAGGTAGAGGTGGCAGCAAAGACCTCACAGACGAGATCTCCATTCCAAAAAAATCAGATCTTAAGTATCGGATCTGGAAAAAAGAAAATCATATGATTATGTCGTGGTCAATCAATTCCATGAAAATCGAAGTGAAAGGTACTTTTCATTTTTGCTAAAGATACAAAGAGATTGTGGGATGCAGCAGTGATACGTACTCTAGTTTAAAAATATATCATAATTATTTGAAGTTGGTAAACTAGACTTCATGATTTGCGACAAGAAGACACTTAAATGTTACTCAATACTTTGGGTTATTCTTATTAATGATACTGACAAATCTTATTACGTTTAGATCGCATTCCTAGAATGCCCAGTATGACTCAGCCTTGTATAAGAAAATTGTTGAACAATAGAGAACATTCGATTTTCTGTTATGAAATCCTTGTTATTAAGGATTTGTTCCCAAGTTATGGTTTTATTTTATTATTAATGCATTTAATTTATGTTATTTCAGCTACATAATGGGTCATGTGGCCAAGTGGAGATAGTGGGATTATTAGGGTTATCGGTAGTGGGGTATTGGTTGGCATAGTCTTTGCCTATTTTGTGGGGTAGTTCAGTTTAGTGGTTATTTGACTAGGTCTGGTTGTCCATCTGTTATTCTCAGGATTATGAAGTAAATGTACTTTTCTTTGGTGCTATCAAATTGCGAGTCGAGAAGGAGGATTAGGCCCCTCGAAGCGCCTACTTCGGTTTATTTTATTCTATTTTCCAGCAACCATAGCAGTGTTATCAGAGCCACTAATGCACCATGGCTAAGGGAACACGTCAGTCTCTCTTATCTGAGGCAGTCTCCATGCTCAAAGAGGAAACTGCTCACCTGCGGAAAGAGCAAGACAAACAGAAACTCATGCTGGAAGCCATGCTGCAGCAACTCAACAGCTTGGCAAACAGTTACGAGCAATTAGCAATCCACAAAAATAGCCAAAATGGGGGAAATGGAGGTGAAGGGTCATCCAACACTAAAGGTCAGTTTTTCGCTAACCCGATGTTTGAGGGAAATGGGGGAATACAAGCTAGAACTCTTAGACTTGATTTTCCCAAATTTGATGGGTCGGAACCAATGGAATATTGGATCCTTAAGGCTGAACAATTCTTTGATAATTTTTGCACTCCTGATGATCAAAAATTAGATATTGCCTTCTTCCATATGGAAGGGAAGGCTTTATCATGGTTTGGATGGTTAAAGGACTCGCGTCCTGTCAGGAGTTGGGTTGATTTCACCATAGCCTAAAGATAAGATTCGGACCCTCTACATATGAGGATCCAATAGGGGCTTTCACTAAATTAAGGCAAACAATTACTGTTGAGGAGTATCAAACTGAATTTGAAGTTTTATCTAACAAGATTTAGGGGCTCACGGAAGAATTCAGAATTTCTACCTTTATTAGTGGCCTAAAGGATGAACTGAAAATTATGGTAACCATGTTCAAGCCTAATACTCTCTCAGCTGCCTTTGGGTTAGCAAAATTGCAGGAAGAAGAGGTGGCAAGGAGATACAAGGGAGTCTCGGGTAAGCCTTACCACCCACCTTTACCAAACACAACTTATAATCCCAAAGTCCTTGCACCAATTCCCCAACAAAGATTTCCTTCCCCACAGCCTAAAATCGAAACCAGAAACTGCCCCAATATTCTTAACCAAAATCGAAAAACCTCCTTTCCCATTAAAAGACTGACCCCCGCCCAAATGCAAGAGAGGAGAGAAAGGACTATGCTTTAATTGTGATGAAAAGTTCCACCTCGGGCACAAATGTAGCAAGCCAAGAATTTTTCTGTTGGAAGGATTGGAAGATCTTGAAAAAGATGAAGCTGAATCAAATGAAGGGAAGCTAGCCATAATCCAACCTGAGGAACCCACCAAGAAGGGAGAAAAGTTAGGGGAGCTGTTAGGCATTTCCTTGAATGCCATGACAGGATCCTTATCTCCTAAAACCATGAGAATTGAAGGGTTTATTAACAATCAAAGAGTTTCGGTTCTTGTTGATACAGGAAGCACACACAACTTTGTGGATCCAATTGTAGCAAGAAGGGCGAAACTGGCAGTGGGAGAAAACCACCTAACAGTTAAGGTAGCAAATAGGGACAGCATTCCTTGCACAGGTTACTGTAGGGCAGTGGCAATTCAATTACAGAACTTCAAAACTAATGCTAATCTGTAAGTGTTAACTTTGGGAGGATGTGATGTTGTTTTAGGAGTTGATTGGTTAAGAAGTCTAGGATCTATAGCTTGGAATTTTTCAGATTTAACCATGAAATTTAATTTCAAGAGGAAGTGAGGTCCAACTTCAAGCGGAATACAACTTCCAAGGCAACATTAGAAAGAGGAGGAACGTGCTCCTAAGCTTCATAAGGGATCTGTAAAAGGAATATGGCTGCAGTTTGTTGGAGGGAAAGAAGACAAGAAAAAGAAAGAAGTGGATCCAGTAGTACTAAAACTAATAAAGAAGTTCCAGGAGGTCTTTGTTGAACCACACGACTTGCCTCCCCGAGAAGCCATGACCATAAAATCGAATTAAGGAAAGGCTCTAAACCCACTTATGTTCGACCCTACAGGTATCCCTATTATCAGAAAGCAGAAATAAAGTGTTCGGTGGCTGAAATGTTGAAAAGTGGAATCATAAGAGGAAGCCAAAGTCCCTATTCATCTCCTATGCTGCTGGTTAGGAAAGCGGATGGAAGTTGGAGGATGTGTGTCGATTATCGTGCCCTGAACAAAGATACAGTAAAAGATAAGTATCCTATTCCTAACATTGATGAATTGTTGGATGAATTATATGGCGCTGAAGTTTTTTCTAAGTTAGATTTGAGTTCTGATTATCACCAAATCAGAATGCATGAAAATGATGTGCCCAAAACTGCTTTCAGGACCTATCAGGGTCACTATGAATTTTTGGTTATGCCCTTTGGTTTACCAATGCCCCCTCAACTTTTCAAGGGTTAATGAATGAAATTTTTAAGCCTCATCTAAGGAAGTTTGTTTTAGTGTTCTTTGATGATATCTTGATTTATAGTAAGTCCATGGGTGAACATTTGCAACATTTAAGCATGGTGCTGGAAATTTTGAAAGCGCACAAGTTGTTTTTAAAGGAGAGTAAATGTGTGTTCGCAATTATGAAGTGGAGTATTTAGGACACTTTATCTCTCGGAATGGAGTGAAAGCGGATCCCCAAAAGATTTTAGCTATGCAGAATTGGCCACCACCCAGGAATTTAAAGGCTTTAAGAGGCTTCTTAGGACTCACCGGTATTATAGAGAAAATTTGTACAAGGTATGTAGTACCATTCTTTGCCTTCCTCTTATTGCTCCTTCTAAAGAAAAGTAAGCATTCCTTAGACGAAAAAGCTCAAACAGCCTTTGATAGTGGAAACAATAATAGTTAGTCCCCCTGTTCATAAATTACCAGATTTCACTAAAACTTTTGTGGTGGAGTGTGATGCTTCAGGTAAAGGTTTAGGGGTTGTGTTAATGCAAGGACGAGGCCCTATCGCTTATCTAAGCCAAGCATTGCAGGGAAAGAGCCTCATGTTATCTACATATGAAAAAGAACTTCTAGCCGTGGTGATGGCTATTCAAAAGTGGAGACCTTGCTTGGTAGGCAGCTTTAAGGTTCGAGGCCCACGACCCGACAAGCTTTAAAGTATTTATTGGAGCAAAGGTGGGACCTACCCTTGACAAAATGGATTTCAAAACTCTTAGGGTATGATTTCTCAGTGGAGTACAAAAGTGGGAAGCGAATAAAATTCTGATGCCTTACATCAAAGTACTAAGGCGAAGAATCGGATCCCAGACTACACAAAAAACACGAAATGACCCCGAATCCACGAACAACTATTGATACCAATCGGCCCGACCCAGTAATCCGAAACGGACCCCGACACTTTCTATCGTCCATAAGGAGCGAAACCGAGCCCTGATTGGTCTGTCCGGCATCGCCGGCGAAAATGGATAGAGGAGTTGAAGAAGATTTACCTCCAACATCCCCAGTTGCAGGAACTTTTCAACAACTACCATCAAGGAATCTTGGACCAAATGCAGTACCAAATCCGTAATAACCTACTCTTTTACAAGGGTAGGCTACATTTGGGAAGCTTGGTTCCATTCAACTGAGGTCTTGCAGATTTCGCTGCGATCCATAAAGGGCCACCGCGAGGAGTCTATCTAAAACATATGCTCGGCGAAAAAGGGAACTACTTGTAGGGCATGAGGAGAAGACTACTGACTTTCATTAGATCTTGTGATACATGCCAAAGGAATAAGGAAGAAAATGTTCATCCAGCAGGCTTCTTTCAACCTTTACCAGTCCCCAGCAACAATTGGCAGGACATAAACATGGATTTCATTGAGGGGTTGCCACCCTCGGGGGGGCTTACAATGATCATGGTGGTGGTTGATAGATTGGTATTGTAATGTGCTCCATTTCTGTCTCTCACCCATACATAGCAACAACGGTGGCTAAGTTTTCTGGATAACATTTTTAAATTGTATGGTTTTCCTCTGTAGTGTGAGGGATCCGGTGTTCCAGCGATTTTGGAAGAACTATTCGGGTTTAGCGGCGCAAACTCCTCCTTAGTTGACATCACCCCAGCGGATGTGAAACGGAGGAATGAACAAATCCACGGAGGGGATACCTAAAGGTGTTTTCTCGGGTGACGGACCACGAGATTGGTCGAATGGCTGGCCACTGGCCGGTATCATCTGACACCTCACGAGCATACACCGACTGAAGTTTCACCATTTAGTTCACGGGCAACCACGCCTAGATTGTTTCCATATGAATCGGGATCCACCGCACGAGTTCAGCGATTGGAGGAAGAGCTCCAAAGATAGATACTTTATTCATAAGTTGGTCGGAAAACCATAAAACCTGACGAGGATGAAGATGTTTCTTGGGTGCGAAGCGACGGGTGTGTTCGAAGAGGAGACAAAGTTTGCACAGAGGCTCACAACCTTCTTGGTCGAATGCTTAAAAGTAAGAGGAATCGAAGCTTTCGCGAGATACTACGGGCCGTACACGGAGTCTTACAAAATAGGGAAGGTGAGAAACTACGAGTTAGATCTACCCCAGGACTCATGAATCGCTTCCTATTTTCCATGTATCTTGCCTTAAAAGATGATCGGGGGAGCAATGACAGCACCACACATAGAGCTACCGAATCACGACGGATGGAACCTGGAGACTGAGTGACGGGACCAGAGCAGGATGCCCTTCGAGAGGGTACCTCGGGTGGTCAGCCTAGTGGAATCCCATTGTCTGATCTCTAGGGAGTACCTTGAGGGCCTTTAAAAGAAAGTAAATACTGTGACTTGTATATTACCTCAGTATATAGATAAATCCACGGCCAGGCCTATCGAGGGTAGGTCATAACCATCATACATAAAGGAACTCGATGAGGTTTATCTTGTGTCGGAGAAGGCATTCTAGGTATTTGCGAGATTTAGGATTACGAATGAGATTAAAACGAGATCAAAATAAACAAGGACATATAGGTGGGATGAAATCTTTGATTTATCAGTAGATAAAGCGGTGTTGAATGCGCGCGGTAGGCTCTGGTATGCAGACTGGGGCAGATTTAAAGCGATAATGTGAGATAATAAATGCCGGTGAGTGGCATGGTTGTAAGAGTGCGTTTTTTAAATTGCAAAGATTTCTTCTCTCAAAACCTTCCGTTCACTCTTTTGTAAAGTTCTAGTTTAAAACATTTCCTGAAAACTGACTTTACCCCGAGTCAACATATGCGAGATCATTCTCAACAAATTAGACACAATGTTAAGGAAAACATAATCACAGGCTGTTCACAACCTGAAGCGACACAAAACATGTATAGTCGTCAAGTAATAAAATAACCATGAAATGCCTGTAACCATGAGTATAAAAAAATGGTTATACCATATTTAGAAAGTCAGCAACGTCCATTACCACATACCCGTAAGCGAGTCGATAAAGCAGGCCTCCGAAACATAGTGACAGCTAATGAGCTTTATTAGTTCTGCTTTGCCATCAACGTAGCGACTAACAAACCTCAGTAGACGGCCATCACGTGGCGATAACAAACCTCCATGGGCAGGCCATCACGTGGCAGTGGCAAACCTCCGGCGAGAGCGCCATCACGTGGCACCTAATAAACCTCCGAGTAAACGGCCATCCGTGGCACCTAATAAACCTCACACAGGGTAAACATGGCCAAATCACGTGGCACTAACAAACCTCGAGATGCTTTTGGCCATCCGTGCTTGCAACAAACCTCAGGAGTGAACATCATCACGTGTCCTCTAATAAACCTCGAGATGGCTTAGGCCATCAACGTCGGCAACTAATAAACCTCCGGGCGGCTTGGCCATCAACGTATTAACCAATATACTTCATTCCCTTTCTCACATGTACCTTTCAGCAATCTTAAGTATTAGAGTCGGAGTCCACAAAAAATCTCGAATCCGCTTTTTTTTTACAATAGTTTTTCAAGATAGTTTACAACTTCAATCCATGTACTCGAATATCGAAAACACACGCCCAACTCATCCCACGAACCACGATCAAAACTTACAAATAATTGAAATGTTAATGAAATTCGTGAAATAATAAGCATTTTATCTGAGAGCCGAAAATCGTGTTTGAATCGACCAACCATCGGTCAACGGTATATAGGTAAAGTATTTTATCGCGATAGATATATCGACGTAATACCCCAATCATTTAAAGCATATAAATACTTCATGCATTATGGTATTTCGATCGCGCTCATATAACGGATCGTCTCCCGACGTGAGTGCTAATGCTCAGATAAAACTCACTTAGGCTCACAATAACTGAACCAACAACATTGGGGGATACCAGAAGGCGGCCTTAGAATAATTTTAGAACTATAGAGCCATCGATTGGACTCAGGCGGAGTCGATTACACGGTGTGCCCTAGGCGATGCAAAAATTGGGGCTTTTCACGGGAGCTAATTTCTCCGAGAATTGAGCGAATCGATAATTCCTAAAACATCGATTTCACTAATCGACTGATTTTTCGATTTGGCCGATTGGTACTCTATTCGATCCCGACTTACCGGTAATTAAACGGCGCAAAAATGGAAAACTAACCAGCGGCGTCAATTTACAGAAGCCACATATCAATGACCCGAGGGCCGAGAACACATCGGTAGCCTCACCTTGGTCAAGGTTCTTTGTGGTGGCGGAGAAAACTTCGATCAACCCGGTCGACCGAATTTGTTTTGTCGTATCTTTCAAGCGGTGATGAATGCGGAGAAAAGGACCACGGAAATGAGTTCGGAGGTCAAAAATGGTGGAAAGAACATGGGGTAGCTGTAGGCGTGGAAATGGTAGAAAATTCAAGAAAATCTGGTGACTGGTGGCGCGCGCTGCTGCTCGCCGGCCCGATCCGGCGCGTCCGGCGGTGGTTAGCGTGAAATTTTCACGGTAGAGCCGTGCGGATGTCCTCCTCCCACATGTCGACGACGTGTCACAGTGAAAGTGGCGGAATCAAACCAGCGGTTGAAGCGGAGCGGCTGCAAATGGGTTAAAAGCGACCCGTTTGGTGCTCACGGAGTTTGAGGAGTTTTTCTAGGGTTTTTGGGCTGAAGTGAGTGTTTGGGGCTAGGGTTTCCTTTGTACGCAAAGCTATGTATATATAGGGCTTAGGGGTCGCTTTGGTGAACAAGCGGCTTGGACCTTTGCTAAAACTTTGCCGTTTGAACTTCAGGGGTCATAACTTTTTATCGCGTAAGTCGGATTTTGGCGTTCGACCGGTCATGAACTCGTGTCGGCGTCTTGCTCTGAAATGGTGTCTTAGTAAACCCAAGAAACTATTCATCCTTGAAAAAGTCAACTTTGGTCCACATATTAAATGTTGGTCAAACCTAGTCAACTCTGGTCAAACTTAGTCAAACTTGGTCAAGCATTACAAACTTGTATTATTTGGTGCGGAGTCATTTAATATACCCCCGCCCAAATAAATTTCGTCACGAAGTCGTACATGTATTATGGAAGAGATGAAGTGCGGCTCGCGTTTAGTGCATAAACTCGAAGTCGCCCTCTTCGACTAGGTGTGGTTTCTTCAAGGGACTTTCACTAAGGATATGGTCTTGCATTGCGGCTCCTTCTTCCTGCCCGGAATGCGCCTTGGGCGAGTCTTGTGGGATAAGTCGTCCTGGGTTCGATCTCTGGTGCCCCCAGGTACATGTAGAGTGCAGGATATACATCGTGGCAGCATGGAGATGTAGTAAACATTATGGACTCGAGAAACTCCTCCCGGCGAGTCTAATCATGAGCCTTTGGACCTATCCTCTCGGTAGTAGTGTCGCGCCAAAAAAATTTTACTCCAGTGGTGCATTGCTTTACCTGCTCGACTCACATATGTCCTTATACGCTATAAACCTTGGTCCCAGTGCACTCTCTTTTACACTTCTTGGGATCGACATTCAACGCTCATTGTGGGTTACACAAACAGCGCACTCAACGTAAAACACCTCTTGTATTCCTATCTCCATATTACTTTCGTTTGAGATTAAGTGCTAAGGGTTATTTTCAAGTGAGTCACCCGTTTAGGCCAGTAATGGCGTCGAGTTATGGCGAGAAATACTGCTGCTTGGCCATAACGACATCCAGCCCGCAATGCCAAAATTTATGATTTTCCCACTTTACCATAGTTTCAACGAATCAAATCCGATACTCAAGCACATCAAAAGCCACTCTATTCAACGAACATCTTGACATCTTAAATAAGAATCTAGGGCTTTTCAGCTCATCCCACTCAGCGATCTAAGGTTAGGATGAAATCTAACTTCGAGAAGTAATCCATGAATCGTATCCCTACATACAAATCCTCAAATCCTTACGACAGCAAGGATTAGGGTCTTACCTCCCCATCACTTCAAATCGAGGGTTAGGAGAAATTCCCCGACAAACTAGAAGAACCATTTACAAGAATCAAACCAGCAACTACCTTTTGGCTCGATCTCCTTTCCTGTCAAACAATGAAGTGGTCCTGTATTTTTGAGAACCACTTCTGTAAGACACTGGTAATACCCAGCTAATCTAAGGGGAACTCAGCACTTAAATATCGTGGTTGGTTCTCCCGATTTGCCACCTTAATTTGGTCCCTTGAATGCCATCGCAAACTACATAATAGAGAACCCCACTCGTGACCAAAATTCTCATTCTTCCGAACTTGGCATCTGTGGTATTGCCTTAAAGTCACGTAACACCAAACGAATGTCTCGTATTTCCGGCTTCTTCTCAGTACACGAGATATCGTCGATGAAGCGATGACAATCGATCTAAGTATGGACGGAAGACGGTTCATTAAATCCATGAAAACTTTGGGGCATGTGGTAGTCGAAAGACATCACTAGAAACTCATAACAGCCACGTATCTAAGTCTTGAATCGAATCTTAGGAATGTTTGATTCCCTAATCCTTAATTGATGGTACCACGACCTCGAAGCGATCTTAAAGAACACGTGTTCTTGCACCACAGGCGATCAAATAGGTCATCGATCAAGGCAAAGGATATTGATTCTGAATAGTGACCTTATTCAACTTCTTGTAGTCTGTACACAACCTCTAAGTGCCATCAGGAAGAAGAACTATATTCGAGAATAAATGGAACATAACAATTTGAGATAAGGTTAGGAAGGTATACAAAACCTTTGGATGAGTTACTTACGACAATATATGACGAGGTCGGGAACCTAGAGCTGTACAGTAGCCAGGACTGGGCAGGATACCCTTCGAGTGCCGGGTGGTCAGCTAGTGAGTCCGGTATCTGTCTACAGGGAATGCCTGAAGAGGGCCTACTAAGAAAATAAATACACAACGACATATTACCTCGAATATATATGAATGGAAATCCACATTAGGCCTATCCGGGTAGGTCGCCATACCGTCATCATCAAAGGCTGCCGATAGGTTTAATCTGCTAATATGAGAAGCATTCTAAGAGTATTCTGCGAATTTAGGGTTACAAATGGTCGCAGATCGACAAAATAGACATATAGATTGGGATGAAATGCTGGGTTGTGTAGTAAGATAAAGCGGTGTTTGAATAAAGTGGCAGCGGTAAGGCCCTGCAAGGCTATCTGGACCTAGGGAACTGATTTAAAACAATGTGTGAGATAATAAATCTCAGGTGAGTGTATAGTTTATAAGGAAATTAACATTTTAAATTTCAAGATTTCTTCTCTCAGAAACCTTAGTTCCACTCTTTTGTAAGAGGTTTCCCCAGTTAAAACATTTCTGAAACTGACTTTGCCCAGGTCGACATATCACGGTCATTCTCGACAAATTAAGTGACACAATGTTAAGGAAAACATAATCTGAACTGTTCACAACACAAAGCCAAGCACAAAACATGTATAGTCATCAAGTAATAAAATAACCATGAAATGCACCATAACCATGAGTATAAAAAAAATAGTTATACCATATTTAGAAAATCGACAAATCATACCACATACCCACCATAAGCGATCGATAAGCGAACTCGCGACAGAAGTGACAACTAATGAACGCAATGATTTTACCGACCATCACGTGGCTTAGTAACAAACCTCAGTAGACCGGCCATCACGTGGCAACTAACAAACCTCAAGTAGACAGGCCATCACGTGACGGCCTAACAAACCTCAGGTGGGCCAGGCCATCCGTGGCACTAACAAACCTCAGACGACCGCCGTCTGGCACCTAATAAACCTCAGGAGTAAGCGCGGCGAGTAGCGTGGCTTGCAATAAGCATAGGAGTAAAACAGTGATCAGCGTGTAGTAACAATATGCTCCAGGGTAAGCTTGGCGAATCCACGTGCCTTGCTCAAACCTCCAGGGTGAACTTTTGTCCATCACGTGTCCTCTAATAAACCTCTGGTAAAACTGAGGCCGTCACGTGGCGACTAATAGGCTCTCAAGTTAACGACCGTCACGTGGTAATGATATAAGCGTTCCACTCTCATGTACCTTTCCAGTAATCCCAGGTATTAAGTCGATCCACAAAATCTCAAGATCCACTTTTTTTTTTTTTACAATAGTTTTCAAGATGGTTACAACTTCAATCCATGTACTCGGAATATCGAAACACCACCAACTCATCTGAACACAATTAAAACTTGCAAATGGTGGAAATGTTGACCAAAATTAAATGAAATAATAAGCTTGTTTATCTGAAGCTGAAAATCATGTTTGAATGCAACTGACCATCGATCGAAAGCGTTATATGGTAAAGTATTTTATCACGATAGATATGTCGACATAATACCCCAAATCATTTAAAAGCATAGCCGACCACTCACTTGTATAGGCGCTCGATCACTCCTGCGGGATCGTCTCTGACCGTGAGTGCTGTAATATAGATAAAACTCAGCCAGAACACAATAAGCCCAGGCAAACAACATTGGGATACCCCGAAGGCCTTAGAATAATTTTTAGAACTATGAAACCATCCCGATTGGATTAAACCGAGTCCGATTACACGATTATTGCCCTATGAGCTAGATACGAAATTGGGGCTTTTCACCGGGGAACTAATTTCGAAATTGAGCAGTCGATAATTCTAAAAACATCGTTCACTAATCCGACTTCGAATTTTTTCCAATTTGACCGATTGGTACTGTTGAATCTGAAGCTTACCATTAATTACGAAACAACCTAAAAATGGAAAACCTTAAGCGGCGTCCAATTTACAAACCACATATCAATGGAAAGCCGAGAGACCCGGGAACACATCGGTAGCCTACCTTGGTCCAAGGTTCAGCGTAGTGGTAGGAAAACTGATCCGACGATCGATAAAATTTGTTTTGTCGTATAATAATGGTGATGAATCACGGAGAAAAGAATGGCGGAAATGAGTTGGTCCAGTGGTAGAAAGACTATGGGGTGGCTTTGGCGCGAGGAAATGGCCGAATTCAAAAGAAAATGCAGGTGACTACGGTGGCCGCCCGCGTAGCATCTCGGCCCGACCCGATCGGCGTCGTGGTGGTTGGCGATGAATTTCGCAGTGAGAGCGTGTCTGGATGTCCTCCTCCCACATGTCGGCGACGTGTACGGTGAGAGTGGCGGGAATGGCTCCTTTAGTTGAAGCAGGCAGCACACAAATGGAGTTCGCCCGACCCATTTTGGTGCTCACGGGTTTGGGGAGTTTTCTAGGGTTTTTGGAGCTCAAAGTGAGTGTTTGGGGCTAGGAGTTTCCTTTGTATATAAGCATGTATATATAGGGCTTAGGGGTGGCTAATTAAGGCTCTTGAAAGCGGCTTGGACCTTTGCTAAAACACTGCTTGGATTTTTGAACTAAGGTCATAACTTTTTATCATAAGTCGGATTTTGGCGTTCGACGATCACATGAACTTCGTATCGGCGTGCCTACGAATGGTGTGTAGTAAACCCAAAACTATTAGTGGCGGAAAAAGTCGACTTTGATCGCATATTAAGTGTTGATTCCAGCGCAATCGAAGCTACAGTGGCTGTTAAACTTGGTCAAACGTGTTACAAACTTGTATTATTTGGTGCGGGTCATTACAACTAGAGCCCGAAATTGTGTTAGATCGAAGGTTGGTCAAGAGAGGACAACGAGCTGGTGTGGAGGTATTAATACAATGGACAGGAATGAGCGGGGCGGCCTTGACTTGGGTTGTGAGGAAAACTCAGCTTGGCGATTCCCAACGTGGACAAAAGGTTTTTACGAGTAGGAATATTGTTATAGAGCCACCGTTATTAAGGATTTGTTCCAGTTATGGCATTTATTTGAATTATTATAGCATTGATTTATGTTATTCCGATTTTATAATGGGCCGTGTGGCCCAGTGGAGATAGTAGTGGAATTATTGAAATTATTCCACTTTCTATTCTCTACCTTACCCCATTAAAATACAAAGCGAGTAAAATACAATTTACAGTAGCTGTTATCTTTGTTTCTTCTTCTTCTTCTTTTATCTCTGCCTTGACTCCCTTCTTCCTCAACCGTTTGTGTTTATACTGACTCCTTCATAAGCCGTTTGTATGAGAATGGCGTTAAAAAATAGTGAATGGCGTTGCCTTGGGCTTTACAGCAGGTGGAGAAGAAGCCCGGGGATAACGTCGGAGTTAGATTATTTACCGCGGGGAATACACTTAATCCGGTTCGAAAATCAGGATATCATATGATGTCAGATATTAAATCAGGGAGTATGCCATATAGCGGGATTTAACAAGTCGGTTATAGACAAAATTTGGATATCAATCGGATTAGATTATTAGAAGCAGTTTGTGATAGTTAAATGAACTAACCGGTTGCAAAATCCAGTTTTCTAGTTAAGCAGTTTGAAAATCAGGATATTATGATGTTTCCGGTTACAAATCGGTAAGAGTTCTGTAAATATGTTCTTACAAAAGGCATAATTAGTTTTCTTAACTTTGGTTTTGTAGGTATATTTGTACATTGCTTTTCTAATTGTTCTAAGGTAAATCACATTCTTTGTTATGCGGGTTACGAACCTTTGTTTCTAATCCTATCACGTAATTTAAAGGAATTAAAAGTCTTGGAACTTGTTTTACAAATCTTTTATTGTTTAATCCTTTCTACATCCTAATCAGTTAAACTCTTTACTCGTGGCCCTCTTCCTGCACCATTAGAAATATCGAGTTGCGGTAAGGCGTGGTGGATATCCAACATGACTAGCCCATTAGCACCGAAAACCATTAGCGGGATTGTAAGCGCAGCATACAGGAGCATGTAAGCATATCCAGTTTTTTAATTGGACATTATTTGTTGTATTTGTCGCATTTATTTTGCGAGATGAATTTGGAAATCATAATGCGACCCCTTTACAACAATTAGTTGATTGCGATGATCATTTAGTAGTAATGAGGTAATTTTAATACTTTAAAGTTAAGAGTAATTTGTTTTAAGATATGTCGAAATTAATAAATTTATTTTATTATCAAAGATATTTGTAGTTGGGATACTTTGATTGAATAGGCTCGAATGTGGGAAAAAGAGCAGTTTGTTATTGTGATAAAAGATCGGATAAGGAGATAGTAGAAAATTTGAGTTACCACACATGTATGAGCATGGTGGAACATATAGGCATCTGAAAAATAAGTCGAATGTGGAAACCTTGAATGAAAGGCCTTTGGAATGAAAAAATGTGATTGTTCGTTTAAGATAATCAATGTAGAGATTAACTAGTAATATTGGAGTGTTAAAGTTGTTTGTGGATTTCATAATCATCTGGCCAATTGCCAAACAATTGGAGGGTCACTCATATCTTTGGTCGATTATCGGATGGGAGGAGAGAAAACTATATTGTCGATATGGCTGAAGAACTTGGTGAAACGAGGAATATTCTTGTCACATAAAAAATCATGAAAGTGAGTATAATCTTAGCACTATGAAGACAATCCTGATGCACGTCGTAAACATCGACTATATCTGGTAGTAGATCCCACAAATGCAACAACTAATGAAACAAGCGAATGAATGTAAATATGTTGAATGGCATAGGAAGGATAAGTCGAAACGATTGTGTGTGAGAGACTTGTTTTAGGCACATCCTACTTATTCGGTTGTTGGATACATTTTTGCAATGTTCTAATTATGGATTGCACTTATAAGAACCAACGGATATCGCCTTCCACTTCGAGATTGTAGGTGTGACATCCTGAGGTGACTTTCACGTGGCATTTGTATACTTGGAGGCCGGTGCAGAAAACGCTACACTTGGGCAATGGAGGATTCTGAGTTTAATGTTTCTTTGATCGCTTACCTAATGTCATTTATTCTTGATGAGAGTTGGCCTTAATGAGCGTGCGGATTAAGTATTTCCTCTGCGCTAACCATCTTACGTGCGGATCGCGTATATAAAAATATCTTTGGCTTGTAAGAAGTTGTTTGGCGAAAGAGAAGTGGAGGCATTCATGTCGGCTTGGGTGTCCTTGTGTTTTCTTGAATGAGGCCCAGTCACGAGAGGAATTTGAGATCATTGACAAAGCGATTACTATACCTGGGACGGTAAAATATGTGGCAGAGTCCTTGGATTTCCCTTATAAGGAAAGATTTGTCGCGGCAGACGGGGATAAAGTAATGCATTTAGGCAATATCCGCAGCGAATAGGTACGTTAATTAGTAATAGTTTTTCTTGACATATCCATACATAAAAATGATTTTAATATATGTTTTATTTTTTTATAGAGTAAGAGTGCACATGTCTGAAGTTGAAGAAACGTCTTGGTTCGTCTCGAGAGGATTTGAGGATTCTTGGAATGTATTAAATGCTCTTATTGAGTTTACGAAAGCGTACGAATCAAAGCTTCATTTGAGAGAAGTATTTCTGTTGTTGAACATCAATTCAATAATGCTATGTTTAAGAGTGCGGGGTATAGTATCAGGGCTTGCTCGATATGATATTGATGGAGTTTAAAGCTTGACTCAAGTTGAAATTGAGGAAGGGAATATGTGGTTCTTGTGACGGGGACCTCATATGGGTTGCCTTTGTCTTGCAGAGACTTGCGAGCTTATCGAGAGGGCGCCTGATTCCCCTTGATAGTGTATTTCTCATTGGAAAAGTTGGATACTATAGACGACAATGTCTCGTCGGAGTTGACAATTACTCCACGAGATTGATGGTATTTTGAGGCGATTTGCGATTGTGATGAGGTAGGTAAAATAGCATTAAAAAGGAAGTTGAAGAGTTAGCTTGTCTGCTGGCGGCATCTATATTTCCTCCACTTGAGAAGGTTAAGGCAAAGGGTCGTCGGAGTCATTGAAAATCAATTTATCTACCAAGCGAGCTCCTTCTTTATTTGGGGGTGATTAGTACGCACGATAGTACTTCTCCGACCAACTGCGTGTTAGTGAAAGTACCAAAGGAAAAAAATTGAAGTGCATTAAATGTTTTCCACATCAAATACGTAAGCAATATAGTGAGCATCGTGAGATGTTAAAAGCGAGATGGTCATTGTGGATACTTTCGATTCTTTGGGTTACTAGGAATGGGGAAGACGGATGGGAACGGTTCGACAAAGATTTGGTTCATAGGCTTCACACTTTTCGCAGTGAGTATGTTTCAATTGTATGGATCGATTGACGTGTTGCCTAAGTTGGTTTATTCATTATCATGTTTTGACTCTTTTGCTCATATGATAGATGGATGAGAACTTTTACACGACATGGGTCATTTGATGAGCCTCGTAATTCTGATATTGTGTTAGTCCATTTATCAATTAGACAATGCCTAACATATCTACCGCGTCTATCCACACGCACCACTTCACCCGCAGGCGGTGCACTTGGATTTGTTGAGGATTGTCATTTCGTGCGGGTTTGTTAAATTATGTGTTAGTCATTAAGTTTAATGTATGTATATTTTTGTTTTTGACAAGACGATCTTTATTCGGAGGTATTCATGGATTCGACATCACCAATACCTCCGATTGCATCTGGCCCGGCGTAATTCACAGATACCGGTGTGCTAGGATGGGAGATCCTTATGTACCTCGGATTGGGGGCTTTTAGATCGTCATTAGGGACGAACTCTATTGTAGCAGCGACACAAGAGGCTTGATTGAGTTTAGATGGCTTGTGATGTATACCTGACTTTAAATGGTTTATATTGTAATTGATAAGTATTACATGTTAATTTAATTTAATTAATTACTTTTATTGATGTAATTTAATGTAACTTATTAATATGTCTGGCAAGAATTAATCAAATTATATTTTAAACATAAAAAAGTCAACAACTAATACATAAACATAAAACTAAGTCTTTTTTCCTCTTGACGAACATATACGGTGGTAGATTGGGTAGAATACGATCTGATCTTTGAGGATCCTTCTGAGTCTTTGGAGAATAGCATCCTTTGGAGGAAGGAGGAACTATCCCGGTGGTGGAGGATCAGCCAATCTTTGGTGGAGGATAGGCAAAGTGGGAGGCTAAAAAATGGGCCGTAGCGGTGATGGAGTCTTTGTGAGATCTTTGGGCCGGGTGATGGAGTCTTTGTGAGATCTTTGAAGTCCTCATCGGCCCGGCCAAGTATGCTATGCGCCTCGTTCGAGTGCACCCGAAAATGATCGAGACTACGCTCCTCTTCCAGGGATATCGTCACCGATAAAGTCGATGCTCACGGCATTCGCGACTACGTAAATAATATGTGAACTTAATATTAGTAATATATTAAAAAAGTTAAGTATGAAATTATGTACAATTTAGATTACTAGATTAAGCAGTCCATATTTAACTTACGGTATCAGTAGATCACGACATGTGGTGAAGATCGTGCATCGTAAGTAGGCACGATCTCGGCTATGGAGGTTGAGCGATGCGTGCGATATGCGATCATACCGGGCCATATACTGTACACTCTCTCCACGAGCACGAGTGCGGCATCGTGACCTCGACTCACGATCGGTCGATGCGTGATGCGTCCATCTCTCGATAATGATCCGGTAAGATACTACGGTCGGTCGTGGAGGTGTGAAGGCAGCGAAGGAATGAATACGAGATATGGCCCAGCATAAGACCCGCTCGGATGATATGGCTGACCTTGATCCGCTGCTATGCATCGAGAATAAAGCCTGCAATATCCGGGGAGAAAGGGTGCTTAGCTGGTGATCACGTGGCTGCAGCGGGCGGCCTGAAATCTGCCGTCATTATTATTTCATGGCCCTGACCTCTGAACTATTGAGAATCCGTCGCGACCTGCGACGTAGTGCGTGGTCGCTCGATTATGCAGCAAATGGAGAAAGAAAACATCGGAAAGTGCTCGCCGTCGAAGTACATAATAAATGGACGAAATTAATATCGTATAATCGATGGTGAAATTTACCTAAAAATTATCGAAGAAGAATTGTCATCAATGGTACGCAAAGAATTAGTAATACCGTATAGCACATAAACACGGTGGCGATGTTGAGTTACTGTCTGAGATATACCCGAATATTTGCACCCAACACTGCTTCTGACCATCTTGCGAGTCCGGAATTAGCTCAGTACACTCTTTGCGACCTTTGGTTGCACTCTTATCGGCAAATAGAGTGCAACTGACGGGGATGAACAGAAGGCTCGGTAGCGAGCTTCGATATCATCATGGATCAGAGTGTATAAATAGTCGAAAAATGATCCCTCAGCCACGTGGTCGAGCGGGGAGAGCGGTAACGCTCAAATCTGCCGAGATGCCTGCGTCGATTGGTGCTTAGTGACTCCACCAATAAAGCAGTGGCATGCGATCCACGAAGCGGTGTGAGGAATGATATCGGCCGATCCGATGCGGTATGTAGCCAAAATGGATGCGACATCGTCTAAGCGTGATGATGCGTCTCACCAAGCGGAAGATGAAGAGTCGATTGGTCTGCGAAACGCCACCAGCTCTGCGTAGCATGGTCTACTACGCCTTTCGATGTTGCAACTAGTGGCAGGTTTGTAACCCAGATCGATGCACGGAGTCTCATAAATCTGAACCTCTCATTATCTAGCTCCATGCTGCGTTTTGCATTGAATTACCATTCAAAATGGTGCCCGATCCTCTGATATAAATGGCAAATAAATTACAATTCAAGTTCACGTAACTGAAATTAACATAAAAAAAAAAAAAAAAAAAAATATATATATATATATATATATATATATATATATATATATATATATATATATATATATATATATATATATATATATATATATATATATCAAACTTTGGTCGATGATTGTTACCTCTCCCGACCATATCTTATTTGCAACATGGTTGTAAGAAAACTCGCAATAGATCCATCAATGGGTCCTCCGGGAACACCCTCGAAGACCTCTCGGTCTGCCTATCATGCACGAGGGATGCTCGACCAGATCTCGATCTCTTCTTGGCTGACATCTCTGTTGCACTCGTCGTCTACGCTCTAGATCCAGGTAGATTAGGTACGAGGTGCATAGATATACCTCCCTCCTCAAAGTGCGTGGTGACATATCTATTTCAAAAATGAGATTGATAGAATTAAATTAATATAATGTACTCATAATCATTATTTTTAAATAATCATATTCATAATCTTAAATTATATAATCATAAAATTTTATTGAAATCATAATTAATCATAAATAATCATATTCATAGTCATAAAATTGATAAATTAAATAATATAATCATTAAATAAAAATAAATTAAAGCATTCGGATTCACAAATAATATCACCGGATTTCATGAAATCCGGATTTTTTATATATTTCCGGATAATGTAGAAGTCAATGTCAACAAAGTCTAAGTCTTCTTGGAATTATTGAATTACCATAATGCTTAGAAAGAGGCGGTTAAGAATTTTGAATTTTTATTTACTTAATCAATTTACAATAAAAGTGTAATGGCTTGCCCCAGAAGACATTTGGAACCAGAGAATTTCGGGACATATGGAATCACGGATAAATAATATTTTCTGGGACTCCTTAAATCAGGATAGCATGGATACACGGACATCCTTGAAATCCCAGGATAGCATCGATTTTTAGGACATCAAATCCGGATAGCATCGATTTCGGACATCCTTAATCGGTTGGAAATCAACATATCGGACATCATGAAATCAAGTTTAAATCAAATAATCCAGGACACCATTAATCAGAAAATAAGATATACTTAGTTCGATGAAATCCAGTAAACCAATCGGTTGTGAACAAAGGGAACATAGAATCGGAAACAAAGAAACCGGACGAAATTTCAAAAAATTCGACTATAAACCCATAAAATAAGAATAAATACAACAAATCAAAGCAAACACGTGATATTTTTTCCTTGGTTGAATCTCGGATTTGGGGTTGTTGGATGGGTTTTGGGGGAGCAATCAGGAGGATGGGTTTGGGTGCGGAGGATGGTGGGTTTTCTTGGTTGAATCTCGGTTGGGGTTCTCGGATGGGTTTTGGGTATGAAGGGAGGATGGGTTTAGGGGAACAAAGCTGGGGATGGGTGGGTTCTGTTGTAAGGGGTGTATGGGAGGGTAGGATGGGAATGTTATGTAATGGAATGGGGTGTAAAGAGTCTAATTTGGGGTGTACTTAGTAATGGGGTGTGTAGAGATACTAAAGGGGTGTATATAGAACCACTCGGAATTATTAGTGTTATCGGTGGTGGGGTAGTGGTTGGCATAGTCTTTGCCTATTTTGTGGGGTAGTTCAGCTTAGTGGTTATTTGTTAAGGTGGTGTTTATTTTTTGATTTAAAGTTAAAGTTAAGTAGTTTTCAGTATTAAGCTATTTATTTTTTTAAAATTTTTATAACTTATTGCTTAAATTTTTTAAAAAAGTTTTGAATATAAAAAGTGAAAATATTTTACTTTTTCTATTCAAGAAAAGTCATTTTCCACAAAAATAAGAAAAATTCAATCATTACCCAATAAAAAGAAAGACTAGCAATATACCTTCTTGGGATGACAATAAAATGGTTTTTGGGACAGAGGCGGTGCATCTGGCCATTTCATTTATTTTTCAATTCTCAGACTTGTCTCATTTAAAAAATTAAAAGAAACAAGGCGGGGATAGGAAAATTCTCAAACTCGCACTTATTTATATTTTATTTTTTGTTTTATTTTTAATTTTAATTTTTTTATATTTACTTCTTTATTTTATTATATTAAAATTAATATTTTCATAAAAATAAAAAATATTATGAATTTTATAAATTATTTATTAAAAAATATTATAATAATAATTATTATTTATATTAAAGTATAAAAATAAAATAATAAAAAATTATTTTTAAAATATAATCGGAACGGGACTTGTTATTATTATTTTAGATACATGATTCATATTGCTTCATTTAGGTCCGTTTGCTCCGAGTAGATTTATTTCTTTTTAGTTCACTTTTATTTTAAATGAGCTTAGCGCTAGTTCCGACTTAAGATTTTCGTAAAAATGCAAGTCGCAAGGTCGACAACTTATCACCTATAAAATTGGAAAAATTTCCATTTGTCTCGAATTCAACGAGCACCCAGTCATTAGATTACTAGGCGAATTTAGCGGCTTGGTCCGTTTGTCATCGAGATCTAGAAAGATTTACGAGAAACCCCGCGAGCGCGATGACGATTTATTATTTTTATTAACGTTTGCTATTTTTTGAAAATTTCTAATTTTCGGGTTTACGAATTAACAATACGGGCAGTTTTGGTTCGAAAATAAACCGAGCACATTAAAAACCGATTATAGTTAAACCAGGAACAAAATATCGGTATTCTGGATATATCGGTACTTAGTTTCTGAAATCTCCCGGAGAAATATCGGAAAATATCGGTGGAATATTTTGAAAATATCATTAATCTGAAAATTAACAAAAATACTTTGAAATTCATGGAAATGCTGTTGAACTATAAAAGGCATAAATAAGCAAATATACCCTTGTTGAAGACGATATTCATTATAATTTATCAAGAAATCAAAATGAAGACCGATGTGGCTCCATTACATTATTTGATGAAGAGATCCCATCTTGATGAAGACAATATTCATACCAAGACATGGTGTTGCAATAATATTAATTGTAACTTCGAACATGCCATGCATAAATATGTTGACTCCTACCCACAACCTCTCCGTGGATAGGAAATTCGGGGTTCACCCACATACTCGTTTGAAATCCTTCTTGCATTTGATATGGAATTTGGAATGGCATTTGTGGATCATGAGATAGTTGACCATTCCATATTCTTCGCCCAGTGAACTGAAGGATCACGAAGAGAGGTGACCATAACTCATTGTATAAGGAGGAGAAATATATTTGGCCTCATTCGATGAATCGAATTGAGTTATCTTTCATTGACTCAAAGCGGCGACAACGAATCCCTCTTTGTATGGTGTCATCAGCCGTTGTCTTCCTCTATATGGCTTCCCAGTAGCTCCAACCTGGGCCGCTCTCTAGACCCCGTGGTGCTTCATCGCGTGTAGCATGGGTGAAATCATCTTCACCGGTGAATGGGAAACCGATGGATATTGACTTTGTTGTGAGTCTATGATATCATATCATTTTACACACTTTTACTTTTCCAATATCACTACCATCATTGGTCCCTGTCTCGTGAGCCATCGCAACTTTGTAGTAAGTACCCGACCAAAACTTGGTCTGCTCTTGTGTTCAACATGAATCAAGGAGGTCGATAGACGAGGTTGAAATGAGTCGCAATTAATGGCGACCAAAACTTTATTTATGAACTTGCGGATAAAACCGGCTCAACATTAACTCCTTGCTTCTCGAACATGCGGCGATGCGTGGATCGAGATTTCCATTTTATCGTCTAAATGGAAGGTCTAACCCATTGAAATAGTTGATTCTCTTCTTCTTCGCCCGAACTTCGGTGAAATTTCTAGTAAATCCAGAAAAATTATTTTGTTGACTTTATCGGTCTCGCCTCCATATCACGGATCTTTAGTTTCATGTTGTAATAACAAAACCAATTGTTGGAGCCTAGGATCATAGCGGTTTCTTTGTTTGAGTATAATTAAACGAATGTTATCGATTTCTTTCCTGTGGTGAAGATGATGCGGTTTGGGAAATAACCTTTAAGGCGAACTCCTTAATGTTGGAGTGTGATTTCCATACAAAAACCACCATTCGAAATTGCAATAAAATTACTTATATTTAATATATAATAATAAAATAGTTATAAAATTTACTTATAATGAGAATTAACACTCTCACCGGGGAACCATTTTTGATCGCAGCGCTATTCTTTTGCCCGATCACCAAATCCTTTTCTTGCATCACGGAATAGTATAAGTTGTGAATTCAAAATGTCAAAAAATCTAAAATACAAAAATAATCGAAGAAATTGAATCAATTAATTAGAATTAGAAACTCATTAATTTACCTCGTTTCCAAAATTAGAAAGGCCTTGAGCATTAGGATCTAATTTAGAAAAAACATCATGAAAACGACTTGAAGTAGCTCGGGGATTTGGAACGACTCGGGTCTTTGTGAAATTTTGGATTTAGATAGTATCTTTTGCAATAGTGATTGAGAATTAGTATGCGATAATAATATAAACTATAGAGTATTAAATGTGAATATCGTGAAGAGGATATTAATTAGTTACCCTCTTTGCGTGAAGAAGAGGATGCTTAAGAGTTCTATCCCAGCGATGCGCGATGATAAGTTTCACCCTCTTTAGCTTTGTAGTCGTTCCTAATCGTTGTGATTTATTTTCTTAGTTTAGTTTCAGTTTTGGTTCAAATCGTAGTTGGATCATCATATATCAGATTTATAAATCATTCTAGGCCCAGTTAGATCAAGCTTGATTTAAAATCAACCGTTGGATCTAAAAATAACCCGTTGGATTATTCAAAAGGCGGATGAAATACGGGCGGATTGGATCGAACCAGGGCGAATCGAAGTAGAAGAAGTAAGCGAGTGTGGCCCGATTTTCAAGTGCTCCTTGGCAATCGGTAAAAATCTCGAACGGGCTCCTCGTAGCGTGCTCCCGACAGCGAAAAATAGGCTAAATGTGAATTTTCGATTTTCGAAAAAATGGCGATTTTCGCCGAAATTTTCAAACGATTTTCCATGGATTTTTCATCCGGTGATAGCAGAAAAATGCGAAAAATGGGCGAAATTTCCGATTTTTTCCCTGGTTGGCTCAAACCATCCGTAAAAATGGGTTGGAGCGAACTGAAATAATCGCCCGTTGCCGTTCTTCTTCATTTGTCGCGTATTAAAAAGCAACGACTTGTCTTGTCTTTATTAAAATCTTTATTTGGTATTAAGATAAAAAGTTATTGACATTAAGTAAAAAACAAACACCACCTAAGTCTAGTTGTCCATATTTATTCTGAATTATAGTAAATGCAATGCACTTTCTCGGTTGCTATCAAATTAGAGTCAAGAAGGAGGATTAGGCCCCTCGAAGCGCCTACTTCGGTTTATTTTATTCTATTTTCCAGCAACCATAGCGGTTTCTTGTTGGTCACAATAAAGACCTAGATGAGGTGAGGGGGGAGAATCATGGCAATCAGACCCTTGCCTACTATATGACATGCTTTTTCAGAAGTTCAGAGGAAGGAATGTCGAAGGAAATTGATGATGACAGGTGATTCAAGCACCACTCCAACTATAGAAGGCTCAACCCTATATACACGTAGATCTTCTCAAAACCCGGGCAACAAACAGAAAAAGGGGAGGCCCTGGTGTGAACATTGCAAGAAACCAGGGCATACAAAAGAAACATGCTGGAAAATACATGGGAAAATTGCAAATTGAAAGCCTAATCGTGCAAAAAATGATCAAGAGAGTCATGCCAATGTTGTTGCAAGATCAAATGATGCCAACTTTATTGAAACCAGTCCTTATACCAAAGAACAACTTGATGTGTTGCAGAAATTGTTTGAACAAATTTCTATTCCTTCACAAGCAACTCCAACGACATCCCATCAGCACACTAGTATGCTAGCACGCCAAGGTACTCTCCTCTCTGCCTTTACTACAAAAATTAGGAACCCAAAACCTTGGATAGTCGAATCTAAAGCCTTTGACCACATGATAGGAGATATCAATATTTTTCAGCACGATAAACTAAACCAAGGTGTTTCTACAGTTCGGATAGCAGATGTTTCACTTTCAAAAGTTGCTGAAATTGGAACAATTCAATTATTCAAGGATCTTATTCTCTCTCTTGTTCTTCATGTTCCAACTTTGGATTGTAGTCTGATTTCTACAAGAAAGCTCACTCATGATTTGAATTGTGTGACTAAATTCTATCCAAATCTTTATGAATTTCAGGCAATGGATTCGGGGAAGGTGATTGGAAATGCTGAACTATGTGGTAGACTCTATTTGCTAAAAGAAAATGCTTCACTTCATCCAAAGGTCCCTTCTACAAGTTATGTTTTTCAATCTATTTCTTTCTATGTCAATTTCAAATGAAAAGGAAGTTATGCTATGACATTTTCATCTTGGTTATCCAAACTGTGTATCTTAAAAAGTTGGTTCCTTCCTTGTTCAACAATAGAAATCCCAATTCTTATCATTATGAAATCTGTCAACTTGCCAAGCACACTAGACATGCATATTCAAGCATTCTGTATACACCTTCATATCCATTTTCTAAGATCTATAGTGACATTTGGGGACCCTCTAGAACTCATTGGTTTTTTACTTTCATTGATGATCACACAAGAACCACATGGATTTTTCTCATGAAAGAAAAATCAGAAACATGAGCGATCTTCAAATCCTTTCACTTAATGATTGACACGATTTGAAGCGGAATCAAAGTCTTAAAAACCAACAATGCCAAGAATTATTTCAATTCTATTCTTAGTCCCTATCTCTTGGAACAAGGCATTATACACTTAGTTCATGTGTAGTGCTCCTCAACAAAATAGGGGTGGCGGAGAGAAAAAGTAACATATACTTGAAGTAGCTCGATCAATCATGTTCTCTAACAATGTGCCTAAATATTTATGGGGGGAAGCCATCTTAACAGCCACCTACCTCATCAATAGAATGCTAAGTCATGTTCTTAAATTTCAGAATCCCCATTAGGTTCTCATGCAAACCTTTCCTCACATCAAATCCTTTGGTTAAAGTCTTCGCATGTTCAGCTTTTGTCCATATTCACCATCAAAATTGGACAAAACTTGACTCTAAATCACTAAAATGCATCTTCTTAGCATACTCATCCAACTAAAAAGGATATGAGTGTTATTCCCCCCTCACTAGGAAGGTGTACGATTCCATGGATGTCACATTCTTTAAGCACCTCCTCAGACCTAAATTTCAAGGGGGAAATTTGAGGGAATATCAGTTTTGGGACATTCTTCAAGACACTCAATCTCAAGTCCACCAACCTCAAAACTTTCACCAACCTGAAATTTCACAAGTGATTCATTTCTTATCTAAAGGGCAGAACCTATCATAAATCAACCTGAATCTCCCAAATCTATCAACCAAATGCTTGAACTAGTTTCACAAAAACCTGAAACCAATAACCAAAAGGAACTTAAAGTCTATTTGGGAAGATGAGAAATCTCACGAGTAATTAGAGCACATTACAATTAGGAAGGCGAGAACTTTGGCCGATTCCCCACACTTTGAGAAATTTGCACAAGTACGAATTCATATAATCATGAGTTCATCAATCCTATTGTTGACGATTCTGACTTTCCCATTTAACAAAGGAAAGGTGTTCGACCATGCACAAAACATCCAATTGGAAACTATGTTGCTTATGAGAAGTTCCTACCTCCATACAGTGTATTTGCATTTACTCTTGATGATACACAGGTTTCGAATTCTATTCAAGAAGCATTAAAAATTCTAGCATGGAAACAAGTTGTGGAAGATGAGATAAAGCCTTTAAGCAATGACACCTAGATAGATTTTAGAGTTACTCATAGGAAGAAACCGATTAGGGTGCAAGTGGATATTTCTGAATTAAATAAGAGCGAGATGGAGGTATAAATCCTGTACAGCCAAGAAACTGTGCTAGTCTTATGAGAAATTGATTATCGGGGAGATATTTGCGATTACGAAGCATAATACAATCGGAGTTCTACTCTCCCTTGCGGTGAATCGAGGCGGCCATTATACCCGACTTGATATCAAGAATGTATTCTATGACAATCTAGAAGAAAAGTATATATGGAAGTACCTCCCCATTAAACTTTGCACTGCATAAAGATGGATTGCTTAGAACAACACGAACCAAGAAAGTGAAGTAATTGGGAGTTAAGGAGAAATAAAACCAAAGTAGAGAACAATCAAGTCTTGTGAAATTCACAATTTCCTTAAGATAAATTCGTCTTCACCATTGGTGCTTCGAGATTCCCAAGGCGTATGGATAAAACGATTGTCAAATGGTCAACAAAAGCACATTGCAGCTATTTTGGCGAATTGAAACTATGTCTGACTGTATCTGTAACACCCATTTTTTTTCTAACAATTTAACTGTAGCTCTGATACCAAAATAAATGTAAAGTTTAGAGCTACCAATATGAATATAAATACGTTTTTTTTTTTTTTCCGTATACTGTAGGATATGTAATAATATGCATCAAAACATTTGCGATAGGCCCATCATTTTAGGATAAATCCCACATCTGTACAATATGACATTATATGGCCTTTTATATCAAATCATTTACAAAATATATCAGATTTTTCAATATCAAAACATTTACAAAATAAAATCAGAGTTTATACAAAATGGTCAAATCCATTTCATGAATGCATGGTCGGATCTTTACTTCGACACCGGAAAGCTTTGACGTTGGCTCTAAATCTCTGCGGTCTTTGTCCTCATACCTGTTCACTTGATACCTGTGCGATAACAAAAACAACGCTTTAAGCATTTTCATGCTTAGTGGTTCTAGACAATTCTCTCTTCTTTTCAGTTTAAATCAATTCATGCAAGGTTTATAAAACAATGCTTTTGTACATTTTTCCAATAACCAATACAATTTTAATACATACATATATATATATATATATATATATATATATATATATATATATATATATATATATATATATATATATATATATATATATATATATTCATTTCATTTACACTCAATTACAATTCATTGGTCATTTCAAGTTATGCAATTTCATATGCACTAAATCATTCAAATCTAAAATCATACTTTTCAATCTTATTACCATTTTTATCATATCCGAATTTAACCTATGCTTGCCGGTTACACCGGGATAACGAATCTTGAAAGCGGTCTCATTGGGATTTGCGAGGCGATTATAAAAAGCAGTTTTATAACGAAAATGCGGTCGTTAGACTCTTGACTAGTTATTAAAAAATCAATTTATTGAACTCTTCACGTCTTTGTCCCGTTGGAGCTCACGGATCAGTGACACTTCATTACATTTGGTAGCGATCTTTGCTAATTTAACCCTTATTGGTATACCAATCTATCCTTAACTCGAATTTAACAACGAACATTCTTTTAAAGGCCTTCAAATCATCCAATACAATTTACAATAGTATATATACAATTGGATACAATAATTTATTTTTCAACACTCATGCAAATTTTCATATGCAATTTATTTCGCAATCGGTTGTCTCAAATCGATTTAAAACAAATCAATATGCAATTTATCATAAATCCCATTTCAATATTTCATAATAACACAATCAATTTTGAAACAATGAAGAAAGAGTGTAGATCAAACTTTCTGGAAATTTGGAAACAAGAGAGAGATTGAAGAACAAACTCAAAAAAGGTTGTGGCTCTTGATTCCTATCCTTGGAATCCCATTCTGGGTCAAGCTTCTCGTCATAACCTAATCCATCACAAATATGTCACGATTAAAAAACGACCTAATAAAGAAAAATCAATTGTGCATTCTAGGATTTTTGGTTAGAGTTGATGTCTACCCAATACTCCTTCACTTGCAAAATTTTTTAGGGACACATGAGCCATATTTTACTCATGCTTCCTTTAAGAAAATGATATCTCTATGAGTCTATTTTCAGTAGGAATTGGAATCATCTCATTTGGATCACTTGAGCTGAGTTCTGACATTTTTAATACCAAACTAGTCAATATGCCCAGCTCACTAGATCACTACTATTATTTTCAATTTCTGGGGTCTTAACTCCATAAATTGGTAATGGTTCCTCACTCATTTGAACCTATGGTTCTAAGGTTTCTTCTCCAATTGGAATCATCCAATTTGGATGACCAAAACTCTGGTTATTGTATTTTACATCTAGATTACTCTAATTTGCAAAAGCGAGAATAACATAGCTCCACTTTAACTGGTTATGGGAACTTTAGGGTTACAATTTATATATACTTCCTTTAGGTAAATTATTCCTATATAATTCTAGTTTATCCTGAATTTTGAATCACTCAATTTTGATGAGTGAAAGCTGAACTACTATGGCCAAAACACCTTAACTACACCCAAAATAGAGCATACCCATGAGCTACACGAAACTCACATTTAAGCCCGTATTCAGAGACTTAGAGCTACGGTCGCTCCTGGTCCCTTATACATTTGTAGCTCTAGCTCTTATGGTTCTTTACCAATTGGAATCACTCCATTTGGATGATTATAACTTAAAATATAGCCAAAACAAGAACATAGTTTTTGAAAAAAATTTGACAGCAACTTCTTTGAAACCTCACCATTTCCTTTATATAAAAATTTCTCAAAACCAATTCAAACCAATCAAAACAACCAAACACATTTAAAGCAACCCCCAAAACTTGTGTACAACCAATACAAACACTTTCATCCAAAAATTTTGGGGTTTTCATCAACTAACACGAAAAGAAAAGTTAGGAGGTTTGGTTTCCATACCTTTGTCTTTTGATTCTCTCCAATACCAAGCAGCATCCTTCTTCCTCTTGATCTCTCAAACTCTTGGTTACTTGGAGAAAATCATCATTCTTGCTTTCTCCACAAACCCTTTAGCTCTCTCTTTCTCTCTCAAAACGAAAATGCCCAAATGTGAAAATGGCTTTCTAAGACGAGAATTGGTCTTTAATCCCGATACATAGCTAAGGCCATGTTTGAGTACTCCATTAATTCATTTCTCATTTTTCCATTTTAACACTTCATTTCAATTTCATTTCATTTTATTCACATTACACTCCTCATTTGAGACCCTTGAGGTCTCCATTTGACATTTTACTAAATTTATTGCTTTTCTGTAAAATTTACAGATTTTTATCATTTCATTTTGATCATTTAAGCGAAAAAATATATTTTATTTTATTTTATACTCTAAACATGTTATAAAGCATTAGGATATTTTCGAGGGTACGGTATCCATGAGCATCCAATACTTAGACAATGCTCAAGCGAGAATCCTATTAATGAAAACTAGGACCCTAAACCGGAAAACCATTTTTTATAGACTATAAGGGACCCGTGGCCTCCAAGCAAACCAAACCCTTTAGCTTCTAAGGCCAAACAACAACCATTACAAATAAATGTCATTCATTTATTTGTAATGAATGTCATTCACACCACAAACGTTCAACAAATCCCCACATGAATGACATTTACGAGCAAAGGCATGATAAACTTGGTGACATATCCAATGGTTGAAATGTAAGACCCGAGAAAATTACAATTTTCGGAAAAAGGACAAAACGGTAATTTTGGTAAAAATCCGAAATTTTTCTAGATCTCGGATGATCAAACGAACTTCACCGTTGGAATCGTCTCGCGAAATCTAGCTACCACGTCGAATTTCGTCGAATTAGGGACGGTCGAGATTTATGCGTTTTCGAGACCTTAGAATTATCGGGTGCCATAAAGCGACATGTGATGTGACAAAGTCGCACATAACATGTACTCATGTGACACATGTTGTATGAGTAGAGAGATGATGGAAATGGACGGCCGAGATAGTGCTAAGTGTCAAAAATCCAAGAAATGGGACATTAGTGGCATTATTTGAATGTTTAATGAGGAAAAAGACAAAAGAGCCAATAGTGTCTTCTTCTCCAAAATTAAAAGACAAAGAAAAACGTGAGGGGCTGGAGAAAAAGGGGCAGTGGCTGGATTTTCTGATTTTTAGAGAGAGAAGGTGTGCCTTCTCTCTAAATTTCTCGATCGATCGAGGCCAGTCGGTTTTCGATGGAGCGAAGCCGAAGTTGGCTGCGTGGTGAGGACCTTCATGGCGTGGGCGCCGTTTGGTGGAGTTAGACAGCTACAGAGAGTAGGGATCTTTTCCTCTTTACAGTGTTAATCGCTTGTTTAGAACCATGTAAATGGTTAGGAACGTTACGAGGCTTGTTTTAGTAATGGCTTCGGTCTCAAAACTTTGAACGAGTGGAGAAAACAGGTGTCAGTTGACAACTTAGATCCAACATGAGGAAAATCTACACGTCTCTGTGTCCGCAGACTCATACCTGAGTAAAAATGGCCACTTGGCCCCACATATACCAATGCTCATCAAAATATACACCCAACTATTTTCCAATAATTCAAGAGTTATACATTACTCTTTATACAACATATATTAAAATTTACAATTCTAATACATATTATCCCAAAAACATCAAAGCCACAACCCGGCTTTCTTCAAAATCGGCCCCTAAGATGAGTCGTCTTCTCGAACGCTCCTTGTACCTGAAATAATATTCTCAACAGGGTGAGCTATCGCCCAATAGTGAAATCACCCTAAATGGGTTACTCCCCACCTAAGTGCATATGCAATGATTCAATGTAAACACACACTCAAGTAAATACGTGATCCTACTTGAATGTCTACATGCTCATTCCCATGTCTCGAGTCCTCACCGACTCCCTCACACTTGTCTAAGCCATGTATGAGAAAACATCATTTTCAAAACAAAACTTGTTGTTCTCGAAAATACACTACCGAATTTCGGTAAAAACATGGGACTACCCTCCCGAGGCGAACGTGGCTCGAGAACTTCCTCAAACAGTCATGGTCCTCATCCGAAATGATCCTCGTGGACCGCCTCCCAACCCCATTTTAAAAATCATCCCGTGAAATCTTTGCAACCATGTTCATTTTTCTTTCAATTTCATGTCATGCACTCACCTTAATATCTCTGTGTGGCGCCAAAGGCATATGGAATGCATGATGCCAATTCCAACACATTCATGCTAATATATTCACATGCATATATATTAACATTGTAAAACCCCAACCTGATTAAATATTATAATAGTAGTTTTTGAACTGATTAGAGGTCCAATGATAGAAATGAGGGTAGATTAGAATTTAGAACGCTCCGGATGTCATTTGGGCATAAAGTGAAATTTTCTTAAATTTTCAAATCGAACAAATTCTAATAGTGATGTTTATTATAGTCCTGATTGGAGGGGTTTGTAAATGAATTTTTATGAAATTTCAGTTCCAATGACTTTGAACTCGAGCATTTAGGGGAAGAGAATTGGAGATTTAAGTGAATAGTGATTTCCGGACTGAAATTCGGAGCCTGCGCCGAAATTTCTTGAATTAAATAAAAATACGAAATGTCCGAAAATAATCATAGAGTCTAACGAAAATGAAACGGAGTGAAACGGAGTCCGTTTGAATAGTTTCCAGGCGATCCGAACGTAATTCTGACACACGCTATTGTCCCATTCGATTTTAATGATTTTAAATCCGAGCTCGTGATTTCAGAGTCTGAATCCACTGGAAGAATTTAATTAGAATATTTCATAATAATCTGAAGTTTAGATGACCATAGAATATTTTTGACGCTTAATCGGTATAAAAGTAGTATAAGGTGAAACTGAGATAAAGCCGCTATAAGGAGATATTTACAAGAGCCAATCAAAACTTTTCTTAATGGCTAAGTTATGAATAAATATCATATAATAATCAATGAGATTCTTGGGCAATAAGAGCCAATCAAAATTTTTTAAAGGCTGTTAGGTTAGTGACTCATGATAATGAACCAATGAGCTTCTTTGATTCAAGGGTAATTTTGGAAGTTTGAGTCAAAAACAAAATTCAAGACTAAGGCCTTGTTTGATAAACTATTGAAAATGAAAATTTTCAATGGTTTTAATTTTTCAATATGTTTGATAACAAAATTTTAGGAAGCTCTTAATTGAAAATTTTAAATGAAAAACTGTTGAAAATTATAAGTAGGTAAAGACCTACTTAACGTGGAAATGGTGAATATGATCAACAAAAAAAAATTTAAAAGAAAATAAATTGACCAAAACCCCTATAAATAATATAATATTTTGCAAACATTCTTGGTTGATTTGGATAGTTTTAAAAGTTTAGATTCTATTGGTTATTTTTAAACATATTTATGTCTTTTTATATTATGATTTATTTATGGATATGGTGTTTGTAGTGATATTATTTTTACAATAATTAATAATTGTAGGGAAAAATAAAATATTATTAGAAACTCTATTTATTTTGGATAATATGTAATTTAATGATAATAAGGGTAAATATAAAATACATAATTTCAAAAGATTCGCATTTACGCTATCAAACAATATATTTATCTTCAAGATTCAATCACGGGCAGAATCTCTATCAAACAATTTTTACACAGGTATTATTCAATACTTATGAAATTCAGCACTTAATTTTTCAACACTTATTTTTCAGCACTTAATTTTTTTATTTTATCAAACAGGGCCTAAGTGTGCTCAAAAGAGGAGAGCACGGCTATAAGAGGAAAAGGGAGAAGAAAAGAGAGAAAAGAAAGGAAAGAAGAGAGAAAGGGAAGAAAAGGTGGAGCAAGGTGGGAGATGTGATTTTTTCTCCTCATTCAAGCTTTTCAAGTGATCTACAAGTGGAATCAAGAGAGAGGAGCCAAGAAAAACCAAGAACAAGTAAGTTTTTAATGGTGGGAAAGTTGGATTTTGATGTTTTCCATACCTAATGCTTTGATTTTCTTGTATGGTTGGTAGAATTGGGGTATTTAAGGTTGAATCATGATGAATTTGATAGAAATTGAGAAAGAAATAGATTAGGTTAGGGTTTGAAAAATCAAGTGAGTGAATGGTTAGGGTTTGATGTTGAAATTGGTTAGGGATTTATGAAATTGAGGTATAATGTATTGAATTGGTTAGAAAAGAAAAGGATTTGAATCGAGGGCATTAAGATCACAAGTTGTAAAGTAAAGGGAATGCTGTCAAAATTTGTAAAACCCTGTTTTTATTTTGGCTATAGATTGCTAGAATCATCCAAATGAATTGATTCCAATTCGTAAAGAACCATAAGAGATAGGGCTACAAATGTATAGAAGGGACCAAGAGTAAATTGTAGCTCTAAGGCTCTCCCAAATACGGACTGAAAGGTGAACTCGTGTAGCTCACTGATTTTGTTCTGTTTTGGGTATGGTTGGAGTGTTTTGGCCATAAGTGGAGTTTCACTCATCCAAATTGAGTGATTCAAAATTTTGGGTAAAATAGACTTTTAGGGGAAAAATTTATCTGAAGGAAGTTCATGCAAATTGTAATCGTAAAGTGCCCAGAAAATTTGTCAAAGTAGAGCTATGTGCAGATTCTGTTCTACCAAATTGAGTCATCTAGATGTAAAATACAATAACTTGAGTTTTGGTGATCCAAATTGGGTGATCTAATGAGAAGAAAACATTGAATCCATAGCTTAAATGAGTAGCAAACCATTTCCACTTATGGAGTTAAGATCCCATAAATCAAGGATAACAGTAGGTGATTCAGGAGTTAAACTGGGCTGGCATCAAAGACATGTTGTAACTTGTGTTATGTGGTTGAGGGCCTTAGAGAAGGAATTTTAAATTGAAAATTTAAAGAGATGTCATTGGATATATAAAGGACTGATATGGAGAGTTTCATAATTTTTGAAGACCTTTTGAATAATTTTTGGGTCATAAAGTCTATAGAGTATTGTTGGAAAAAGATTGGCCAAAATGAGTGGTTTTTTTTGGGCTTTTAGTGCTCAAGGGTAATTTGTTCATTTGGCTTTAAATGAATGTGTATGGTGGATTAAATGAAGTTATGATTAATGTGTAGTTGTGGTTTTCTTGAAAATGTGAAAAGGACTATCGGACGGGAAACAGGAATTCAACGGGAAGCAAGCGGGATTGAGCGGTGAATTGTGAGTGTAAAACTGATATTTTGACAATTGACAGAATATGACTAAAGAAACGAAAAGTTTAATGGAAATGTTTATATAAATTTTAAGGCATATGGAAGTTTATGTTAAGGCATATGTGAAATGTGTTTTATTTTGCCTAAATATATGGATTTATATTAAATCATATGTATGTATATGTTAAGGTATATGAAGTAAAATGTGTAAAGAATGCATATGTATATTTACATATATATGAGTTTTCATGATAAAGTAAAGGATTTAAATGGATTTATAAATGTATTTTGATAAATGTTTTACTGATGGTTACCTTAACCCCATATGACTGTTATGACTGATATCGGCCGAGGTACCTTAAGCGTGTAAGGATTTAGAGGGTAAAGTTATAGGTTACTAACTGAGGGAGGGAAATAGGTGTTTAGAGTAATATCCTTACACGTGATAAGGTGCTATGACTGGAACCCTATGCAAAAGTGAGCCCAGCTAGTGGTTATGACCGGAATGTGACTGCCCTCACCGTCAAGACCTTAAACTGGCCTGTGTTTATCCCCTGGGTTCCATCAAAAAGAAAGAAAGAAAGAAAGAAATAAATAAAGAAAAAAAGAAAGAAAGTTTAAGTCATAAATGGATTTTAATTGTATAAGTATGTATTATTTTGATATATACTGAAAATGTTATCTTAATGAAAATGTACACTCACCGGGGCTCCTTTAGCTCATTCTTTCCCATATGTTTCCAAAACATTTTCAGATCTCGAGACAAAGGCCGGTGAGTACCTCTCAAGGTAGTGAGTCGAAATATCGAGGTATCACATGAACCCGATTATAAATAGTTTGCATATTTTATATGCCGAATACTTTGTCATGTATATATGCATATATGGATATATTTGGAAAATGAACTACTTAAAGGCCGGGTTTATGTCCGGCTCAAGCCCAATCTTTTATAAACTGAGGTGCATGGAATTGAAGAAGTTTCAATGTTTTGATGATTGAAATGAATAAATGTTTACAGATACGCACATTGAGTCATGACTATATTCTAAAACGAAGTTGAAATCGGGAAGATTAGAAGTGTTTTTAAATGTCATATGTATTTGTAAATTTGGGAAAGTCCAAACAGGAAACTTCCGCCGATTTTTCTGAAAAAAACTAAGTGTTTGAAAAAAAAAAAAAAAAAAAAAAATTACCACTTCGCTCGCATTATTTTCTAAAGATATAAAAAGGATTGTAAAGGGTTCGCTCCATGGATTTTATTCGATTGTTTCGAGAAGTTTTTATATCCATTGAGTGCCTGAGGTCCCCTGAGTTCATGAGGTTAACTGTGCCTGGATCCTTCAAACATAATTAATCCAAACAAATCATGTTATTAAATTCACATCAATTACACCAAAATTAGCTCACATGGGCTAATTAGCAAACACAAGCAATTCATTTTGAATCACTCAACATCATAAAAATTCACACAAAAATATTCGCGTTACTATTCACGTGAACAGTGTAACCCTCGGGTTACTATTCACGACCACACAAAATAGGAATTTTCTCCACTCGGTTCAAAGCTTTTGAGACTGAGTTTACGGCTAAAACAAGCCTCAGAACGTTCCTAACCATTTACATGATTTTTAAACAAGGATTAACACAAGTAGGAAAAGATCCTTACTCTTGAGTTTGGCCTTAACTCCACCAACCTGCAGGCAACGCTGTAGTCCTCGCCAAGTAAAGCAACTTTGCTTCTTGCTCCGTCGAAAACCGACGGTTCGATCGGCCGTAAATCTAGAGATAAGGCACACCTTCTCTCTCTAAAAACTAGAAAATCCAGCCACTACCCCTTTTTCTCCAGTCCCTCACGTTTTTCTTTGTCTTTTAATTTTGGAGAAGAAGACACTATTGACTCTTTTGTCTTTTTCCTCATTAAACATTCAAATAATGCCACTTATGTCCCATTTCTGATTTTTTGACACTTAGCACTATCTCACAGCCCATTTCTCTATCATCTCTACTCATGCAACATATGTCACATGAGTACATGTTATAGGTGACTTTGCTCACTACATGTCGCTTACGGTTTTACTACTACGTGACTCATCTCCCAGGCTCGAAACATGCAAATTCCGATTGTCTCGGAATTCGATGAAATTCAACGTGGTAGCTAGATTTCGCCAGACGATTCCAACGATGAAGTCCGTTTCATCATCCGACATTTAGAAAAATTTCGGATTTTTATCGAAATTAGTCGCTTTAGTTCTTCCTAAAAATTGTAATTTTCTCAGTCTTACATTCTCCTCTAAAAGGAATTTCGGCCCCGAAATTTTGGACAATCACAACCATTCACATGCATATGTGACGTGCACTACACCATGCATGTAAACTAGTCATTTAAGTACTAAACGACTAAACCACGTACCTTCATCCCTAAACAAGAAGGGATAGGTGGCCTGCATCGTGTCCTCGCACTCCCACATTGACTCCTCCACTCCACGGTGCTGCCATAACACCCTCACTAGCCTCACGGTCTTGCGTCGCAAAACCTGATCACAGCTATCCATAATGCACACTAGTCCCTCCTCGAAGGTCCCATTAGTGTCAACCTCAATCTCTCCCCAATCCACTACATAAGCTAGATCTGGAGTGTACCTCCGGAGCATGGAGACGTGAAATACCTCGTGGACACCTAACATGCTAGGCGGTAAAACCAACCGGTACACTACAGTGCCTACCCTCTCGAGTATCTCGAAAGGCCCAATGAACCTCGGCGATAACTTCCCTCGCTTGCCGAACCTGACCACTCCTCTCTTAGGCATCACCTTCAAGAAGACGTGATCTCCAACCTCGAACTCTAAGGGTCGATGTCGCACCATAGCTCTTCTGCCGACTCTGAGCCGTGAGAAGACGCTGTCGTATCAAGCTCACCTTCTCGGAGGTGTCTCTAATCAGATCAGGACCAAAGATGGAGCTCTCTCCCACCTCGGTCCAACATATCGGTGATTTACATGGCCTCCCATACAATGCCCCATATGGTGCCATCTGTATACTCGCCTGATAATTGTTATTGTAGGCGAATTCCACTAAGGGTAATTTCTCTTCCCAACTATCCTTATGATCCAGGACGCATGCTCGCAGCATGTCCTCTAACGCCTGTATATAATCCACACAACATGTAACCTTACACAACCCCTGCTTGGTGTGTAAACGCTGACCTTCCCAAGGTCACAATCACTGACAATCCAATGGACCGTCAACCTAGTCCATGTCATGAATGACATCCATATATCGAGCCCTTTCCGGCTCAACAACACCCAATGCAATCTCCAAAGGGGTATCCAAATCTCGAGTCACTCCTGACTCCTATCACTCAACTCTAAGTCTACGTGATAAATCACGACCGTAGGTTCATCCTCGAGTCACTCCCGACTTATCACTCAACTTTAAGTCTACGTCATAACTTGACCGTGTTTTCATCGCGAGTCACTCCCGACTCCTATCACTCAACTCTAAGTCTTCGTGATACTTGACCGTGTGTTTTCATCTCTCGGGCAACAGAACTTTTCGGCCTACACTACGAGCCTTTTATATCCATACAGAAATTTCGGATATCTCCACGAGGCTCTACACCCAATACGTAAATTTCAGATAACTCCACCTGCCCTTATACTCCACATGTAAATTCGGATATCTCCCCGGCCCTTACACCCACACAGAAATTCGATACCTCCCTGGTCTCTTACACCCACACGTAAATTTGGGATCTCTCCCTGCCCTTACACCCATATTGTAAATTTGGGATCTCTCCCGGCCCTACACCCACGGAAATTCGGGATAGCTTCCCGGGTCTCTTACACCCACACAGAAATTCAGATATCTCCCCGGGTCTTTACACCCACACAGACCTCGAATACTATCATGCAAGGTCTCCTTCACCCTAACTCCCGGCTTCTCACCTTAGGGGATTAACGGCCTCCTTCTTGCTTTATCCAACACACTTTAATTACTCTTCATTTCCTGATTCGAACTATGAGTCTTCATTGGACGTAGTCCCACAAAGACAAACCCAGCCCACACTCACCAAGAGTGGTGAATGACCATACCATGCACCCACACCCGACTCGACGCAATGTTTCCATGCACATGAACGCAATGATGTCATACTGTGACACCCCAATCCTGGCGATCCACTATGAGCAGAATCTCAAAGATCCTTAACTCATAATCCCGACCTATCAGGTCAACTCTCACCCCACATCCTAGGGAAGAACGTCTACACATGGCTTCTCTAAAGGCCTCAACCTCTAAGTCCAAATCTGTCATACAAGATACATTAATGAATGAATATGATGCATCCAATTTAAACGCTACTCTAGTCAACAAGTGCAAGAATAGAACGCACTCGCGATATCCGGCCGCTCAGATGTTCAGCCCGCAGCATTCATGAGACCTCCGCTCCACTAGGGCAATCTCGCTCATATGCCCAAGCCGCCACCGTAATAGCATATCGCTCGCCTCGCCTCGACTAGGAAGTCCCGCCCGTGAGTCCCCGTGACTGACCTCGACCCACACTCCGGCCCAGATCTAGCGCCTGGCTGGGTGTCAGATAAAGACCCCAGACCCGAAACTGGTCTCTCTTACCCATGCTAGGGGTGTGGAGGAATAAACTCGTATACCTCCCCGTTTCTCTACGCCTAATTGGGACTCCGGTGCTGTCCCAAAACTTTGGATCCCCGTCTTTGGGGCAATCCCGCCACATGCTCAGTCGCCGGCGTAAAATAACATATCATCTGCCCTGCCTGACTAAATGCCCAATCCTGGCCCTGGTCCTGAAACTCGTGTGAAACAAAAGTCTTTTGCCTCTTCCCCGAATTAGAAGAAGGCTTATCCTCCCTCTTGCTACTAACACCCGCATCCCGAAAGTGCCCGAGCATCCCGACTCTCTCTGCGGTCGTGGCCGTCCCAACCATGGAGTCCATGTCCTGTAGGCGAAGTCCTACAATCCTGCCCCGAATAGACAACTTCAGCCCATTCTCGAACCTCCTAACTTTGGCCATGTCCGTGGCCACGTAATCATCAGCAAAACGAGCTAGCTCCGTGAATCTAGCCACATAATCCATCACAGTCATCGTCCCCTGCTTTAGCTCTAGCTACTCCTAAGCCTTTGCATGCCTTGCAGTATCCGGAAAATACTTACCCATTAACAGCTCCTGGAACTCTGCCCATGTCATTGCCTCTAGGTCTCTAGAGGCCCGCCCCGGGGCCCATCTCATACTTGCCTTCGCCTAGCCTGAACACAAATTTAGTCTAACTCGGGTCGTATCGTAGGTAATTCCATAACCTCTAACACCTTCTACCTACATGAATCCAATGGTCTGCCACCTCCATCGGATCTCCCTCTCCCGTGAATGCCTGAGGATGATGTGCCTCGAACCTCCGGGAGGTTACTTGACCTCCTGCCTATCTCACGCACTAGCCTCGTGCAATAGCAAAGAACCACAATACCTACAACCTCAAGAAAGCCTCGCTGATCAAAGCCGGGTCAATTAAACGATGGTGCCTGACCAATACCTCGTGGACGACCTCTACGTCCTTGCCCTCGACTAGTCATCTACACATGTCAAATGGAAAGGCAGCCCCGAGACACTATTCATATACAACAAAAATATTTTATGCACTATGTCCATGCATCTATGTACGCACATTACAATTTCATTTTATTAATTCATAATCAACATCAAAAATTTTATTTTTGAAAATTTCATTTTTAAAAAATTTTATTTCATGTGATTTTATTTTTTTTTATTTTTTATTTTTTTTATTTTTTGAAACCTCAGGAATGTTGCTCATGAACAAGGTTCATGAACAAGAAACTTCTCTAAACAAGTGACTCGTAAACAAGGTAATCGAGTCCAAAATCAAGGGTGTACACACTCTGCTCAGCTGCTACAAGACAGTCGTGGCGACGCGCCGTGCCACCCAGGAAACCCGTACGTTGGGGCACACGGACCGTGATCGCGGCCCTCTCTAGCCAGTCGCAGCGCAAACGCCGTGTCGCAGGCCCGGTCGGCCGTGTCGCGGTAGTTGTATCACGACACACCCAACAACAGCATTGCGACGCGCCACTGCTGGGCCGCACTACCATGCGGTCGCAGCCAAGGCCGTGATCGTGGGCACAATCGTACAGAAACGCAGCCTGTATCGCAGCCCTATTTCTATGTGCCGCCTCACCCACGATACAAAGCTCAGACGCGGACACGTCTCAAAGCCGTGCCACTTTCCCAGTTTTTCTATGTCACGATACAAATTGTTGTATCGCGGACTCAAGAGTTTATAAGCAAAATGGGCAGTACTCTCATTTTATGTTATTGATGAATTTAATAACATGATTTATTCGGATTAATTATGCTAATATATATGCATGTGAATATATTAGCATGAATGTGTCGAATCGACATCATGCATTCTGCATATGCACTGGGCACCTCGAATATTAGAGTGAGTGCATGACATGAAATTGAAAGAAAATGAAAATGTTCAGGAAAGGAATTTCACGGAAGATTTTCAGAGAATCATGGTTTGAGATGGTCCAACAATTGCACGCCTGAGAGCCCATGAATTGTTTCGAAGGTTCTCCAACACATTCTCCTTCGAGGGTAGTCCCATATTTTTACCGAACCTCGGTAGTGTGTCTTCAAGAACTAAAAGCTTTTGTTTTGAAAACTGATTATTTTACTCGCATATTGGCTTAGGCATGTGAGGGAGTCGATGAGGACTCGGACACGGATCTGGCCATGTAGGCATTCGAGTAGTTCATGAAATTGCTCAATGTGGTTGTTCACATGCATGTGCACTAGGTGGAGTAACCCATGTAGGGAAATCATTCTACTGGCTTTGCTCACCCTGCCGAGGGATCACCATTTGTGTATTGTGAGCGATCGAGAAGGCAACACTCATTAGGAAGCCGTTTGAGAAGAAAGCTCGACTTCAGGGCTTTGATGTTGTCATGTAACAACATGTATTAAAATTCCCAAGGTTTAATATATGTTGAATTAAGAGAAATGTAAAAACTCTCAACCATGAATATATTTGATTGGGACATATTTTGTGAGTATTGATATCAGTCTAAGGCCATTATTTTACTCGCATATAGACCCTGTGTGGTCATTATTGATTATTGGGACAGGTTGTACCTTGGGTAGAGCTCCCCGTACAAAGGAGACTATGCCCGATTTTCGTGAGTGGTGTCGGGTTACCCGACATTCACGAGTATTCCGAGGGTTGACTGGTTGTCAACGGACACCCCGGTTTTTGGGCGTCACATGAAACCTGCACAGGAGAGGTAGGTGTTACCCTTTGAACCTTCCCTTGTAAAAATATGTTTATTCTACTAGCTAAACAGTAAACATGATGTCCTTGAACTATTCTGCCATTTGTGTAGACGATGACATATTCCACACAGGAATCTTCCTAACACATTTCATTTCTCACTTTTATGTCCATTTTGGTCATGGACATGCGCCTGGTTCTGCAAGAGTTTAATAAGGAGTTATGCCCTATTCGATTCCCTTTGAAGCGGCCCCACTTTACTCTTACATAGGTGATCTCCTAAATCAAGAGCCATTCATCTCGCTATAGATCATTAAAAGCATAACTTAACCTTCCTTTTTACAAGTATCATTGTTTTATCATAGGAATGGATAAGGGAAAATCCCCCACAGTGATATAACCCACTCTCTACAGTTTAGTTGTCCCTTTTGAACCTAGATCTTGAGATCTCCACTAAACTAGGTTGGGTGTCCACCGTATCAACTTATTCTTTTATGGGCTTTAGTTCCATTCCCTTCGATGACGTTTCAACTCAGTCCTTAATTAACCATTTGGTTAAAGGATCCGCAATGTTATCCTTAGACGTTACATAGTCCAAAGAGATAACACAAACTGAGAGTAGCTAACTAATGGTCATATGTCTACAATTAATATGTCTAGACATACCATTATCCATGTTGCTTAGTGCTCTACCAATAATCACAAGGTATGCATATTGGAGGCATCGGCTTTGGTCACCTGGAAACGTCATTTAAGAATTGTTGTAACCGTTCAACCTCTTTCCCATAATTGTCTAATGTTATAAACTCAAATTCCATTGTGAATTTGGCAATAACCATTTGTTTTGAGAATTTTCATAAGACTATTGCAATTCTCGATGTAAACACATAACTACTTGGTTAAATTTAGTCATAATACTGTTATTGGATTCAAATATCATTTTTGAAAAATTCAAGAAAATGTCAATTCCAATAATTCAACACAATCCCTAATTATAGTCTAAAGGTTAGGTTCCTGATAGGAAATTAGGATCTTTTACACAAGGTATCAAGTTTGATGCTTGTCCTGCATCATAGGTCATACTTCCAAATCAGCCTAACTTTGTATGTTTCAACAAGGATTTTTCCAAACCCGCAACCCTTGTATGTTTGGTTGTAGAAATGTTTTTTTTTCCTTTTCTCTTAAAGATAAATCCCAAAATATCACATAACATTTTTTTTTTTTTGTTCGCCAAAGCCATTTTAAACTACAACCAGATTTTTTTCCCCAAAAGATAAACTTAGTTTTGTGTACAAAAGGATAAACGAAATTTGTTCCAAGTATCATTTCTTGGAAACTATAACCCGATTTCTCTTCTTTTTTTTTTTTTTTTTGAAAACCACAAATTAGGAATTTGTTTTAACAGAACCATAAAAAAAAATTTTCCTTTCTCTTTTTCTTGTCAGAAAAGCCCCAACCCAGTACAACCATAGTTTGTTGGTTCCGTTTTTCCCCCTAAACAACAAACCGTATTGTTTGTTTGTTTTCAAAAAGTTTTTCCACAACTTTTCCCTATTCAAGAAACAAAAGAATTGTTTCTACAATAAAGGCACGACCTGAAACACCTAGTTATGGTTTTTTTTTTTCCCACACAAGTAATAAACCAAATAGTTTGTTTACCTAAACCACCTGGTTCTTGTTTTTTTTTCCCCACACAGGTAACAAACCAAATCGTTTGTTTACCTACCAAAGGAATTTTTTTTTTCTTATCCGCAACCAAACCAATCAACAACTTCTTGTGGAGTCAAATTTGTCTTCAGATTGTTAGAAAACTTTGCACCTACATAAATATGGTTAGCCCGAACATCACCAAAAACCAAAAGTGAAGTAATAGAGAGTGAAGGAGAAATAAAACCAAAGAAGAGAACAACCGAATCTTGTGAAATTCACAATTTCTTTAAGACAAATTCGCCTTCTCCATTAGTGTTTTGAGATTCTTAAGGCGTATGTCTCCTAGGATAAAACAATGTTAAATACAATAAAAGACATCAAGTAAATCCACTCGATGAATTGAAACTATGTTTGACTCTATCACCAAGCATCCAATACTCAAACAATATCAAACAAAACCCTACTGACAAAACCAGGACCCCTAAACCAGAGAAAACCTTTTTTTTGTAGACTAGAAAGGACCCTTGGCCTCCAAGCAAGCCAAACCCTTTGGCTTCTAAGGCCAAACAACAACTGTTACAAATAAATGTCATTCATTCATTTGTAATGAATGTCATTCACACCACAAACGTCCAACACCTCCAAGACTAAAGAACTCCTCTAAGAACCAAATGCATGGTATGTAATCTCAGGGAAGCATTATATGGTTTAATAGGATAAAACAACTATGGCTCATGACCTATGATCCAGTATATTTGATTATTTGTTAATTATTTGCAAAATAAATAAATAAATGACTCATAAATCTAACTTATTGAAGATTTCATTTTTCATGATCCTTCCAAATAAAGTAAACATGATAGCTATTTCCCAAATTGTAATGAAGAAATAATTTATTTTCTTCATATAGTGTATTCATGTTATGTCCTAAAATCTAAGCATCCCTTGTGTAAACTATAATAGAAATTGGGTAAAGATTCTTGATAGCTACAACATATTCTTCCTCGCTAAGCACCCACTGTAAACTTGACTTCTTAGTAGGATTGTGCCTTTCATTGATGTAAACGGATCCCTTTCTCCTCAAAACCATTTTACTTACTGTCATTTGTTTGTATTTCTTAATTTGGGACATATTCAAATTTTGAAGTTTTGATAAGAAAAAATTTTCTTGTACCAAAAACATTCAAACAACTTCATTTGTGTTATAAGGAATTGTTTTAATTATGTTTTGATTGGTATAATGGTAACATTGTTTTAAGTTTTTAACTTCTTTTTTGGTACACATGAAGTTGAGTTATCTGCTAGCCCAACATAAGACTAGGTTGGGCCAGCAAAATGGCAATGCGATGTAAATTAAGCCCGATCCGATTTTTCTCTTGGCCTAATATGGGCTCGCCCAAATTACCATCTCTACCAATTCCTAATTAATATGAGACTTTGGCCGCACACTCAATAATACATTTTTTTTTCCAAAACTTAAAAGGACAGGAAACATTTTTCTCCACCAAGGAGAGACTCCCTCTACAAGATCTAATTTCCATCTCATTTCCAAAAATAAATTACAATCAATAATATTATGAGCTAATATCTTTTGATACATTTATAGAATCTCAAGTCAACTCAATCTCTTACGATATGTACGAATCAATCCATGGCTATAGTGGTGATTCCATCAACAAAAAACATGCTAAATTCCAAAAATCTTCGGAGATCTTAACCAAAATATTCATTAAACAAATATCTCTTTCAAAACATTCACCAATTAAAATAATTTCTTTCAAAATATCTTCCAAAATATATTAGCCAAAATAATATCTTCCTAAATAATTTTTACTAAAGGCCTCAACACAGCCAAAATAATTTCTTTCCAAATCTTTTTCAAAATATTTACCAATATGAATTATTAAAAAAAAATTGTAAGGGAGGAATTTTATTTTTACTTTAATATATTTTTATTTTTATTCTTATTTTTTCAGTATAAAATGGAGAACATAACAATGTTTGGTGTGTGTCCAAAGTGTGTACCAAAGGCCAAATATGATTATGAGTCGATAAGTATGTATTGCCATCTAATTTGTATGACGCCTTAGGATGAGTTAAAAACAAAATCATGTAGCCTTTAGCCCAAAGCCGCACATCATATAAATATGGATGAATGGGTCCATAAAGATTTCCAACAAGTGGTATCAGGTTTAGTTTTAATCATGTGGGTGGATGTCGAATAAAATTGTGTGGTGAATAGGTGGTGCTGAATTGTTGGAGGGGAGGATGTTGGGTTTCATCCAAAGTCCAATATTGGATAGAAATAAGGAGGATTATGAGCTAATAAGAATAAACAATATTCAATAGATACGAGGCTTTTTGGGCGGCTTGAGACCTAAATGAAAGGATATCATGCAAAGGTGAAAGGATGAGTCCATAAGGTTTGGACAAACAATATATGTGATTACTTGGAGTTTGGTAGTGCTAGGTCCCAGAGCTTAAAAATTAAAAAAAAAAAAAAAAAAAAAAAAATATAAAGATGATCTCCTCCATTGAGAACTAACCACAAAACATTGAATTCTTTTTTTTCTTCTCCCTATTAATCCCAAAATTATTTAAATACAAAATAAATTAACAATGCTAAATCACCAACCTAAAAAATAGGCCACTTAACAAATAAGCCACTAACATATCAACTAACATAAAAAATAAGACATAATATTTGAAAATTATTCAAATTAAAAGGATAACTAACAAACCTAATAAACATAACATTAAAATAATTATTCAAAATTAAAAAACTACTAATTAAGTCTTCTCGACTTATCAATACCCCCACTATAACCGGAACTGTCCCTTGCTGTTCAAATAAAGAACTTTCTTCTGTCATCTTTGTTATCTCCTTTATATGCATGTTTCAACCATTGCCACCACTCATTGGCTTCACCTTCCACGTGAAAAGAAGTTAAGGGGACATTTTGAGAATATGGGGTGACTTGATAGTCAAAAAATTGTTCAACTTTAGTGGGCCAAACCTTTGGATCATCCTCACAAAATCTAAAAAATTCAAATTTTGCCAATTGAGAATCGAACAGTGGTCACCCGCCTTCAAAATTATTATGACGTTATTTCTCTACACTTCAACTATGACATTTAAAAGAGACGAGTACAAGATTATTGTTTTCTTTGCCAACTAGGTCGAACAACAAAGCTTTAGAAAGCTTGTTGATTGTTTCCTCAATCTTTGCAAGCTTATCGGCTACTCCCACCTCCACTATGCGGAATCGGTATTGGAGTTCCATGAACTTGGCTTCCAAATTTTCAATGCTCTCTTTGATTGTTGTCATTACAATCTAGCTTTGATACCAATATTAGGTTCCAGTCATAGCTTAAAAATAAAAAATATGAAGATGCTCTCTCACTATCCGGGTGAAAACTAACCACAAAACTTTGAATTTTTTTTTTCTCTCCTTTCTATTAACTTCAAAATGATTTAAATACAAATTAAATTAACAACTACTAAATCACCAACCTAAAAAATAGGTCACTTAACAAATAAGTTACTAACATATCAATTAACCTAAAAAATAAGACACTAAGTTAATGACGCTATAATATTTGAAAATTATTCAAATTAAAAGGATAATTAACAAACCTAATAAACAAGACATTAAAATAATTATTCCAAATTATAAAACAATACAAATTAAGTCTTCTTGACTAATCATATAGAAGGGAAAAATTAGGAAAAAACAAACAAACAAACAAAAACTCACCCGACCACCAAACAAAAAAAAAAGGAAAAATTGATTAAGAAAGAAATAATTGGGTATTGAAAGGTGCTCTGCTAACAACAGAAGAAAACAACTATATACTGCCGGAGTCCAAGTCAGAGTTGCTGCCGTTGGGGTTGAATTCTGCCGTTAAAACCTCCACCGCTCCTTCAAGCTTCCTCTATCAATCTATCAATTCTCTGACCGCCATTAAAATCTAGGGGGAAAGGTGATGGATAGCCTTCATATCAAAATGGATCTCCGACTCACCGACGACTCGCTGCCGGCCAGGCACTTCCTCAAGTCATGGAAGGAGAAGGTTATGGAGAAGAGACCCACTATCTCGTCATCTCCGCTCACTGGGAGACCGAAGAACCCACCGTCAACGTCGTCCCCCGGAACGACACCATCTATGATTTCTACGGCTTCCCCAAATCCATGTACAAGGTATGTACTGTTCCCCCACATCTCCTTTTAATTATTCTTTGTTCGGCGTCTTTGTCTTTAAATAGTTCTCTTGAGCACTTTTTATGGGTAATCTTTTAGATTATGTTTGGTTACTGGAAAAACACCAAGTAGAAGAAAATGTTAAAGCAAAAGGATGAATTCTATTTTGGGTGTCTTCCAATCAAACCTTTTGTAATTTGTTCCATATACTTAATTAGTTACCACCAACCTGCATGCCCAATTGAACTTTGTCTTATTTTTGTCCTCCCATAAAATGAGTCAACATTTTTGCCCCCTGGATCAACTTATTTTCTCGTTCCACCATTGGCGTCAATTAACTCACTACTTTTCTTCCTTATTTTATGAGAGATTTTATATGATAATATGAATTTTAACTAACAAATAGCCAATTAAGAAAACATGAATTGGCAAAGAGTTAAGAGGTGGAATCAAGAGAAGAAGTGGGTTTTTACTACAATAAAGTAAGAAAATAGAAATATGTTCTAAAGAACAGGTATAGCCTGTTGGGACTTTGGAATCCACAAAACTCATAATTGAACTAGTGCTGGTCCCACAACGAAATGTAAAACAAAGCATTTATATGGCTTAAATAGTTTAATTTCAAATGGGTTTGGGCCCTAAGGCACCCCACTTTGTGGAAGGGAGAGGACCTACGCCTAAGCTAGGGTCGGTTTCCTCCGCGCGTGCCGATCTCTGGCCCGGGTACTCCCGCTTCCCAAATTCTTGTTTTAACGAAACTCTACCTCCATCATCATTACCGCTCAGGCGATTGTCTCCGCTGCAAACACCGAGTTCGTTGGAGCCCTCCGAATACGTACCAGCTCGAGGAACGAGGTCCGTTTCATCCTCGGGAGACGATTGTCCACTATCCTCGTGACTCCATTGAGGGGCCAAATTTGTCTTAAGGACACGAATGCTATTTCGTCGTGGGGCTCGATCAACATTCTGATTGCTCATTCACATCACGCTTTCGGGTTTGTTTCCTTGACATTTGAGTTTCTATTTCTAGTATACGAACATCACCAACTACAATCTTAAGACGAATTTTGTTTTTTCATTTCTGTTCGTATTAAAATTTTGAACGAACGCTTCGCTTTTACCGATTCTCAGACATGTTTCTATTCGCTTCAGATACAAATGAGTTGTTACAATTTTTCATTGTCAGATTCAAATTTTGAACGAACGCTTTGTTCGTATTCAAATTTTGAACGAACGCTTCTGTTTACCGATTCTGTATTACAAGTTTCTGTTCGTTTCTGTATTACAAATATTTGTTACAATTTTTCCGTTTCTATTCGTATTCAAATTTTGAACGAACGCTTCTGTTTACCGATTCTATATTACAAGTATCTGTTTTACCGATTCTTTTCGTGAATATCTTCTGTTTTTATCCTTTAGAAATGGCTTCATCGACCTGTTAACCCTATCTCGAATCATGGAGAGTTTCTAAAAGTTCAATGGTATCGATTTCACAGATGTACAACAAAGATGTTGTTCTATCTCACAACCTTGAACTTGTGAAAGATTCCTCAATGAGGATGGTCCTAAATTGACGCTGGAGAGACAAGATAAAGAAAAGTCAAGGTCAGGATGGTTGGAATCATTCCTCGACTTCCGCGGTCGCAACTTCTCAACTAGCCTAGAAAATACTTATAAAGCCTAGTCCGTCAAAACGGCTGAGTTGGGCGGATAGTCCGATACGGCACAAACCGAAGATGCCGGACTGAAGAAATTCATTGTCGGTAAATTTCTAAACTTCAAGATGGTTGATTCAAAGATCGTCTTAAGTCAGTTCAAGAGCTTATGGTTGTGCATGATATCATGCCAAGGAATGACTCTATATGGTTTCAAGTGACTGCATTCATTGAAAAACTACCACCATCCTGGAGGGATTTCAAAAATTATCTCAAACATAAGAGAAAGGAGCTGTCACTTGAAGACTTGATTGTTCGGTTGAGGATTGAGGAAGACAATAGGTTGTCTGAAAAGAAATGGAAGAATCTAGTTTCAGCGCCACGTTGTCAAGAAGGATCGAAACCCAACAAGAAGAGGAAAATGCTAGCAAGTCTGGAGAGGGATTCAACCAAGGCCTGAAGAAGTTCGTTGGCAAGTGCTTCAACTATGGCAAGTCTCGACATCGAGCCAAAGATCATAGAAGCAGAAAAGATGTAAAACGCAGTTATCGTAGTGGAAAAGATCTCCAATGGTGTTGATGATATCAATCTGACTACTATGATATCCGAGTGTAATATGGCAGGAAACCCCAAGGAGTGGTGGATTGATACTGGAGCAACTCGTGCAAACAGATCGATGTTTTCATCCTACACAACCGTGGGGTGAGCGAAAACTTTATATTTGCAATTCATCAACCCTAAGGTTGAAGGTGTCGAAAGATTGCTCTAAAGATGACATCCGAAAGATTGTGACACTAATTAATGTTCTCGTATGTGCCGATGTTCAAGAATTTAGTGTTAGATCTCTCCTTAGCAAGAATGGCTTCAAGTCGGGTTTTGGGACCACAATGTACCCCCTCTTTCTCAAAAAAATGAGATGTATGTAGGAAAGGGTTATCTGAGTTATGGTTTGTTCAAGCTAAATGTAATGACTGTTGTAACCAAGGATGATTTGAATAAAGTTGCTTCTTCTTATGTGCTTGAGTCTCTGAACATTTGGCATGCTAGACTAGGACACGTTAACTATAAAGTCATCAGGCAAATAATAGTTATGATCGTCATTAATTTCGACCGTCTGCGAGAAATGCAAGTAAAGGCTAATCTAAATTTTCTAGTTCTTCACTCGTAGATAATAGAAGCTTTTAACCTTTAGATTATCATTACATGATATGAAATCAATATCACAAGAGGTGGTAATAAATATTTTATTACTTTATAGATGATCGCCATGTATTGTTATGTTTATTCGCTTGTAGCAAAGATTTAGGTCGTGAAATGCTTTTAAAACTTATAAGGCCGAAGTTGAAACTCAGTTGAACAAGAAAATTAAAATCATAAGGAGTGACAGAGGAGGTGAATATGAATTTCGTTTTTATAAAATTTGTACCGAAGTTTATCGTTTCACCAATGATCGTCTCTTATACAATTCACAATCTAATGGAGGTGAAGGGAAAGGAAAACCGGTCTTTAAAGGAAACAATGAATGCATTGTTGAATAGTTTCGGTTTACCACAGAATTTGTGAGGGGAAGCTGTTTTGACTGCGAATTTTACTTTTAAATAGAGTACCCCATGTAGTTATTACCAACAAACTCCCATGAGAAATCTGAGCTTGCACGCCAACTCAATTATCAAATGTGTGTTTCGCTAAGGTTGCGATTCCTAAGCCTAAAAAGGTTAAGGTAAGACCAAAGACTGTTGACTATGTTTTTATCGGATATGCTCATAATAGCAATGCATATCGTTTTCTTATTCACAAGTCAGAGATCCCAGATATACATGTCAATACGATCATTGAATCAAGGACGCTTCGCTCTTTGAAAATATCATATCGTATAACATAGTATATGAGTCAATTGATAATAATAAGAGGTCTGAGATATTTATATTCAGAAGTGATCCAATGGAGGAGCAACCTAGGCGAGTAAAAGACAAAGGGACTTCCACGCCTTTCGGGACCTGATTTCTTAATGTATATGTCAAGAATGAGCCTCTGGACATTCAAAGAAGCTAAGGACTTCGCTAAAGCCCGCCTCCCGGAAAGAAGCCATCAATAGTGAAGTTAAATCCATCTTGTCAAATCATACATGGAAATTGGTTGACCTTCCTCCTGGTAATAAACCACTACAATGTAAGTGGATTTTCAAGAGGAAAATGAAAGCGGATGGTGCTATTGATAAATATAAGGCTAAGCTTGTAGTAAAAGGATACAAGCAACGAGAAGGTCTTGATTATTTTGATACTTATTCACCTGTTACTAGAATTACATCTATAAGGATGCTAATTGCTATAGCAACGATGTATAAGCTTGAAATCCATCAAATGGATGTGAAAACGGCCTTCTTAAACGGAGATTTGGAAGAAGAAATATATTTGGAAAAACCCGAAGGGTTCGCACGTTCCGGACAAGAGCATAAAGATGTCGGCTTATCAAGTCACTCTATGGATTGAAACAAGCACCAAAACAATGGTGCATGCTAAATTCGACGGTCATAGTTGCCAAATGGTTTCATGATTAATGAGCGAGCAATGTGTATATGTTATAAACTCGTAATTGTTGCCATTCTATGTCTATATGTAGATGATATGCTTATAACAGGTAGTGATGGTAAGACTGTTAAGAAAATCAAATGTTTGCTTGCAAGTAAATTTGATATGAAAGATATGGGGGTCGCTGATGTTATTTTAGGAGTTAAAATCCATAAGACATCTGGAGGATTAGCTCTATCACAATCCCATTATATTGAAACGATTCTTGGAAAGTGCAAGAATCTAGATATTGTACCAGTAAAGACTCCGATAGATGTTAATTTACATCTTTCTAAGAATACTGGTGAAAACAAAGCTCAAAAATGAGTAATATGCAGTATACTAGGCGCTTTAATGTATGTGATGAACTAAAAATAGGCCGGATATAGCTTGTGCGGTTAGCGCTTGAGCGATGATAGTTGGGATTCCAAATGAAAATCATTGGAAAGTCATGGAACGCTTATCGGGCTACTTAAGGCATACTTAAGATTATGCTTTAATACACGTAGCACATCCCATAAGACTCTGAAGGATACCTGTGATGCAAATTGGATAACCAGCACTAAAGACACAAAATCAACAAGTGGATATGTATTCACACTTGGTGGAGCGACAGTGTCTTGGAAATCATCCAAACAAACTTGTATTGCTAGATCCACTATGGAATCAGAATTTATTGCTTGATAAAGTTTTCTTCTGAAGAAGAGGGCTTCTCGAAATTTTTGGAAGATATTCCTAATTGGCCTAAACCAGTCTGCATGTATACATTGTGATATCAATGGCAATAGAAAAGGGCAAGGAATGTCAAGTATAATGTAAGTCTTGACATACGTCGAAGACATGACACAAAGAAGACAACTTCTTCTAGTGGAATTATCAAATTATCGACTATGTGAAGTCAAAGATAATATTGTGGATCCATTGACAAAAGGCCTAACTAGAGAGATGGTTGCAAAGACATCAAGGGGAATGGGTTTAAGGCCTCTAAACAAGTCATCATAGCGGGACACCCTACCTAGTTGACTAGAAATTCCAGATCTAGGTTCAAAGCACAATTAAGTTGAAGACAGTTAGCATCACAAATTTGTTTTACCCATTCCCTAGATAAAGACAAGATATTAATATGTGAAGGTTAAGCAAAGCTTTTAATGATTATGAAACTATATGTTCAAAAATCACCTATGCGAGCGGCTTATGCCGCTTCTACGGTAATTAAAAGGTCAATCTCTAAAAACACTCATGAGATCAGGCGGTGTTCATGGCCAAAACGAACACAACAGTGAGAACCAATTTTGTTCGAGAAATAGTTGTGATTTCTATTGTCTAGCTTTTACACGAAGTCTACGCTTCAAAGACATCAAGTCTACTGATTGACCGAGTAAGCCCGATAGGCTTCACTAAGGAAAGTTCAAAGTCTCAGACTACTTATCCCGATGCAACGTTTTCTCATGGAATAATCACACTTTGCATCTCATGCATACACAGAGAGTATTGATATCAGAACTTTTCATTCATGTGGATTGTTTGACTTTAACTACAAAACCCATAATTGAATGAAAAGTGTGTCCCAAATTGAATGAAAAGTGTGTCCTACATCGATAAAACAAGATGGGAGAGTGATTTAAATAGTTGGAGCTCTCAATGGCCTGGGCCCCAAGGGGCACCCCACTTTGTGGAAGGGAGAGGACCTTACGCCAAGCTAGGCCTGGTTTCATGCGCGCCGCCGAATTTCTGGGCCTATTCGGGTTCGTCTCGGGCCTCCCTGTCCAATTTATCTCTATTTTTCGAACAGACACGTTGTTTAGATCATTTTTTTTTTAACAAACATGTCTGTTCGTAGAGACACTTCGTGGCATATATATACTCCCGCTTTTCCTAAATTTTATTTTAACGAAATTCTCACTTCCATCATCATTATCATTTGTGCGACACTCAGAATAATTGGAGTTCGCCGGAGTCCTCTCGACTACGCATCAGCTTTCCCCTCGGAGGAACGAGGTCCGTTTCTAATTACGAGAGACGATTGTCCACTATCCTAAATTACTGAGGTCAAACTCACTTTAAGGACAATTAATGCTATTTCGTTGGGCCTTGACTGACCTTGATTGTTTGTTTGTACTGCTGCTTTCGGGTTTGTTTCCTTGACATTTGAGTTTCTGTTTCTAGTATACGAACATCACCGACTACATAGCCTAGCTCTACCATTTATATCGATCATTTCTTTTTTCTTTTCTTTTTTTCTATGGATGGAAATTTGTTTTATAATTTTTAACATGTTCATGATTTGTCGCTACAATTTTTATTCGCACTAACTAGGTGGATATTAGAGTTGTGTAATCTGAATTCCAGACCAAATCCTACAGTTTCTTCATGCTCCTTTGGAATAGAGAAAGTGCTAGGGAAAGAAAAAATATTAAAGAAAATGATAGTCTTATGTTTGGTTTTGCCATAAAAGATATTAAAGAAAATCAAATATAATCAAAATTCCTTAATATTTTTAATTTTCTTATTTCTTATATAATAGAGAAAAGTAAAATAAAATGAGTTAGAATGTATAGAATTAATTTATTATTTTTAAATTTATTTTTTATTTTCAATTAATTTTTCTTTCTTTTATATTTTATTTTCTTATTACTTTCCGGATTCCAAAATAAACCTTATCCTACACGATGGATTTTTTTTAGATACGTGATGACAGTGAAAATTTTCACGAATTAAAAGTCACATTACTCTAATCGATCTTATATTCAATTATGAAATAGTGGATTTCTAGTCTTTTGCACGTAGATTTTTCTTTATTCACGGTTTCTACATAAATATATTTGTGTTTCTCCTTTTTCATATTTTATTTTTGATTGGAATTATATTCGTGTTTAATCAACTCATCTCGATCCCTCTTTATGTTGACGTTGATGTTGATGTTCAGCTTAAGTATCCAGCCTGGGGCTCCAGAATTGGGCAGAGAGGGTGAAGGGAATTACCATGGCATCCAACTTCAAGTGCGTGAATGAAGATAAAAATCGAGGGCTTGATCATGGGTCATGGGTACCCCTGATGCTAATGTACCCAGAAGCAGATATCCCAGTCTGCCAACTTTCCGTCCAGACAAACAAGGACGGAACTTATCACTACAACATGGGGAAGGCATTAGCCCCTCTCAGGGAGGAAGGCGTCCTCGTCTTCGGTTCCGGAAGCGCTACTCACAATCTCAGGGCCATCGATCGCAGTAACGAAACTGTCGTGCCTTGGGCGTACGAGTTCGATAACTGGTTGAAAGAAGCTCTTCTTGACGGAAGGTATGAAGATGTGAATCAATATGAAGAGAAGGCGCCTCACGCCAAAAAGGCTCACCCATGGCCGGAACATTTCTATCCATTGCATAAATAAGGGCTGCTGGTGAAGAAGCAAAGGCCAAACTCATCCACCATAGCTGGAGCGGTACTCTCTTACGCCTCTACCAGTCTACCACCACATCCCCTGAAAAACACTATTCTGTCCTTCCTTCCTTAAATTTGTGAACAAGCTAGTGTGGACTCTGTTAATTAAGACTTACATATATGGTATGGATAATAACAATAATATGTATATTGTAAACCATTAGTGCAGATTTAGTTTGAAGTTCTTGGATTTGTCGTTGTTATATGTAAGTTGGTACTTAAGTATTTGCACTTCATGTTCATTCAACCTTGGGAGATTTGGGAGGTAGTTTTCACTAATCTTTGGTTTGTTAGAAGTTGAGCCATATGTATTTTGTTTTCTCGATACCCCAACTTATCTCCATCAACAAAAACAAGAGAAGAACTTAGAAGCCAAAGAAAAAGGGTATTAGTTTTTAGGGAGGATAACCCTTTAAAGGGACATTTTTGTTGGAAATTGCGACGTTTTCAAGATTACAACACTACAAGAAAAATTGGAATTAGAGATGGATAAGTGTCTGTCTCTAAATAGAGACGAATTGCAAATAACATTGAAATTACAAATTAATTAGATAAGGAAATTCTGTTTCCAAATAGAGACAGAATGATTTATGTCTCAAATCAAAGACAGAATAAAATCTGTCTCTGATTAGAGACGGACTTTTCGTCTCAAATTAGAGACGGAAATCATTCCGTCTCTATTTAGAAACGAAATTTCCGTTCCTATTCAAAGATCGATCAATTTCATCTCTAATTTAAGACATAAATTTCAATCCCTAATTAGGGATGGACTGGTTTTCCGTCTCTGATTTGAGAAGGAATTAATTCTGTCTTTGATTTAGATATGGAATTTCCATCTCTAATTATTACAACTCTCCTCACTCTTTCCTCCGGTTCTTCCCGCCCTCCCCTTTTCACTCTCCACAAAACCCTATCTTTCCATTTGTATTCCTCATTTCCCTCTCCGCCGCTCTTCTGATCCTCTTTCCCTTCCACTTCATAGTTCCCATTCGATGTCTTTCTTCGATTTTTCCGACGACCGCACTGGATTGGAACTAGCCGGTGACAGACCCCCTTCCTAGTGACGTGAAATTGGCCAAGAACTCCACAAGAACCTCCCGTACCAAGCTCGGTCGACCGACAAGTTACCATGAAGCTGTTTAAACCGGCTGAAACTCAGATGGAAAACGTGGGTTATAAAATTTTTCACTTTTCATCAAAATCCACCTTTAGATTTAACGAAAATCCCGCAACATAACGACTAATCGTGTCGCCTAAAATACAAAATCACCCAGATAAAATATACACTCCCAATGTTTTCCAAATGTCCAACTACAACAATAAAGGACCTCTGGTCCTCATCAAAATATAAGATAAGGATCAATCCAACATAATTTTTGTCGCAACCTATTTTTCTCAAAATCATGCATGCATATTTTACAAAAGATATTTACATATACAAAATGCCACATTTTAACTTTTATTGGCTTTTAATTTACACTGGTCTTATATATAATCACAACACATCGCTTCAGACCGAGAACTCGGAAATGTCTTTCGCCTTCAACACCGCACTCGAAAAATTATTTTAAAACAAAAACCGGAGCCAAACTGCCTGAGTACTATGCTCTAAATGTTGTTGTCCTGGTCACGCTTGTTCTCCTAATATGAAAATTCCATAAATGGTTGTAAAACCGCTATGATAAAACCGGCTTTTGCTATGAAACCATTTCAAAACCGTGCTAAAAACTATTTCTCGCCGCTGAAAACTGCTCAAAACTATTTATGCCGCTAAAACTGCTCGAAACTATTTCTCACAAATAAAATCGGTTTCTGGTGGTTAATATCAAAGTTGCTATACTGTAAATCAAGTACCAACCACTCCGTGACTCCATTTCCGGGAACAATTCCTAGGACGTGATGTCATAAACTCGAAACCGACACGGTAGTGAACTTTAACACTACCCGCTACATATCCGAACACTCCAAGGATCTATAAAGATAACGAAACTTCTGGATCCAAAACGCCTGATTTCAATCCTGAACTCAACACCTCATCGCTTACGTACTAAGTCGCGCTAACTATATACACCTCGAATGTGCGTAGGGCGACTCACTATATAAATATATACTAGATCTAACCCCACTGCCAACCGTGCAATGTAATTAGTCATAATATCCCATAACATTGCCATGCACAATCCGAATATCCACTGAAATCGAGCCGTGCCATTCGGGGTTTTACAACCAGCCAAATTGCTTCTAAATACTTAAATCAAACTTTTTCTCAAGTTAAGTATAACCATTGGGAGGTAAAAAATGCTTTATAAATCTATATTTTCAAAGCACTTACAAAACTTGTAATTTAAACACTTCGCTTTTTAGTTTAGATTTTGAGATCACCTTTTATCGACTAATTTCTTTCAAATCTTGTCAAGCACCGAAGCCTCGTCGAATGCTCAAATCGCCTACACACCATTCAAATTACGAAAATGCCTTCAACTTAACGTTTAACCATAAAACATACATGTGGCTTTCAGCTTTACTTATATCAAATGAACTTCGATTCTAACAAACTTTACGCAGCCTCATTCGACATGACATCATAATATGATGTGAATTACCAAATGTCCATACATTAAATGCCCCATAAAAACTATCCGTTTTAACCAACTTTTGATTCACGAACTTTTCGTAGGTCTAAAATAATTCGAAACATTTCGAAAATTTTGTCCTGACTCGGTCTGACTACACTCGAATTTCAACCCAAACTCATCAAAACAGCTTTTGCAGTTCAGCCCCGATCGTCCAACACAAGCCCCAAAAATTCCTAAAATTCCTAAACTCGCCTAAAATTGGGACTAAAGTTTACGACTTTTCACGACCTCTAAGAAAATTTCAAGCCATTACATAACCTTTAAGCTTGAAATAACACAAGTAGGCAAATTTTCTACCTTTTAAAGTTTGACAAAATGCTAAGATATTGGTACCTATGCGTAGCTCTTTTCGCGTAATCCAATTTTGCCTTCTGCTCCGATGAAAGTTTACGGTCCGATTTTCGTAAATCTGAAAAAGAATCAAAAATAAGAAAATTTTTAAAATATCTCTCTCTGCCTCCTCGACGCCGTCTCTAGTATGTTCGTCCCTACTTGACTTTATGTTTTGTTATTTTTTTTTCTAATTATTATTCTTTTTTAATTATTATTCATTATTTAGATAAAATAATTTCTATTACCCCATTCGAGTCTATTTCTATCCCAAAAATTTTATTTATTTACAATTGAATATTCTTTAAATATTTGTCATTTTTTCTAGATTTTCTAAATCTCAAGCTGTGTTTCACTCTAAACCCTGTCAGCTGTAAATTGTGAAATATTCCACTGTCTCTGAATTTAACGAAACTTTCCTATGTTACTAGATTTTGCGTAGACTTAACTTAATTTAAGACAAACTGCTTCATCATCCGAGATCTAGAGAATTTTCGAGACTTCCCTGAACTATTTTGGCAATTTATTATTATTATTTTACTATTTAAACTTCCATTGATTATATTTTCACCTCCTCTACTTTTCTTAATTGTAAAAGTGCCACAATTCTGGTCTTTATAATTTCTCACCCTTAAAACAACTTTCAAAATTCTATTATGACACTAAACTAATTAAGGAAGCCCTCGGTGCCCACACACATACTGTGACATCCTCTCTGATGGGGTGTTACAAATCCTCCTCCTAAGAACATTTCAGCCCGAAATGAACAAAACTAATATAAAGAGGATACCTTAATTTAAAACAACTGAGGATACGATCAGCAAGATCCGAAGCCTCACTCCCATGTAAAATTTTAATCCCAATATTCCCCATAAACTTTGACTAACGGAATGACCTTATTCCGTTAAAATCTCGCTTCTCTCGCGATCTACTATCCGTGACGGTCGCCTTTATAGGTCAAATTATCCTTAGTTCTACCGGGCTATCTCTAAGTAAATGGAGGATCTGAATGTACTTAATGGAGCATTAAACATGAAACACATTATGAACCTAGACAACTCAAGGAAGGTCTAATCTATATGCGGTCCCACTCCTCCGCACAATCCCATGGCCCTATGTATCTCGCCTCTCACTCTTCCGTCTTCTCCAAATCTCAGAACACCTTTCCAAGGGGGAAACTGAAGACCCTATTCCCCCACCTTAAACCTGTGATTCCCACGTTTGTCCATAACTTTTCCGTCTGGGTCCCTACATTGGAACTGTCTCCCTTGACAACTGATCTTATCTAAGGTAATCTCACTAACTCGCCACAGTCTCCTCTCTCTCCTACTTCATCCCAAAGATACGGAGTATGACACTCCTACTACAGGCTAAGTTTCAAATGGAGCCATGCCTATGTCGGATTGATAACCGTTGTTGTAGCTAACTCCATCAGAGAGATAAATGCGCATCCCAAACTTCCCTTAAACTCTATCACGCATGCTTTAAGCATATCCTGTTCGAATAGTTTTCTCGACTGACTTCATCACCTCGAGGATGGAAAGTCGTACTAAAGTGCAATTTATCCATGGCATCCTCGTAATGTGACGCCCCAAAACCTCGGTCCGCTTGACTACCTCGCCAACCTGGCGAATATTAAGTGGATGCTCAAGCGCCCACGCCACTTCACAGAAAATCGGCGTAGTCTCCCTTTGCAATGAGGAGCTCTACCTAAATGAATCACCTGCATGAAACCTGTCCCAAGCAGATTCAATATAGTCACAATGATACAAATATGGATAAAACACTCGGGGCCCATACTAAATATCCATAGAAACATACCAACTATGAATCCAACTATATCCAATAGTTCTAAGAGTTCAACATTTATTTCTTATACAACATATATTAAAATACCGACTTAATACATGTAAACCACCAAAGCCACATTCCGGCTTTTCTGTAACCCAAATTTCTGTGACGTAGCCGTCTCCTCGCACGCTCCATGTACTTAAAAAGGGGGCATTCCACGACGGTGAGCTAATGCTCGCAGAGAGAATCACCCCAAGTGGGCTACTCACCACCTATGTGCGCAAGTAACGTTTCCAAATTAAACACACATTCAAGCAAATGTACGATCCTACTTGAATGTCTACATGACTAACTCCTGCATCCCATCTTGTTCACTCCCCACACTCGCCTAAGCCTCAGATGAGAATTATTAATTTGTTTATTCGTGGACAACCCTCCGATGTATATCAACTGGGTCATCCACGATTGATATATTCTTGTTTGTGGACTACCCTCCGATGAATATCAATTGGGCCGTCTCGACGATTGATATTTTTAGTTTGACTAACTGATAATTTATGCTTTCTAGACAACCCTCCGAATCCATTTTCTGTGGCTCATCTCACGCACTCCACCCTATAACTTAGGCGCTCAGTGATAGTGAATCGCATGTATGCGCCCAATACAAATTTAATCACATGCAAATATATAAACGTGAATATACCGCATAATTCAAATCACACAATCATGTTATGTAATTGCAACTCATACATCGAAATTAGCTCACTGGGGCTAATGATCAAACACGAGCAATTCGACTGAATCACCGAATTAAACATATTTTCACACAAAATATATTTTTGTGTCACTATTCCTATAAACAGTAAAAACCTAGGCTTTACGGTTCAAACACACAACCATTCATCGGTTCACTTTGTGAACTCCGCATTTCACGGCCATTCCCGCCCAATTTCACAAAGGCATGATTTTAATGCATAATTGCCACACAAACAACCCACTAAAAATTTGACTGCCACGGCTAATCCAAAAAATTCTCTCAAAATTCAACAATTCGTCCCAAGTTTGAGACCGATCAAACGGCTCCTCACGGCCTTAAACCAACCAATACTTGGTTTATTACAATTTTGGTGAAATGAACACCTAAACAGCCCTCACTAAGCTACGGCTCAACATTTTGGTTTCCAAAATTTTGACACCGGGGTCCCAAGGTTCGGGATTCGACCAAACGGTCGTTCAAGGCCTCATACCAACCTAAACATTGAAAACACTTAAAGAATGAATAAACCTGGGCAGTGAGTAAACCCCTACCTCTCTGAGTTTCATCGAAAACTCACAAACCGCAGTCCACGCAGAACCGCTCCGCGTAGAACGCTTTTCCTTCTACTTCCGAAGACCGCCGACCTGCCGATCATACAGATTTCTGTAGAGAGAGAAACGAGACTCTCTCTAACCACCATTTTCGTTCTTCAGCTACCGCATCCCCCCCTTCCTTCATTTCCACGCTTTACTTTGAATTTGTGGGAGATGAGCACTCGTGAAGACCTTTTGTCTTTTAAGAACTTAAATCAATTTCAAAATGACCATTTCGTCCCTTCCATTTCCTGCGCTTGATATCTAGCACTATTTCCCTACTGGTCCATTTTCTTATTATTTCTCTACTATACCCAATTTATATACGAAGATTATGTGTGACTTTCGTCGCATCGAAATCGCTTTACTAAGAGACCAAACACGATGCCTCGAAACGTGCTAACTCCGACCGTCTCGAATATTACGAAATTTACGTGCTAACTATATTTTTGAGATCGATTCCAATCTGGAAACTGCTTGGCCATCCGAGATCTAGAGAATAAATTACGGCTTTTTTAACTGAAATTACAATTTTAGACTAAATTACGATTTTACATTTTCCAGAAATTGAATTTCTCGGTCTTACATGTAACCGGACCAAAATCTGATGTGAATCCGGGCCCTGGCCTCGAGACTATCGACATGGGAACACCATGTTATCTAACTATCTCCTCCACATAATCGGGGCCAACTTGTCCAATCCGGTCATCATCGTTAACTCGGGAGAAAATGCGCGATTTCTCGTTATCTATCCACTATCACCCATATGGCATCGTGTTATTCCCAGTTCCTGGGTCCGATAACAAATCCATAAGAATCTTATCCCACTTCCATACAAGAATCTAAGGGGTCAGATCTTTCCGCGGCTTCGTGCTCGCTCAATTCGTCGACGTGTTAGGCATCCGGATACGAAATCGCAATTTCTTTTCATGCCCTTCCACCAATAATGCTCCCCAAAGTATGATACATCTTGGTGCTACCAGCATGGTATATGCTTAAGAGTGAGCTCTTCCATAATTTCCCTTTTTAGTTCACCTATTTCCGTACACACGCTCGACTCTCTAACTATTACGCCATCGCCTCCTGATCCGAACTCGGTTTCTACCACCTCAATCTCTACCCTCAACTTAATCATCTCCGAAACCTACTCGACCTTCCTTGATCTCGATCCACGTGAAGAGGACGAATATGAAATGATGCCAATAGTGTCCTCAGACGCCTACTGCAACCGAACTCCCAAAGATCTCAACTCTATCAACAATGGGAGATATACTGGTCTCGCAGATAAGCACAGGAACCCTCCCGCTTTCCGAAGGCTTAAGGCATCAATTTCACTACATTGGCCTTCCCGATGGTACTTCACAGTAATCATAACTCTTAATCAACCCAACCACCTGCCGCCTTGCTGCTCTTTGAGTAAAGATATATCACAGCCTATGATCGGTGAATATCCGATTGTGGAACACCGTATAGATAATGTCCCGCATCTTTAGAGCAAAAACCACCAAGGCTAGGTTCTAAATCATGGGTCGGTAGTTCTCGCAGGTGTTTTTTAACCCGACGGAAGCAAGCCACTACCCATCACATCCTACATCAAACACACCCTAACCCTTGTCCGAGGCATCACTATATACCACATAACCGGTCCTTTCCTCGAAGGTAAAGCACACTGAGCTGCCACTCGTCTCAGCTCCTCAAAACTAAGGCCGGCAGGGTCCGACCACCGAATTTGATTCTTTTTCAATAGATTGGTCAATCAAGCATTATCTTCGAAAATCCCTCAACAAATTTTCAGAATAACCTCACAATCCAAGGAAACTCGCGAACTTTTAAACATTTGTGGGCGAAGCCTACCACTATAGCTTCGATCTTCTGAGGATCCACACTAACACCTTTTGCTGAAATGACATGACCCAAGAAAGCTACTTTGTCCAACCAACTGGCACTTACTAAACTTAGCGTATAACTGACGCTCTCGAAGAATCTCGCAATATCAACTCAAGATGCCTCGCATGTTCCTCCTCGATCCGCTCGAGTACACTAGAATGTCATCAATGAATACGATCACAAACTTATCTAAATACGGATTGAATACCCTGTTCATCAAATCCATGAACGTAGCTGGGGCATTAGTCAATCCGAATGGCATCACTAGGAACTCGTAGTGACCGTATCTCGTCCTGAAGGCGCCTTAGGAAACATCACCTTCTGACCCTCAACTCCGAGTGGTAGGTCCCAGACCTAGGTCAATCTTAGAATATACCCGAGATCCATGCAATTGGTCAAATAGGGGCTCATCTATAATGAGGAAGCGGATAATCGCTGCGCATCACGCCCGATTCCAAATTGCCTATAGTCTATACACTAAATCAGAAGTTTCCATTTCTCTTCTTTAATAAGAGAATTGGAGCTCCCCAATCGTGGGAGGTACTAGGGCCTGGATGGCCTCGCTAGCAATTCTTCCAATTGTGCCTTCAATTCTTTCAACTCTGCGCGACGTCGTATGGAGGAATGGATATCGACTACGGTCCACGGAACTGATTCGTCGCTGAACTCAATTTCTCTTTATCAGAGGTAAACTTTGAAATATCATCTGGAAGACATGCGGGAACTCTTTGACTATGGGGATGTCTTCAGTAGGTAATCCATATTGTCTCTATCCATTACAAATGCCATCTTCTGGCAACCTTTAAGAGCATTTTCGAGGCGGTCATGGCATTAATGAGACTAGGGGCGATCTCTCTTCTGATTTCCCGAAATATCACACCTGGTTCCTCTGGACGAACCAATCTTACTTCTTTCTTATAACAATCTAAGGTGGCTCTATGCTTGGATAACAAGTCCGTACCCGAGACTATATGAAATCATGTGGATACCTAACACTATCAAGTTTCTTTGGAAAGTCATATTAAGATCACCAATCTACTACTTGGAACTATCCTTTCGGATGTGTCATAGTATCCCCCATTAGTGCGGAAACCACCATACGACCATCTATGGTACAAGGACTACATGCGGTGCCTCGCGGTGAATGAGTACTAAAATAAATGAATGAGTGGCTCACGGGTCCACCAATGCATATGCATCATGATCGTAAACGAAATCATACCCGATGTCACGTGCAGTGATGCATGCGCCTCGCTGCTATGTATTTGTAAATACTCGAACTGTCTGAAGTACCACTTTGAATAGCGATAGGAGTCTTGCCTGCGCCTCTGCACCTGTGACCTCACCGAGTTGTTGTACTACCACCTGCGGGATTCTTTGGCGATCATCTGGATCCACAGGCTAGATGTTGCTCCTCGTCACGAGGCCTCTACGCTGCGTCCATTTCTTTCGCTCTTACTAGGCGGCGGGTCTGGTGACTAATCTTTAAAGGGCACCTCTCTTCTTGTCTGGCGCCTGAGTTAGGCTAAACTGTCTTTCTACACCTTTAGGTGCAGCCTCGAGCTTTTCATAAAATTCTTGCTTTGCTTTCTTTGTATCTAGTAAACACGGGAAACTGTGTCTCTACCGTGCACCGGTGGAAAAGGAACTCGTCCACATCACCTTTTCTCGGTAATTATGGTGGAAAGAACCTCATGTCTACATCACCATATAACTAGAAAGCTAACCTATCTAACCATAAGTACCACGCTTTCGAGGTCGCGGTACCATCATAAGTTTTAGCCCTTTAATTTAGAGCACGTTCTATCGCCTCTATATTACGAAGACTCCGGTGTCGATGGTGGTCTTGTAACAATCTATAACTGATCCATCGTGAAAGTCTTGCCCTTGAGTGCGGCCCTCGATGGTTCTCTTGAAGTGGTCATTTGGAAGCGTCTTCGATCAGGTGTGCTCGACATATCTCTCTGGTGAATTGCCTGCAGTGCGGAAGTCTAGATCGACCTCTACCACCTCGTCCGAACATATCTTTGTAATTTCAAAGTTAAAAGATTCAATGACACTTTTCAATATTTGATGCATGCAAGGATTTAGCAAAACAATGTAGGTTGCAATAGGAAAATCATTATTATAAAAAACAATTCTATAGGAAATACTGTGGAAAACGCGCGAAAAACAGGCGAACTATCGCCTAAAACTACAACTCGATACCAGCAGCGGACCTCCTTCCTAGTATTGGGGAAATGCGGCAACTCACGGTAACCTCCAGTAAGCTCATTTCATTGATGATTACCATGAAAGATGGCCCAGATTAAGCTTCTTTAAGCGCATTTGAAGAAAACGTGGGTTATAAAATTTTTCACTTTTCTATCAAAATCACACCTTTAGATTTAAGCGAAAATCCGGCGACGTATTCAGCGGTGGTCGAGCCAAATACAAAATCGCGTATAAAAAATATACGCTCCCGATGTTTTCCAAATGTCCAACTACGACAATAAAGGACCCTCTGGTCTCGTAATATAAGATAAGAGGATCGATCCCTTATAATTTTTTATGCTTAACTATTTTTCTCAAAATCATGCATATATTTTACAAAGATATTTACATATACAAAATGCCACATTTTTTAACTTTTCTTATTTTAATTTACACCTTATCTTTATATATAATCATGACATAACATCTAAAGTGAGAATCTTTGGAAGGTCTTTCATTGACACACACTTTTTGAAAAATTATTTTAAAAGCGAGCGTGAGCTAAACGGGCTGATGAGTGCTATAAGTTCATCTTTGTTGTCTTTATTTGTTTTGTCACCTCCGATATGAAAATAATAATACGAAATGGTTATAAAAGCGTTTATGAGAAAAGCGAGTTTTGCTGTAAATAATTTAGAAAGCGTACTAAAAACTATTTACCTTCTTGAAAGCGTGAAAACTATTTATCTTGCTAAAAAGCGTGCGAAAGCTATTTATCTTCTTGACATTTCGAGTGGTGTAATATCACGAAGAATGCTATACTAAATCAGTACCTTACGTAGCGTTAAAATACACAGACGTGATGCCATGGAACCTCGGAACCCTAGCATGGTAGTGAACCTCGAGGAACACTGCATTAAGATGGTCGGTGAACCGCGGCGGGACCTATATAGCATAATGGAACCTCGGAACCAAAATGCTCGGTGATGGAACCTGGAACCAACACCTCATCGCTATGTACTAAGTCGGCGCGCTAACTATATCACCTCGAATGTATGCGAGAGGCGACTATTTATATAAATATCTTAGATAGCACGGTGCCGATGAAGCCAGTATAGTTAGTCATGTCATGCATTCTTGTACTACTCAAATACATCTAGCGAAAAGCGAGAGTACATCTTATCCCAGGGGTTTTCTTCAAGCCGGTAAGCCCCATTTCTTAAATATAAATCAAACTTTTAACGCTAAGTATAACCATTGAGAGGTAAAAAAATCTTTCTCGTCATATTTTAAGCGTTTCTGAGCTTAACTAATTTAAATCTTTTCGTTTTTTAGAAAATGATTTTGAGTCTTCATGGCACCTTTGTCGGTAATTTAACCGAATCTTGTCAGCCCAGTCTGGCTTCGTCGAATCTCCGATACGCCTACACAATTCATTCAAATTACGAAAATGCCGGTTGCGTTTAGCAATAAGCGTCTGCGAACAGTGGTATATCCGAGCGACTGATTAACAGCTTTACGTCTTCAGTCGAATTCGATAAGGGCATCCAATAATATGATGTGAAATTGCAAAATATTATCTGCATTCATCTGCATAAAAGTATCTGTTTTAATTAATTTTGACTGAGGAACTTTTTCGGAGTGCAAATGCACGGCGTATTTACGAAATTTTGTCCATTTGTCCATTCGCATCACGAATTTCAACCAGCGTAAACGATCGAAGTGTACATTGTCAGAACACGATCCCAATTCCTAAAATTCCCTAAACTACGGTTTAAAAATTTTGGGACTAAGTTCTGTTTTGGCCTCTGAAAATTCGGCGTCACATGCATTTAGGCTTGAAAATATGATCAGGCAAGATTTACTGCGCTTTTAAAAGTTTGTGAAATTTGAGATATTAGTGCTGTCCGTGTTAGCTCTGTAGCGTAGTCAATTTTACGCCTGGCCGTGGCGCACGATCAGTTTTCATAAATATGAAAAAGAATCAAAGATAAGAAAAATTTTAAAATATCTCTCTCTGCCTCCTCGACGTCGTCTCCAGTATGTTCGTCCCTACTTGACTTTTATGTTTTTGTTTTGTTTTTTTTTTTTTTTCTAATTATTATTCTTTTTCTTTAATTATTAACGTATTTAGATAAATAATTTATTCTTGCATTCAGTCTATTCCATCTAGGAAAATTTTATTTATCATAATTAACTGAATATTTTTAAATATTTGTCGTTTCGAATTTTTTAAATATCCGTTTTCATGTTTCACTCTAAGCCGTCGCTGAAATTCGTAAAAAATATTAGGCGTAGGAATTTATGAGCTTTCTTTATGATCTTGAATTTCGCGAGAGACGACGCGGCTGATCCGTTTAAATCGTCGAATCTGAAATTCGAACCATGACTATTTGTGATTTATTATTATTATTTTCTTATTTAAAGCTTAGTTAATTATACTTTCACTTACCCTCTACTTTCCTTAATTGTAAAAGTCTGTGATTAACTTTGAAAGCTTTATAATTTCGGCACTTAAAGCAATTTAAAGACGTATGGCGTTTAGCCCAATTAAGGAAGCGTAACTAATCTTCATCGATTCTGCATGTAAATGCGCCTCTCGGAGACCAGAATTATTACGGCCGGTGTCGAGCTCTCTTAGGTGGTTGATGCCACCGATGCAGATGTTGGTACGAAGCCTTGGGAAAACCAGCATTTTATTACCGTTAGGGCGTCGCTGTGTAGTAGGTTTGTTTTGGTTTACTTTTTTTTTTCTTTTTTTTATGCTTCTGGAGAAGGGTCGTTTGGTTGGTGGGAAAATGTGGGAAAGGAATGGGACTAGTGGCATGGTTTGGTTCCATGGGTTGGTTTGCAATAAACTGGACCAAGTGGTATGTATTTGCCTGCATTATTTTGGGAGTCATTATGGCACGTTGGGAAAGCATTCTTTCAAACTGTTAGTAGAACACTTAGGTAAATTTTGAATGGCGCTTCTCTGGAATTGGAGTATAACACTAATACAATTTCAATTATTAAATGTTTGGGTCTCTGTAAAACGAAGATATGGAATGAACTTAGCTTAATTGAGAATTTAAATCTTGATCATAGTATACCCTATTCGCTAGTGATTATAGTATTTCCCGCACTAATCAAGGTTTTTTGAATTGAACAAAAAAAGAAAATTCGAGAAAGATCTCAGCAATTGTCAGTTGTTCCCTAATTACTCTTGTGTATTCTGAATTTATTAGTATCGACAACTGCCAAACTATATGGGCTGATTCGATCCCAGTCCAAATCCTGGACCTATAGCTATGTTTAAGATGTTGTTTTTGGCTACTGAGAAAAACAGAGGAAAGAAAAACGATTTTTTGGGGGGTTAGTGTCAGTTTTGTGCTAGTTGCCTTTATGGAGGCGTTATATGACGACACTCACATTAGAGAATCTAAAAGAAGCAAAAAAAAAAAATTTAAACAGAGAAAGAAAGAAAGAAAAAAGAATGTGGTAATAAATTTTCATCTTAATCTCAATGTTGCTGATTCTTTGAAAGGATCATCTCGAGCTAATTAGTTTAATTGGAACTAGTTGAATATATTTATTTGTCTATTTATTATTATTATTATTGTTGTTTGTTGTTGCTGTTGTTGCACTACAAGAAAAACACCCTTCATTAACAGAAAATTTCTTCACTTATTGTGGTATCTATCATTGTAACCTATCATTGTAACCTATTGTGGTATCTATCATTTGTAACCTATTATAATATATATATATATATATATATATATATATATATATATAAGTAATCTTGACATATTCTAGACATAAGTGAAGAAACGTTGACATAACTTCAATCTCTTTTATTTTCTTTATTTTCTTTCTCTATGAAACATTTATATGATTTGATACCTTGAAAAACCCATTATGTAGAACAAATTCCCTATAATTGTATATCTCTTTAAAAAAAACAGAGTTCTAGTGTTTTGTGGGTACACTTGTTAATATGCCTAGAGTTATTGAAGAGAAGCATGAGTCGTTATTATAGCCACCATCTGCACTAGGATAATTATCAGTGGTGTAATTCCTACTACCATCAGCAATACCATCACCACATTTTCAAGGTGAGTGGGTTCTCACTACTTTGGTTGGACCTACCCATCAATTTTTGGAATACCCCACCATTGTGGGGTCTACCACTTCAAAAAAAAAGAGGTTATTCTTGCAAATGTTTTTTGGATTTCTCCCTTTTGATCTATTTTCCCTATTTTTTATATATGTTATTTTAAATTTATTTTACCTAAATATTAAATAATTAAAAATACATAAGTTTAATTTACTAATTTCTAGGGTTGCAACTTGGGCGGGTTAACCCGACCCAACCTAATGTTTGGGCGGACTTGGTCATTACTTATTTGTAATTTGTGTGGGGCTTGGATTCAATTTTATCAGCTCGATTTCAATTTGGGTTGGACTTAGGTCAATGGTTTGAGTAACATAACGCATTTCAACCTGAACCCGGGTGTATATATCTTATCACAGTAACCCTAAAAAAAACTCTTTTTTACCATTGAGACATTTCCTACTTCATTAGCTATCACCAATCGGTTGTTTCCATTTCTATATTCATTTGCTTGTTGTCATCATCACTGCGTTATCATCATCGCTCTTCACAAGCCATTTTCGTTTATTGAGGTTTCTTGGTTGATCAACCATCATTCTCCAAATTGTGTATTTTCATCAATCTTCAAGTTAAAACTTAAAGATCTTTTACAATCTTTTTTTTTTTTCAATAATTGACTTTTAGTTGAGAAAAATGAAAAAAAAAATGATGTTTCGAATCATATTTTTTTTCAATAAATTTTTTAACTCAATCGAGTCCAACCTCACCCAACATGACATAACATGATCAACCCAATTAATCCAACCAACATGAAATCAACCCGAGTTTCATAATTTCAGTTCGAGCTAAGCTCATCAGGTTGGAAGTCGAGTTGGGTTATATTTAGGTTCATGTATTTCATGTTTGGGTTTGGCTCTCAACTCGACCCAACCGTCCAAGTTACAACCTACTAATTCCAATCATATTTAGTATTTATGAGTTTTTATCACAAAGTAAATTATGAAAAATTAATTTTTTTTAAGTAAATAATTTGAAGATGCATAAAATTTTCATTAATTTTAACTATATTTTATTTTATTTTCATTTTCTATAATAAAATCAAATATGAGAAAATTATTTTTTCAGTAATTATTTTTCTTTCCTTATTTCTTAGCCTTGTCCTTTATTTTTCATTGTTATATGCATAATTTGCTAAATTTTAAAAAAAATGTTAGAAACATAAATTGAAAAGAAAAGGAGAGAAAAATTCAAGAAAAAATAAGTTAAAGTTGATAAAAATTTATCATAAAATTTAATATTTTTAGGTAAATAATTCGAAGATGCATAAAATTTTCGTGGTACAACTTTTTTTATTTTCATTTTCTATAATAAAATCAAACATGAGAAGAATTTTTTTTTTCAGTAATTATTTTTCTTTCCTTATTTCTTAGCCTTTTCCTTTATTTTTCTTTGTTATATGTATAATTTCCTAAATTTTAAAAAATGTTAGAAACATAAATTGAAAAGAAAATGATAAAAAAATCAAGAAAAAATAAGATAAAGTTGATAAAATATTTTTAGTACTAATTGAAACTCATTTTACTTATTTTAACTCCTTATAAAGGTTTTCTTTTTAAAAAAAACTCCTTGTAAATATCAAATTCTTTAAAAGTTCATAGATCTTTCTTAATATTTATTTTTTGAACTTAGTTTTTTTCTTATTGCTTAAATACCATACTCTTTTTTAAAAAAATAAAATAATTTTATTGATTCTAACTAATAATATGTTGATGGTATAAGTTAATAGCATATCATCGAACAAAACTCATATGACATTAGTTATGCGACATCTTATGATCGTAATATGACTTGTTGTACATGTTTGATCAAACATCATTTACTCGTCTAAATGTTTCATCTGAATAAAGCGTCGCAACCAGACTGACAAAAAAGCAAAGAACGTTGTGCAAAGGCAGTGGCATGTACAAAATGCTAAAACAAGACGACAAAATCATGAAAAGAAAATAAAACTCATATCTATGTGGAATAACCATTTTATTAAGAAAGATATTGATAGAAAGAGGTGTAGAAGGAAGATTTCAAACCCATAATGAAAAAAAATCACCATTTTTTGTTTAAGGAAAATAAGTGGCTAGAAGAGATATTCAATGTTAAAATTATTATTCACCAAATATATTCAATGATATGAAATAAATGATGAAAAAATTTAAATATTTTAAATTAATATTTGTTTTTTTGGAAGGATTAATATTATATTTTTATATTTAATAAATATATAAATTACATAAAACTATTAAAATAATTATATTGTTATTTTTAGTAAGAAATTAAGTCATATTTAAAAATAAAAATAATAAAAATTTAATTCATTTGAAATGTTTGATATACCACCAATGGTGGATCTACATAGAGAGTGGTAATATGGGTTTGCTTGGAGTATCTTGATTACTTTAGGCTTTGTTTTTGAAGATTGAGGTATAAAATTTAAGATCCGAATATAACCGGGCCAAGTTGAGCCAACTAGTTTTGGCTCGTGGCCCATGTGAATTTTAACTAGATTGGCCAATTTTTATTTAATTTTTAAAAGTAACTAACTTAGTAATTGAGATTTTTAATAATTCGTTAATAAAATTTGATATTTTGGTTTCTAACAAGGAGTCAATGCTTTTGTAGCATTGGAGTTTTAAAAATAATAATTACTATTATTATAATATATGATTAATATATTAAACTTTGTTTTCTTATTTTATTTTTCGATTTTTTAATGTAACTTTTAATATAATTTATATGATAATTTAATATTTAAAAATTCTTATATGGAAATTTAGGAAATGTGTTTGAATTAAATAAATTACCTATTTAATATTGAATGTATTTTCATTTATCTCATTAATCCTATTTTAAATATTTATAATTTCTTTTTTTGTATTTATCCTTTGAATTTTATTTAATCAAATATGTTTTTTTTGTTTATAAAAATGAAATTGCACTAGTTTATAAATTAAATTATTTTTTTTTTAAAAGAAAAATAATTTCATTGATTCCAACTAACAATACATCAAAATATAAACATATAATCAAAATTATTAAAAACCACAAAGGATGAAACAACATCGGAGTTAATGGCGTAATGAAACTGACTCAGCGCATCGTTTAATAGTTAGTCTACGCGTTTGATATAATCAAAATTATTAAAAGCGCGAAGGATGAAAGCAGCGTAGGGTTAATAAGCGTAATGAAATAGCTGGCTGTCTGTTTAATAGTTGAGTCTACTGGCGTTTGATATTCTTATTATGAAGTATATCTTTGTTGACTGGATTCTGTGACATCTTATGACCGTTAATTTGATTTAACTTAACACGATCGTATATCTTTCTTTCATTCAAATTGTCCAAAAACAAATAAATGTGGCACCAAGACTACGAAAACCAAATTTTAATCTCTTTTATCTGCATGTAAAGGCAGCAATGTATAGGCGCAAAGGCAACAACAATCATACGAGCACTAAGGCAACGACTAAATCATAAAAAACCATATAAACACCTAGATCTATGTGGAAGAACCACTTAGTGAGAAAAAAAATATGGAAAAGAGGTGTAGTCTGTAGATGGATAATATTAGGCCAAGAATAACAAAAAAAATCACCCATTTTTGCTTAAAGAAAAGAAGCTAGCAGAGAAAAAGTAGAAAATGGAGGCTAGGGTTTCAAAAAAACTCTATAAATTAAATTTAATTTAATTTAATAAGTAAAATATCATTATATTTTAATAACTAAACTATTTCAAAACAAATAGGATATTTCATTATTATACGATTGAAATGTATTTTTGGAAAAAATATATATTTTTATTCCAAATATAAATGAAACTTATATTGTTAGCATTCTAAAAATTTAATTAATAGATGATGATGACTCAACCAGCATCGAAGATGTACATTTTTCTAATGTAGAGTCACATGCTATTATTGGATATAATGAAGACGCAGATGAAGATTAGAGGCATATGAGATTTCATTTGATACTTTAAAGTTTTTTTTCAGGAATGTTATTAAACTGCTATTTTATTGTTTTGCTACCATTTAGCTACTTAGTTTGGTACTTTTGATATAACAGTGTTTTAGCATTATTTATTTATTTATTTAAGTTTGTTTAATAATATTATATTGTTTAGACTCGATTATTTTATATATAAATTATTATTATATACCTATATTTTATTTATTTTTAGAGAATGATAGACTTTATAAAATTAAATTTTTTAGTATTTTTAAGGATTTGACCCGTTTTTTCCCATAACCCTATGGACTGGGTTAGGCTAATCGAAAGTTTGCTCAAATAAAAATTGGTCAGATTAACCCATACTATTTTGACTCGTGGCCCGAATGGGTTGTGTAACACCCCGAAATATACCCTAGTCGTTTTCGACATGTATAGGGTATTTTGTAAGCATAATTTATTTGTTCGTTAGTTAAATCACAAATGCGAAACAAGGAACGAGATGAAATTGCAAGACTTAAGGACAATTTGTAATTGGCCCAAAAAGGGGCTTAAAAGTCATAAATTGAAGAGACTATGGGCCAAAATACAATTTTGAGAACTTGGAATTCAAATAGTCAAAAATTGAAGGACTAAGTTGCAAAAATGAAACTCTTTCAAAAAAAAAATGGGTTTTAGTTAAAGATGACAGTAGCAATAATCAATGATTTAAAAGGCAAATTTGATGCCGAAGAGCCAAAGACAAGCTAGTGAATGGGGAAAGGAGGAAGAAGAAGGAAGAGGAAAGAAGAGGAGGAAGGTGATCAAACAAACAGGTATGGAACTTGGATTTTGTATGGAACTAACCTTGATTATGCATTCTATGAGATTTGGTGTGGAATTCTATGAAGATTATGAGTTCCCGAACTGGGGTTTGTTAGGATATCTAACCAAGGTATATTAAATTAGGGTTGGTAAAACCCATAGTCTGAATAATCCTTAGAATCCTCTCCTTTAGGATGGTTATTGATTAATTGAGAGTCTTTGAGTTAGGGTTTAGAATAAACCCTAACTAATCATCATAATTGGTTTATGTATGGGTCTTAACCCATATTAAAAATGTTTTGGAAGGAATCTTGATATGTTTTTGGAAGAAAGATATGTAAATGAGAGATGAATTGAATAGAAAAGAGATTGAGTGAATGTGAAATAGTTTTGATGTGTGTTTGAGGTGAGTTGATTGGATATCAAAACATGTGGAAAAATGTAACAAAAACACACATTACAGACATTTCGGGTGAATTATGCCGGTACAATTTGAGCTTGTGCCAAGTACAATTTCGGTTACGGTCGTTTTTGTGACTTGTGCCGGTCTGAGTTAGACTTGTCTGGTCTGACTTGTTCTGGTTTCTGTTTATTCAGTTTTGTATTTTGGTCATAACTTCCTCATTTCTTATCCGATTTGAGTGATTCAGAGTAGCTACGTAAAATAGACTTAAGGAAGGCAAACTTAAGAAAGGCATCATGAAATTATGATCTAAGTGGCCCCGAAATTCACTCCAAAGTGGGTCATGTGCAAGAAAATTCTGATTCCAGCTTTGAACATGGAGATAGTCCGGGTTGTTCAGGACGTAACCTTGATTCGGTGCTCAATTGGGTGATTCCAGTTGGAATAGAATGCCAGCACCTTAGCTTTAAAGAATACAAAAAGATACAGTGCCAAATATCAAGACAAGGCACTGGAAAATAAATATTTTAAATTGTCCACGGTAAAATCGGGGTAAGCCATTAGTTGGCGTAAATCTGTAGCGAGTTTGGATGATCGATTTGAATGATTCAATTTACGAGGTAAAGATGATTCATAGAGAAACAGAATATATGAAAGATATGATCATATGACTACCTAGGACCAAAGATAGATGAGTGGGCGTCTGATTAGTGCTCGGCCTCTGATTGAAATGCGCCGGTACTCTGCGATTAGTCTTCTGGCGCTCACTGTCCCGATTGAATTTTGCGGCCTCTGTTCGATGCCCGGTACTCTCTGCTGGTGCTACTTAGCGCGATCTTTGTATCGTACCGCAGGGTACTTATTGTCACTGCTACGATCCTACTCATTTCTTATAATTGAGTGCAGATAGTCGGGACGGACATATGATAAGACAACTGAATAAAGAATAAGAGTAAAGATCACAGGCATTATGCGATAAGTCGTAGTACTGCGGGATACGTATCTGAATAAGTTACGTAGGCACCTCTGAGGTATCAGTCTCCCGATTAAGCTACAGCAGTACCCTCTGGGTACTCTTGGCCAATAAAATGTTGTAGTACCTACGGGTGCTCACGTATTCATTAAAGTCTTGTAGTACCTACGGGCACTCACATGTACGAACCAAGTTACATGGGTACCTGCGGGTACTCCTGTCTCTGATTAAGCTGTAGTACCTCACGAGGGTACTCCACGTATCCTGAAATGTTATGCATTTTGTAGGTCACTCCAGTCTCGATTAACTCTGTATCGGTAAGTCACATTATCACGATAAGTCTTTGTTTACGAATAAGTTATGTACCTACGGGTACTCCGTCTGATTAAACTCTACATGGTACCTACGGGTACTCACATGTCGAAAATGTTCTTTAGTATTACCTCTTGGTACTCTTGTATTTAATTAAGTTACATTCACATCTACGATTTGGTTTGTAGTACTATGGGTACTCATCTCTGATTAACTCCACGTGCGAATAAGTCGTGCGATAAAGTTCAGTGGTACCTAAGGGTACTCTTGTATTGAATAAGTCACGTAGTACCTACGGGTGCTCATGTATCTGAATAAGTCACATCTCACGATTAAGTCACGTAGTACCTTTGGTACTCCGTGTCCCCGAACAAGTTCGGTGACACCCTACCTGGTACTCCACGTATCTGATAAGTCGTATCTGAATAAGTTCCATCTCGATTAAATCACATCTCTCTGCTTAGGATTACGTAGTACCTACGGTATACGTATTCGATTAAGTTACGTAGTACTATGGGTACTCGTATTTCATCAAGTTACATTAGTACCCCGAGGGTACTCTTGTCTGATAACATAGAGTATAAGTTCACGTATTGCAGATACTCTCGTATCGGTAAAGCAGAAGTCACAGAGTTACGTAAATTAAGTATAAGTCGATTAGTACCTACGAATTACTCCCGTATCGATAAAGGCAGTATAAGTCCGTAGTACCTAAGGGTACTCTGCATTATCCAAGTAAAGATAAGTATATGCTCAGTAAGGCAATTATAGGATTCATGAACCGAGTATAAGTTAAAGTAAGACAAGTATGTGCTCGAAATACCGTATCGTTCCATAATCCTCTGAAAATGGTACCTACGGGTACCTCAGGAATAAGTTAAACTAGTAGCATAGCATAAAGTTACGTAACTCTACGGGAGTCTGAATGCACATAAATGCAGTATAAGGATAAGTTACGTATACAAGAATAAGTTACTGTGTAACTCCTACGGAGTCAGTATGAACATAAGCCTGTGATAAAAAGCATAAGTGCTTATATAAGTCCATGATATGAATGCATGAAATTTCGTATACATTATGGTTATACACCCATTATAATTGTAATATGCATGTGTTTGAAATGTTTACTAAGCGTAAAGCTTGCGCGGGTTGCAATCCGTGTAGGTACGAGGAGAAGACATCGACCAAACATCCGCCTCTGTTGGGCGACACACACTTGTAAAAGGGTTATTTCTGTGTAGGTTCGTCTTCCGGTTGTAGTCACAAAGTGTAAAGTTTTGTGTTTGTAAATGGGACTCGGTAAATGTATAGGGGCTTTAAAAAAAAAAAAATCAGGTAAGAGTCGAGTGTACGGTCTCGCGTCCGGACTCGGTCGGATCATACCGTCCCGGGTCGGACACCCCAGATGAGCGTAATGAGTTGACCCAGGATTCACTAGCTCTAGATCTACATGGGGTTTAGAAGGCAAATACCTCGCTTAAAAATTAAAAAATAAATAAATAAATTGTTTCTAATAAAGTTTGAATCAATGATGTCAAGTTTAAAGGTAATAGCTTTTCCGAAAAATTTTATGCCCTTGACTTTTTTTCTTGGTCCCCCACTACTGTCTTGGATGGAAAACAAAGAAAGATAAATATGAAATATATTCCTTACAATTTTACAATTTTCCTTTATGTCTGCCACAGAGTAAAAGATAGATTTTTAGAGCTCTATTACCCATCCGATAAATTTATAATCAAATTAAGAAATGGATGCAAAGAAAAAATAATAATTTGAAAAGAAAAAAGAATTTCTTTAGTTGATTTAATTCTTATTATTATTTTATCATTCATTTTTGTTATCATTGACCTCGTTGAAAAGGGTCAATGATTCATTATATTTAAATAAAAAGTAAAAGTATGGTAAAAATATGATTCATTAATTTTTAACCTATTTTTTATTTCTTATATTTGTATAAAATTATTTTTCCGAACCTCTTTCAAAGGTAAACTAGGACACATTTCCCCTTTTAAACATAAGTAAATGAAATCATACTTTATTCATATAATGTATATTTGTAATATTTGTTATATCTGATTTTTCATGCCGGTATCACATATTAGTGTTATAATACGTTTCTATAACATTTTATTCACATGAAACGAATTAAGATTTTTGATGGGAAATTAAGGCCCCGTTTAGTTCACGAAATTTTTTAACTATATCCAAAATTCAGAATATGAAAATTTTCAATGTATTCTAATATTTAGTTTTCATTTTTAGAAAATACGTTTTGTACTTGAATTTGGTTGAAAATAAAATTAAGAAAATCCGTTTTGTAAAACCATTTTCTTGAAAATGAAGTTAATGAACAATGAAAATGTGTTTAAAATGTAGAGTTACTATTCCGCAATCCATTGTTTTTCGTGAGCTTGATGAGGAAGAAAATCGAAGTGGAGAAGGCGAAAGGGGAAGAAGAAAATAGCCACAATCCAGTGTTTTTGTTTTATCTGTCTGACCAAATCAGTGTTTTTCGATTTAATTCGAACAAGGAAAACTTTAATATGTAGTTTTTCGATTCGTATATAAAATGTTGAAAATAATTGAATTCATTTTCTTTGTTTTCAAAATTTATTTTTATCTGATTCTCGTGTAAACGTGTTTTCCTTGTTTCGAAAAGTTTGAATAGAAAAGCGAGAAAATTTTACTGCCCTCTTAGCAGGCGCAAGGAATCAGGTAATTATGGTAGAAAAAATAAATGCAAGAAACTAATAGGATACCACAAAATTACCACACCTATTATGTGGATCTTAGACATTAAACAATCTACTAAAAATTAAGTTTTTGGACTTTCACAATCAAAAACTGATGAGACAAAGTTTTTTAGTAGCTGGATCAAAACACCAATATCCCTTTTAACCTTCATTATAACCAAGAAAAATACAAATAACAAGTCAAGATGACAACTTGCTTCGTTCTACATGAGGATTAAGAACAAAGAAGTACAACCAAAGACTCTAAAAAAAGAATAATTTAGGGTATACTCGTGTAATTTCTCGAAATGAGAAATACCTGAAATATGAGAGGAAGGAATAGTATTAATCAAAGTTATAGCAGTAAGAACAACTTCTCCCCAATATGCACTAGGAACATAAGTCAACAATAAGAGAGATCGAGCAATTTCAACAATATGTCTATGTTTTCTTTCAACAACACCATTTTGCTCAAGAGTATTTGTACACCAAGTTTGTTGCTTTGTTCCATCCAAGACAAGCAACTCAAGAAATTTACTAGAAGTGTATTCCCCACCCAAATCACACCTGAAACATTTGATTACTGCAGAATGTTGAGTTTATACAAGAGCACGAAAGGCTTTGTATATCTTAAAGAATATATAATAATGTTTCATCAAGTAAACCAACAATAATGAGTATGATCATCAATAAAAGAAACATAATATCGAGCCTCTCCTTTTGTGGGAATAGGAGAAGGCCCCTATACATTTTAATGAATTAGATCAAATGGAGAAGAAGAGACAAAAACACATCGATTAAAAGGGAACACCGAAAATTTTGCTAATTTGCATCCACTACAATCTATAACATCGTGAGTTTATAGCAGGATGAAACATGACCAAGGCGAGAATACCATAAACAAAAACTCGAAGAAGGACTCAAACAAAAAGATGACAAATCAACAGTAGCAGTCGTAGTAGTAGCAGACACTTTTAACTCATCCAAAACATATATCCCCCCTTCCTATGGTCTATCCCAATCAGCTTCTGAAACTGCAAATCCTGCATAAAACAACAACAAGAAGAAAATGTGACTAAGTTACCATAATCACACAATTTACCAACTGAAGCAAGATTCAATGTGAGTTTCGGAATATGAAACATTAGATAGAGATTAGGGGCAACAACAAAACCAACACCTACTAAAGGAATAAAAGTGTCATCAACAATCATAATAGGAATAGAAAACAAATGAGACACAGAAGCAAAACAAGTAGAATTTGGAGACATATGATAAGAAGCACCAAAGTCCAAAATCCATATAGAAGACGACATACCCGAAGAATTGTAAGTCAACTTGCCAACAGAAGAAGAGGCAGACATAGCTTGTGTTTATAGGGAGAGAAACTTATGAAATTGCTTAGCCAAGGTTCAAGGATCAATGAAAGAACCTAATGTGGCTACTATTTAGTATCGAACTTTGGTGGTCTGTAGCCTTGAGGTGGTCTGTAGCCCTAGAGGTGGTCTATTAGCATTGGATTATGCCTGGTTTCCAGGCTTCCAAGCCTGAAATTGTTGCTACAACTAATTTTGGTTTCTCAGCTTAGGACAATAAGCCTTCCAATGACCTTTCTGCTTACAAAAACCGCACTCATCAAAGACAACCCTTGTGTAATTCCTATTATGATTATTAGAATGCGGCTTATAAGGTGTTGCCAACACAAAAGGATTCGGAGCAAAAGGAATTCTCTTTTTAGAATGTGACTTAAGACGAATTTCTTCACCCAATAACTTGCTAACAACTGAGTCAATGGATGGACGTGAAGAACGATGCAAAATTGAAATGGAAATTTTAATCCCAAAAAGTGGCACTCAATTTACGTCCAATGGTGGAGGAGAACAGAGAGAGAGGTGGGGATAAAAATTATTTTTTAAAAAAATAAAAATTTTGGAGCCAATTAGATATCGACATGTGACGAAACATGAGAGAGAAGAGGTGAGGATCAAACTAATTTTTTTTTAAATAAAATAAAATTTATGGAGGTTAAGTAGATAGTGACATGTGACCACGTAGGATTATTTTAACTTTTTTAGCAAATCATTGATGCCTCAGGACCAATACAATATGGGACTTCTAAATTTGAGATTATTCATAATTAATCAATAAGTGAGACTAATTAGAGAATATCGGAATTATTCCTATCAATTTCTCCTTTTATATTTGAGTTTGAATCATTTGTTTGTATATTTTTATAATTTATTCTAAATGTTTAATTAAGTAAAATGTTAAAAAAAGTTATTAATAATATATTTATTGCTTAATAAAACTAAAATATATAAATTAGTAGTTAAAATCTCATTTGATTTACATTAATGATAAACTTTATTAATTAAATACTTTATCATAAATTTAAAATCTTGAGAAAATAAAAAAATAAAAACAAAATTTAGATTAAAAATTAATAAATTCTTTCTATATTTCTATATTTTATATAAATTCCATTTGTTTGTTTGTAGTAGAAGAATAAATTAACCATAACAGGAGTATAAAAATAAATTAATAAAAAATATAAAAACTTTAATAATTTTAAAATTCAACTATATATTAAAAAAAATATTTTTTTTAATAAAATAGTATATTTTTCAAAATCAAATATAACCCTAATAAATTATATTAAACTACACTTATTATCCTTCTTTAATTATTTCTAAGTAAAAAATTACATTTTTGAAATCAAATATAACCATAATAAATTATATTAAACTACATTTATTATCCTTATTTAATTGAATTTATTTCGAAGTAAAAAAAAGTTAAATAAAATGAAGGTGTACAGGGTTTCAAGAAGCATCATTGTAGTAAAATGGAATGGCAAAGTGGTCAAAAGGTGTGTGTATAGTAGTAAGTGGAAGAGTAGAAAAGGTTTGATCACGATATTTGAAACGATAAATCGGTTTTTCACCTATATTTCGTCGACATTTCCAGGATATTATCGCTAATTTGACGATATTTCGTCTAGCCGATTATCGATTCTTATTATCGTTTGATCCTCCCGAAATCATGTGTGGCCATATCAACCGCACTTCCACAATTTAGAAAATATTGAAAACTTTTCCAGAAAACTTAAAAAAAAAATATAACAAATCAACTGGGATTTCAAAAAATATGAGTAAATACCAATCATTTTTGTATTGTTCAAAAAACAATAATAATTCTCAAAAACATAAAAGATTTTATTTTTAATAAAAAAAATTAAAACGATAAATATGATTAAATAAAAATGAAGTGGTAGTAATTTTAAGAAATATAATGATATATTTAATATTAAAACTATAATTTAATTAATTTAAATGCATTCAATCAATCAAATTATGATTTATATGTGATTTTTTAATAATTATATTTTGACATTGAATTATTATGTAATGATACAAAAAAAACTTATTAAAATTTTTTTTAATAAAATGTGAAAGATATGAGGTTTCGATTATGATGGATCATAACAATTATGATCATTCAATTTCTGAGTATTTCTCATTTTCATAATAATGGAATTTGAATTATCATAGAAGAAAATTTCATGAAATGAATTAATCAATGCAAACTAATATTCATGAAAGAAGCACAAATAATAGTTAACTTTTCTTATAAATAGAAGACAATTGTAGTCTCGAGTCTCAAAATAAGATATTAGATAAAACAAATTAGAAAACAACGATATGTCAAAGGTTATGCTTGTTGTATCAGTTAAGTTCACCGATATTGATCTTCTTCAACCTTGGTATGGGATTATCAATGACAACATCAAGTAATACTTCAATTAAAATGTGCATCACAATTTTTTATTTAACAATGCATGTTTTATGTTTAGTGGCGTTTGGATGGCGCGGATGGATCTGGCGGGCGGTTGGAAGCGCGGGATGGGAGACATGCAATATCGACGGTAACACTCGTTGGAAGAATGAATTGACATCTGACGATGTTGTTCATGCCATTATCAGACTCTACTGTTTGCAGTATTTCTTTATTGTTTCATCTGGATTTTCGGTATTCGTTTCTGGAAACATACTGCCGTCGGTTAACAGATTGATTAATAAATGAAGATACTTTAATAAAAGGTAATATGAATCAATCTTATTACAATAATTATTAACTGTTAATATCGTTCGCGTTAATTATTCTGAAATTAAGATCAGTAATAACAGTTATTAAACGTTAGTAATCGTATTCAATGAGTTGACTTTCGAAGTAGATCAATCAGACGAGAGTTATTGGTTCTGGCGAGACTCAGACATTTAGATGAATCAGACAGACAGATAAATAGTAAGTGCTCTTAAGTTTCGACGTCTTGTTTCGGCGTTCAAAATCTGGTAAAATAATGTTGATTGTTAAATATTGGACGAATAATGACAAAATGAGTAATGTTTTAAATGTGAACAATAATAATAATGAATGATTGAATTGTTTGATAATATTAATAGTCAATTGATAATATATTATTTTATTTATAATGACGTTGGATCTGGATGATTAAATAACATTAAGAGCTTTAATGAATGGACAATTGTAGTTTGATTGATGGTTCTTTGTAAATGGGTGTGATCATAAATGTTTGACTGAAAATAAGTTAATTGATTAAAAATCTACATAAATTCTCCTTGCGAATCATTATAAAGTGTTTGACTATCCGTTTCATTAAAACTCTGGGACATTGAACTTCTTCTTGTGCATGTCATAACGACGACGTTATCTGAGAAGTCGATCGATGGCGGTTTGGGATCAGCGACTGAGTAATCTTCCATGGTAGTAAAATGGCGCGGGCGATATTATCGGGACAGTATCGAGACGAAGCGGTTGATGTTGATGATTTCTCTCTTGTTGGGCGTGCGGTCATATAAGATGGTTGTCATCTCGCGGATCAGGGTATTGTAGTTATCGAAGTCGTATGGAAGACGTTGATTACTCTTGTTTGTCTGCTGACTCGGGCGTTAGTATGCCGTATCGTTGCGTGGTCTTGTCAGTTAGTCTTGAATCGAGTGCAAGATGAACTGACATTCTGTTATGGCGTTTCTTAGTGCGGATTGGTTATAACAGAAGATTAATAAGAAGGACGATCATTGCGGTTAAGTTATGAAGATCTTAATATGGTTAAACAAAAATGAGACTGTTGGCGAATCTTTCTTTGTTATCTTTCAAGTGGATCATGGAAATGACAATAATGCGACAAGATGCGTGTGACATCAGTTGTTGAATCAGTGACGATCTTCTTAACTGATTATCGATTGATATTAATAAATATTAATCGTTGTTTGTTATATTATTATTAATGTTGTTGAATGTTGATAGTTATGAGTATGATTAAATCGAAGTATGTTGATGAAGACAGAGAACGAACAACAAAAATGTGTGATGTTGTTCACTGACTTTGACGGACTGACAACATTGGTGTTGGCGCGGCGTCTAATCGGTTATTCTTAACAACAGAGATTGTGAAACGGTGTCTTCCGACAAGGTGTAGGTCAAATCATTGTTGATTAAATATGATAAGTAATAAATAAACGTATTTCGATGAATCATTATGTTGTTATTATTAATGTAACATCTTCTTGGTATTTCTAAAAGTCAAGTGTATTTCAAATCGATTAATGTTATATTAATCTGATGTAGCTCGTGCTGTTGGTTGTTTTAATTAAAAAGATCAATACTGTTAAGGTTAATGATTGACTAAACAAACGTGAAATGATAATGTTCAAACTGTTAAATAAACAAGCATTAACAGATGGAGGTGAAGAGGACGTTGGCGACCAGATGGTTCTTAGTTTCGTCATTAACTGGTGTATTGTTAATATCTGGCTGGAACATCGATCTGTGAGATTCATCGATGTCGATGTTTGACGAATAATCGCGTAACATTGTCGGGGATCATCAATAATGTTCAACGAACCGAACCGCGTGATATGTCGACCGTTGCTCGTTAAATCAAACGTTCTTGCGACTTTATTCTTCTAATAACGGTAATGAATAATGATTGTGATCTTCGATGAAATATGAGATCTTCGTTATATTCTTATTCAAGCGGTATCGTTATCGAAGCCTAAAGGTTTGAAATAAAACTAACAAAAATGAAGCGACGAAAGAGATGGGCGTATATTTAATATTGAGTATGTTTGTTCAGTTGTGTTAATCGATCAGTTATAATAATTTAATATAATGGCGTGGAGGTGATGATTTAATAGATAAGTAATGTTGTTCCGTTGATGTCGATCGCAAAGTCATTAATGTGACGCGTAACGGTTCAATAAATGATATTGATAACGTAAGACGCCAATAAGTAACGGTTCTATCGGTTCGATGATCACAACGTTGAATCTTATTGAATCGTTGTTTCGCCGCGGGACCGATTATCGAAAATGCGCGAAGACTTCTCATAAATGAAGACGATTGTGTTATTATTCTCAATGTTATTAAATTAAGTAACGTTTGCCGATGTTTTTCTGCGGCGGTTGGCGATGATGATGGGTCTTCAACCTGGCGTAACGGCGCGAGTTGTTGACGCTCAACAATGAATTAAATCAGTGCGGTTGCGATTACGATTGCGTTATAATGGCCGGCGCGGTGTTTGGTTGATTGGTGTTGACGGAAGTATTGTCTGGATAATGACCGAGATCGGAGTTCGCGCGAAGTTCGCGCGATAATCAGTTCTTGCCGTCACGTTGTTACCGGTTGTGGCGCCGATGTTTCTTTGTTGTTGTCTGCGATTCGCGCCGATGCCGTTTCTTGATAACCGAGTGATGTTAAATGACAAGTAACGATATTTATAGTTTAAAAGAATCAAATACAACAACAATTAATTAATTATAGTTAATATCGATTCAGATGGATGAAGTTAATGAACGTCGGGATGAATGGTTTAAGATAATAGTGATTATAAGGATGTGTAACGATCGATTGGTGATCGAAATCAGTATTCGACGGAAGGTTGAAATGTGATGTAATAATAGTATTAATATATTATTCTTATAATATTATGTATTATTATAAATTAAGAATTGGAAGATCCGTTAAAGCGATTAATAGGATATGTTGGTTAGCGAATCAGAGATTGTTGTCATTAAAGATGTTGCGTTATATTATAATATTATTGTGAGTATGTATTACTGTTAACATTGTGTTATATTATGTTGTTATTCACTTATAACGTTGGCGTTTAACAATGGAGATGCTTTGTAGATAATGATGAGATCGTTGATGTTGCCGTAAGCGACATAATAACCGTTGTGGATGACGAGTTAAATCAGAACCGGGCGTATTCGCGTAATGGTGCTGCCGAATCATTGTTTCATCGTTTCTCTTCTTCTCATATTCTTCATCGTGGTTGTCTTATTAACCATGTATGTAACAAGATAAGGTGGCTGGTTCTCTAGTTGATTGCTGTTGTGTATCGTTGACATTATCAAAAAGATATGTGGACCGTTATGACAAACTCCATGTTGTGCTCGTTTGATCTGGCTGTGTTCTTCGAGCAGTGACATAAAATCTGTAAAGCGTTTTGACATGTGTATAGGAAGAACACCTCATCTTGGTTTTGGTGGCGGATGTCTTGACAAACGGATCAGACTGACAGGAAGAGTGAAATTGACGGGGTTGGCGTGAAACGTGATTTTCCTTAGACACCTCCATGAAGATTAAAAAATGAATCACACTTCTGATAAGGAATATCATTATATGGAATGAGTTGAATGAGAGATATGACCACCATAAAACTATGATTCTCCCAAAAGCTCGATATGACTAAATGCACCTGAGCTTGCAAGATTTTAAAAAAGTCAATGAATACAACTCCGCTTTATTTAAAATCAGCTCCCAATTGAAGCTGTGTAGAGAGAAATTCATAGAAGACATGCTAGAAAAAATGTTCACCACATTTCATGCCTCGAATGTGCTCTTGCAGCAGCATTATCGAGAGTGTAGATTTACAAAATACTTTGAATTGATATCATGTCTTCTTGTTACTGACCAAAATAATGAGCTTTTGATGAGAAATCACCAGTCTCGTCCAAATGGATTTGAACCATTCCCTGAAGTTAATGCGATATCATCCCAAACCCGTGGACGTGGTTGCAATCATGGTCGTGGAAGGAATTTATGATACCATGGAACTCATGGTAGTAATCATTCAAATTTCCAGAAAATGAAAACCTCATGGAACCACCAAAAGTGTAATAATTCCGAGGTAAAACATGAAAATGGAAAGTATATACACAATACACCTTCCAAGGCCCATGAAAATAATTATCATAGATGTGGTATGAAAGGGCATTGGTCGCGTACCTGTTGTACGCCCAAACATTCGGTTGACCTCTACCAAGCATCAATAAAAGAAAAATGAAAAGAAATAGAAATGAACTTTACTGATAGAAATGGATTAGACTTAACTTACTATGATATTGATTTCTTTGGAGGTCCTAGTGGGAAAATGGACTATTTGATTAATGATGAAAATACTGCTACTGAATGATGTTTCTTATATCAAAAGTAAATAAAATATCATTTTGTTATTATATTGCTATTTATATTATCTATAGTGTTTATTAGTTTTATATGAAATTCATGTGTTATTAATCTCAAGATGAATGAGGGTGATGTATGTCTTGCTGACTGTTCAACCACACACACAATCGTTTTGAGATAAATGATATTTTCTTAACTCGACATTAACAAATGCCAATATATTTAACATATCTAGTACTGCAAACTTAGTTGAAGGCTCCAAAAGAGTGAGCATAATGCCACAACATAGAATTAGATTCCATATTAATGATGCATTATATTATAGCAAATCCACAATGAATTTGCTCAACATTAAAGATATATGCAGAAATGGATTTCACATTGAAATCATGAATGAAGGTAATATAAAATGTCTTTAAAATTACCTCTATTATTTATGGCCAGAAACTCGTTGTTGAAAAACTCTCAACCATCTCCTTTAGGTTATACTATACAACTATAAAGTCTATTAAATCGTATGTTGTCGTGAACCAGAAGTCCAACAACCCGAAGAGTTTTATTCTTTGCCAAGACAGGCTAGGTCATCCTGGATCTTCAATGATGCGGAGAATCATGGAACACTCACATGGACATCCACTAAAGAACTAAAAAATTATTTTGTCCAATGAATACCCATGTGTTGTTTGCTTACAAGGTAAATTTATAGTCAGACCATCATTTAGCAAATTCTCATATGAGTCACCAATCTTTGTAGAAAGAATACATGGAGATATATGTGGACTCATTGACTCATTCATCCACCTTGTGAACCTTTTCATTATTTTATGGTCTTAATAGATTCCTCTAAGAGGTGGTCACATGTTTGTCTTATTTTCACACGAAATGTTGCTTTTGCTAGACTCCTTACACAAATAATCAAATAATGTCAATAAGACTTTACTATCAAGGCAATAAGACTAAATAATGTCGATAAATTCACCTCCCAAACCTTTACTGAGTATTACATGTCAATTGGAATAAATGTCGAGCATCTTGTTGCTCATACTCTCACACCCAAAATGGTTTAGCAGAGTCCATAATCAAACATCTTCAATTAATAACTTAACCATTACTAATGAAAACAAAATTATAGACTTTTGTCTAGGGACATGCTATTATGCATGCTATAAGCTTGGTTTGTATTTAACCAACAACTTACCATGAATAATTCCCTTCACAACTTGTACTAGGCAAACAACCAAATATTTCTCACTTACAAATCTTTGGTTGTGCAGTATATGTACCAATTGCATCTGCACAATGCACTAAAATGGGTTCCTGACTGAGACTCGGGATTTATGTAGATTTTTATTCTCCGTTTACCATAAGATATCTTGAACCCTTAACAAGAGATGTTTTTATAGTCCGCTTTGCGGATTGCCATTTTAATGAGAGTGTATTCCCACCAATAGAGGGAGAAAAGTCGATTCCATAACAGCGACAAGAAATTACTTGGAATGCATCTACAATGTCTCATTTTGATCATCATACAAATCAATGTGACCTAGAAGTTCAAAGGATCATTCATTTGCAAAATCTCGCAAATCAATTACCAAATGCATTTATTGATACAAAGAAAGTGACAAAGCCACATATCTCGACTACAAATGCTCCGACATGGATTGATGTCTCTGAAGAACAATTAGAATGAGTCTTAAATACGCATGAAGCGTGGGAGACCTATTGGCTTAAAAGACTTAACTCTCCGGAAAAGGAAAACACAAAGAAAAATTGGTGCTCCTAAAGAGGCAAATATAAAACAAAAGACCCCAGTAGAGGCATATGGTGAACAAGAAGCCCTTGTAGAGGCATACAATAAACAGGAGAACCCTAAAGAGGCTTGAGATAAAGAAATAGCCCCTGAAGAGGCACGGGTACTTGAAAATTATGAGATCTCAATGAGTTATGTGCACAAGGGATATGAATGGATCGAAATGATATTGTTATCAATAATATTTTTGTTTCCCAAGTGGTCTTAAACATCATAAGAAATGATGAGGATCCCGAACCACAAAATGTGGAAGCATTTCGACATAGAAATGATTGGGTAAAGAAGCTATGCGTAGACAAAATTAAACTCTTTAATGAAACGAGAAGTTTTTGGACATGTAGCCCAAACACCTAAAGGTGTAAAGCTTGTTGGATACAAATGAGCATTTGTATGAAAGTGTGATGAAAATAATGAGATCATAAGATATAAAGTGGGATTAGTAGCACAAGGTTTCTCGTAGAGACCTGGTATTGACTATGATGAAACATATTCTCCTATCATAGACGCAATCACTTTTCGCTTTTTAACAAGCTTAGTAGTCTCTAAAGGACTAGTTATGCATCTCATGGATGTAACCACAACTTATCTATATGGATCCATAGATATGACATATATATGAAAATCCCTAAAGGATTTAAATTGCCTGAAGCAAATAATATAAAGTCTCGTAGTATGTACTAAATCAAATTACAACGATCCCTATATGGATTGAAGCAATTCGGATGCAAGCGGTACAATTGTCGAAACGAGTATTTATTGAAATAAGAATATGCGAACAACCCTATATGCCCATACATCTTTATCAAGAAATTGAAAATCATATTTGCAATTTTTATTATGTATGTTAATGATTTAAATCTTGTTGGGACTTGAAGAGCTTACAAGAACAACAAAATATTTGAAAAGGGAATTTGAGATGAAAGATCTTGAAAAAACAAAATTTTGTCTCGGCCTGCAGATCGAGCATTTCCCTACTTGAGTTTTAGTTTACCAATCGACATATACTAAGAAAATTTTAAAGTGATTTTATATTAATAAAGCACACTCTTTAAGTTATCCAATGGTTGTCCATTCACTTGACGTGAAAAATGACTGATTTCGTCCTTGTGAAAATGGTGAAGAATTAATTGGTCCTGAAGCACTATATCTTAGTGTCATTGGTGCACTTATATATCTTGCTAACTGTTCGCCCAGGTATTGCTTTCTCTGTCAATTCATTAGCCAGGTATAGTTTTGCTCCAACCCAAAGACATTGGAATGGTATCAAACATACATTGCACTACCTCTAAGGAACAATTGATATGGGTTTATTTTACGCAAAGGAATCAAAATAGTAATTGCTTGGATATGCTGATGCAGGATACCTTTCAGATCCACATAAAGTCATATCACAAACAAGGTATGTGTTTAATTGTAATGGAACTATTATTTCATTGAGATCCTTTAAGTAGGTTATAGCAATTCATGAAGCAAGTTTTGAATGTATATGGCTAAGATCGATGATTCAACATATCCAAGAATCATGCGGACTCCCCTTTATCAAAGACAATCCGACAACATTATTTGAAGATAATGTTGTAGACATTGCATAAAACAAGGAGATTATATCAAAGGAGATAAAACTAAACACATTTCTCCAAATTTATTTTATACACATGAACTTCAGAAGAGTGGTGAAATTGATGTTCAATAAATACACTCAAGTGATAATCTAGCAAACTTATTCACAAAGTCATTGCAAGCTCAATATTAAAAAAGCTAATATACAATATTGGAATGCGTCAACTGAAGGACATTGACATGAGGGGGAGTATGCTATGACATGATGTTAGTGTACTATACTTTTTTTCTCTTCGACCAGGTTTTTTCCCATTGGGTTTTACTAGCAAGGTTTTTGACGAGACATACTTAATATACTAAGAGAAATAAAAAACATATGAATGTTGTACTATTTTTCCTTCGCTAGGTTTTATCCCATTGGGTTTTACTGGCAAGGTTTTAATGAGGCATATTCTTTATGGTGGACATTCAAGGGGAATGTTGTAAATGAAGAATTACTTCATGTGATGAATGACCACATTGAAAGCCATTCAATTAGTAATTACTTATGATGCATGAACCCTCCATTAATTCACATTTATTAATGAATAATGGAAGGTTAAGTGAAAGCCTATAAAAGGCTCCATCTCCTTGCATTATGATATATAGAGAATCACTTCTCATCCTCTCATTCACTCTTGATAGGTGAAAATATGTGTATAAAATAGTACGCCTATATGCGCAAGTGCACGCATCGCCTTAAGTAATATAATGAAAGTATAAGTATCGTCCCACAAAGATTGGGTTACTAAGTATTGAAATTGGGTAATCCTAGCTTTATTGGATAATTGGAAAATATTAAATCAGGAGGAGGTGAATGAATAAATCTGGACAGGCAGTGGGATGAAGAATAAAGAAGTGAAAAGCTTCAGGCTTTAGATTTCATTTAGCTAATCATTATGTATTAGGTTCAATTTATCCCTAATTAACATTCGAATCACTATTAATGGTAAGTCTCACTATTGCATATGTGAATCTCTCTCTCGAATCTACAATCTACCCTTAAAGCTTAGGTATTTTTCATTTCTAGTCAACCTCAAAGTCCTAAGAGTGCAATCAACCCGGGAAACCTTAAGTACCACACAAAACCCATGAGAATCTCTTATAAATGGCGAATTGTGATGTTCTAATTGTAACGTCCCATCCTCCGCCTAAGCGGATGAGGGGACGCGACACGGGACTAGGACTTCTTAAGCTAAATTTTCCGACATTGGTGGGCCCATTTCAAAATATAAATACATATATCAGATAAAACTTGTAATACTACCACCATAGTGGTATTTAAAAGTTCTTGTACATAAGTTCTTGAGTCTCATTTACTTGTACTTACACAAGTTCCACTATTACAAAATTTTACATTTACATTTCAAAAACAAGATCAAAAACCTACATCAAAACAACTCTAATCTTTGTGTTGTACGGCGAATAAAGAATATGCAGCGACTCTTGATGCTGCAGCGGATGAAACACTTGTGCTAAACATAAGCTTAGTGGAAAATAGATAACATGTATGACCACGTGGTGGTCCTCAATTCTGATATCGTAACATAATTCATATATCAGAGTTTTCACATTTCCCGTAGGAGTACATAACATAAATCTTGTACAAAGGGTACCCATGGGTACAATACAGAACATAATTGATTGCTTGTGATTTCGTATAATTATTTCCATATATCATATTATTCAGATTCTTATCATATAAATGTTTGCTTGTATAGACCAGAAATAATGAATGAGAGGGACACAACACAATAGGTACTCGAGAAGGTCTTTGATGTAGTGCTGAGCAGTGAAAGCATAATGTGCTGTACATTAACAGGTGTCGTGGCGCAAATGCGGGAGTGTAAGTAACAACGACGGAGAGTGTCTCGCACTATTGATCTTAGAAGAACTAAATGAAGTATCGAAGCATTAAATGATGTCGCACTAATTAGAGGTGCCTATTCATTCACTATTCGGTCTTAAGCTGGCATACGATTATATGTGTTTCAAAGCATTCTATTTTTCTTACTCACATTCTTGTACTTGGATAACACACGCAAAAAAGGGCAAGAAACCAAAGTCTGCCTAGAAACAAGATTTTCGTCGAGGCAGCGAGGTTCATAACATTTTACATATAACTTATATACAGGTACGGACCCTTTCATTCACTAGTTAGGATCCTACATAATCCAATTTATGGTTTCGAGTGAAGAAACAAAAACAAGGCTGTGGGTTTGGGCGAGGCGAGTGGGAATTTTGAGGCTTAGTTCGCTTAGGAGGCGAGATCGGGCTGCTCTAAAAATTAGGGTTTTTTTCCCTCTTTCATAAACTTCCTTCCAAAACAAAATCCATTCAAAAACAAACAACAAAACTAATTTAAACCAACCAAAACCACCTTTATAATGAGTTAGGGTTTTCCTAACACAAACTGTAATGCCCCAAAAATACCCTAGTATTTTTATGATATATTTTTTTTTTATTATTATGTGTTTAGGGTATAAAATTAAGTAAATGGAATTTTTTTTGGAATTTAAATCTAAAACTGAAAAATATATACAACCCGAATTTGCAAGTGTAAAGGGCAAATTTGGAATTTAATAAATGAGGACCTAAGTGCCAAAATTAGAATAAGTTTAAGTGCTAATGTGGAGTTAAATGAAGTGAAATAGAAGGCTTAAATGTCAAAAGGAGAAATGTGACTTATTTTGAAAATGCAAAGAATGGAAGCCAAACAAGCCTTAACCATTAAATGAGATTAAGACCAAATGTGAGTGCAAGATAAAATTTGTTGTGCATTTCGTTCTTGGAGAGCAAAGGGAGAGAAAAGAGGAAACCCAGGGGTTGAGAGAAGACCCCGAGTTTTGGTGGGAGATCTTCATTTATGGTTTCCAAGTGATCCAGAAGAAGAAGGGGAAACTTGGTGTTGAAGAATCAAAAGATTCAAAGGTAAGAAACTAAACCTAACCCCTTTTCTCTTGTGTTTGGGTTGGGGGAAACCCCAAATGTGGATAAAGGTGTTTTGTATTGGTTGTAAATGGGTTTTGGTATTGGTCTAGATTGGTTTGGAGGAGTGTTTGTAAAAAGGGAAATGTTTGGTTTTCAAAGAAAATGCTGTCAAAAATTTGTCAAAACCTATGTTCTTGTTTTGGTTATAGATTAAGTTATAACCAACCAAATGAAGTGATTCCAATTGGTAAAGAAACATAAGAGATATAACTACAAATGTATAGAAGGGAGTAGGAGCAAATTGCAGCACTAAGGCTCCTAAAAATGGGCTTAAAAGTGAGTTTCGGGTAGCTCATGGGTATGCCCTGTTTTGGTAGTAATTGTGGTGTTTTGGCCATAAAATGAGTTTCACTCATCCAATTTAGAATTACAGGTAAAAGCCCCAGACTTGGGACCTTGGAAGGAATTGTATGCAATTTGTAACCCCAAAGTGCCAATCTGTCAAAGTGGTATGTGCGTATTTTGTTTGCAAATTAAGTAGTCTAGATGTTAAAAAGTTAAAGCGTACCAATTGGTTTATAATATGATTTTAGGTGCTCGGGGGTTGGTTAGGCCTTGGTCTAAACTAATAAAATCAATGTTTGAAGTTAATTTTAGACAACATTAGGATTGGTTCTGGTGACACGTTTTAAAGGTACTGCTGTCTGAAAAAAGAAAAAAAAACAACATGTTTTGCCCTATTTATGTTATGTGGTTGAGGGCTTTAGAGAAGGAATTTTAAATTGAAAATTTTCAAAGATGTCATTGGATATATAAAAAGTTAAACTGGGATTTCATAATTTTTGAATACCGTTTGAATAATTTTTGGGTAATAAAGTCCAGAGAGTATAAAACTGGAAAATAACGATCATTGCATGTGGTGTTAGTGGTTGTTTGAGGTTTTTGACTTAATCTTCCTTTGGAGATGGTTTATTTGATCAAGAGTACTGTTGGAAAAGGATTATAAAGCAAGGCAAAAAATTTAGTATTTTGGTTATGTGATAGATTAGAGAGATTTTGAAACGTCCCAACAATGGCCAAATGCAGAACTATCTTACCTTATTTGCTAATAAGATTAAGAATCGATATTAAGCTCAGAAAATCAACCTAACCAAAATCACTAGTATGCACGAATAATATTGTTCTTTAATTATATTGGAATGAGGGCTGGCGAGGAGAAAACCCGAGCTGAGATCGAGATTCAGTTGGAATCAAAGTGCAAAACTTTTGGTTTGTTCTACCTTTCTCTCATTATTTCAAATCTCTATCTCCAAAATGTTTGAATTGTTTTTAAATTGATTTGATGCAAAATAAATTTGAAATAAATTGCAGAGATTGATTTAAGTTAAGAAATTTGAGGGAAGTTGATTGCGAAATGAATGACATGAAAAAATTGAATGAATATTAAATGATTTGTTTGTATAAAAAATACATATTATCTTGTATTTTCTAAAAATGATTTGAATGCCCTTAATAGAATGTGCTTGGTAAATTCAAGTTAGGATAAATTGGTATACAATAAGAGTCGGACAACGTACTATTGTGGCATATCGTCGTGGCCAATGGAACAATATCGGTAGTGTACACCAATCGAGTACATATTTTATATATATATATATATATATATATATATATATATATATATATATATATATCTGTATATCTGCGGCACTTGATATTGAGACCGTGCTAGTGGTCGTTATCTTGTGCACGAAATCATAGGTTAAATTCGATAAGGCTAAAATGCAAAATGATAATAGAGATTGAAAAGTGCACGATTTGTGATTTAGAATGATTTAGTGTATATGAAAATGCATAGCTTGAGATGACCAATAGTGTAGTGATTTATTGAAAAAAAATATATAGATACGTATTATCTTGCATTAGTCATTAACAATCATTACAAAAGCATTGTTTATAAATATTGCATGTTTCAATTTAAAATGAAATGGAGAGAATTTCCATAGAACCCGCTAAGCGTGAAAATCTTGGCGTGTTTACCAATGCACAAGTATCGAGTGATTAACGGTGGGACCCATGATCAAGGAGCGCTGAGTCATCAAGAAAGTTACGGAGTAAAAGTATATACTTCGTCATATGTATCCATCCTATTTTTGAACAAATGATGTTTTGTGATCAAAAGAGTTAAACTTTGAAACGATTTTGTATATTATTTTGAATGGCCATGGAATGCCTTCATTGTAAATATATTTTGATTAAATGTAAATTGTATAGGTCTATCGAAATGATTGAAAACACTTCCGCAATTTTTGAAAAAAAAAAGAAGGAAAAAAAAGGGCTTTTAAATGTCTAAATGAAATATGTTTGATAAATGCATTTGGTTAGCGCCTTCGAATCCGGTTTGGACCCACCAATCGGTCGGACCGGAAAGGGGTGCTTACACAAACATCACCAAAGAAGGAGTTAGGATAGTTTCCTAACATCAAATGAGAGATTTCCATACCTGGATTTCTTGAACTTTCTAACCAAGCTTCCTTTCTTCTTACTTGAACAAGAAGAACCCCTAAAAATGGCTTCTTCTTCTCCCCAAAACCGAATGCCGTAACTCCCTCTAAAGCCAAAATGAGAATTTGTCTCATATTCTAGAAGACCATGTTTGGTCTTATCCCCCATTTGGCTAAATTTTTAGCCCTTTCCGTTTAGTCCTTATTCTTTATCTCATTTGCAAATCAAGTTATCCAAATTCCTACAATAGCATATAATCTTTTTAACTTATGTCCTTAAAGTCCTTAATTTGACAATTACCATTTTACCTTTAACACTTAAATTTTCGAAAAATACAATTTGACTTTTATTATACCACTAAACTGTAGTAAACTACTATGGTATAATTTGAGGTTTTACAACTCTCCCCCCTTAAAAGAATTTTGTCCTCGAGTATGCAGATTAATTTCTAGCTAACGGATCTTGTGCCCTCATTGTCGATATTGGTTCCCAAGTTGCTTTTTCCATACCATGGTGTTGCTAAAGCACTTTTACCAAAGGGACTTGCTTGTTCCGCAATTGTTTTACTTCACGATCTAGAATAGCTTTTAGCTCTTCATCAAAAGTGAAGTCCGATTGCACTTGTATATATTATATTGGCAAAATGTGAGATTCATCATAACAGTATCTTCGAAACATGGAGACATGGAACACATTATGTAATTTGGTTAACTCTGGCGGGAGGGCCAAACGATAAGTTACTGGTCCAATTCTTTCTAAAATCTCATAAGGTCTAATAAACCTTGGACTTGGTTTTCCTTTCTTTCCAAACCGTAAAATCTTCCTCCACGGTGATACTTTCAAGAAGACTTTATCTCCGAATTCATACTCTATGTCTTTTCTTTTCAGATTTGCACAAGACTTTTGTCTATCACTAGCAGCTTTTAACCTTTGCTAAATGATCCAAATTTTTTCTTCTATCTCTTTTACTATTTCATGACCAATCACTTTATGCTTATTTAGGTCTGTCTAGTATACAGGAGTTCTACATTTTCTGCCAAACAAAGCTTCATAGGAGGCCATACAAATACTTGATTGATAACTGTTGTTATAGGAAAATTCCATAAGCGGAATATACCTATCCCAACTTCGAGGAAAATCTAACACACAACCCCAAAGCATGTCTTCTAACACTTGAATTATTCTTTCAAATTGTCTATCTATTTGTGGATGGAATATTGTACTAAAATTTAGCCGAGTACCCAAGGCTGACTGTAATTCTTTCCAAAATCTTAACGTAAACCATGGATCGCGGTCAAACATTATTGACAATGGAATCCCATGTAATCGAACTATCTCATTCACATACAACTCTGCTAATTGATCCATGGAATAGTCAAGTCAAACTGGTAAGAAGTGAGCAGACTTTGTAAGTCTGTCGACGATTACCCAAACTGAATCATGTTTCATTTGGATGAGGGGAAAACTTGATCTGAGTAGTTATGTTGTCCGCTTCCATTGTGGTGGGATGGGAGTTAAGCGAGAACGATTACTTGATTTTAGCTTTTGCCTGGCGACAAGTCAAACATTTGGATACATACTCTACTATATCCTTTTTCATCCCTTGCCACCAATAATAGTATAATATTGTTTCAAATTCTGGTACATCTTATTACCTCTAGGATGCATGGTGAATACGGTATTGTGGCTTTCATACATCAATTTATTTTTCAATTCCTGGACATTCGATAAGCATAATTTGTTCTTGTAATAGAAACCTCCATCTCTTTCTATAGAATAGTCAGTTTTGTCTCCATTTCCGACTAATTGTACCATTTCTTGTAACTTAATATCATCTTCTGGCATCATCATCATCACAGCCAAATCGAGGCATTACTGGTCATTATAGCTCCATCAGTATAATCTCATATACAATGTTTAGGGGGACAAAACATAAATTGTTTTTCTACTTAAGGCATCCTCCACCACATTAGCCTTTCCTGGGTGGTAATAAATTATGCAATCATAGTCCTTAAACGATTCTAACCCCATAGGTGTTGCCTCGAGTTAGGTTCACCTTCTAGGTTGGCAGAGGATGCTTAAGACTCTTATGATCGTAAATATTCTACATTTTTCACCATATAAGTAGTGCCCTCATATTTTCACAGCGAACACTACTGCGGCCAACTCCAGATCATGTGTGGGATAATTCTACTCATGTTGTTTCAACTGTCTTGAGGCATATGCCACCACTTTTCCATCTTGCATCAATACACATCTCAAACCAATACTTGAAGCATCACTATACTTAGCATATTCTCTACCCGAAGTAGGTTGGGTCAACACTGGTGCTTCAACCAATATTTTCTTTAAGCATTCCAGCATTAACCTTGTCCCATCACATTCAAACTTCACCCCTTTCCGGAGTAACTTAGTAAGTTGAGAAGCTATGACGGAGAATCGCCTAGAACCACCGATAATACCCGATGAACCTAAAGAAACTTCTCACCTCTATTACATTTCGAGGTGGTTTCCAACTCATAATCGCTTCAATTTCGCGGGGGTCCTCTAATACCTAACACAACACAATGTAGCTAGAAATGACTTCCTTAACTGAAAATCACATTTACTTAACTTTGCAAACAACTTTTTCTCTCTCAGGATCTACAACACTATCCTCAAATGTTGTTCATGTTCTTGTGCATCCTTAGAGTACACCAAGATGTCATCTATGAATACCACTACAAGCTTATCCAAATAAGGGTGGAATACCCTATTCATCAAGTCCATGGTCACGGTAAGGTGCATTAGTCGACCAAAATGTCATTACTAAAAAACTCATAATGGCCGTGTCGGGTTCTAAAAGGTTGTTTCGGGACATCTGACATCTTTCACCCAAAGTTGATATTAATATCCGTCGCAAAGCTATCTTTGAAAGACACTTTAACTCCTTTCAACTGATCGAGGAATCTTCTATTCGACGAAAGGATATTTATTCTTTGCGTACTTTGTTGTTCGTGGATAATAAATGCACATCAGGAGGAAGTACCATCTTTGTGCCCAGCGAAACAAAATCGGTGCACCCGGGCAAACATTGGAGTCGGACCAGATCCCTTGTTCAACGACTCCTGTGTTGAGTCTGCTTTAGTTCTTTTAGTTTAGTTAGACCATATGAGCAGGTGCCACAGAAATAGGAGTCATCCATATGCAGCTTCAATAGACATATCTACTTCTCTTTCGGGTGGTAAACCCAGTAATTCCTCAAGAAACACAACAGGGAATTCTTTTATCATCGAAATATCTTCTAGATTCACCTGTCCCCTCTTTGAGTCAAGCACCAAAGCCAAAAAGGCTTCACAACCTGTTCTAAGAAAACGTCGGGCTTGCATAGCTGAAATTACATTTGACATTGGTCCAGATCAAATACCTTGTACGGTTACCTCTGATAGGTCAGAACATTTAAGCATTATTGTTTTCTTATTACAATCAACTACAGCCCGATGTTTAGATAACCAATCCATCCCCAAAATCAAATCGAACTCATAAAAAGGCAATGCAATCAAATCAACCGAAAACTCTCTATCATGGACCTTTAGAGGACATTTCTTATACACTCGGTTGACTCTAACACTATGCCCCAGGGGACTCGTAACATGCATGTCATATGCTAAAGGCTCTATTGATGGCAATTTATCACTCAATTGTTCAATGCATATATAAGAATGTGTAGAACCTGGATCTACCAAAGCATGCATTTCATTGTCATAAAGAGTGAAATTACCCGAGATAACCCCTAGTGCATCCTGATCTTCGCGGGCTCTCATGGCATAAGCTCGGGCTGGGACTGTAGTAGTAGGGTGATTTACTGTTTCTGAAGCAATACATCTTCCTTATTGCCCTGAACTATCTCGCCCTCTACCTCTATTATGAGTCAATGGAGGTACATTTGATCCTCCTTGGCTACTTCCTTAAGGATTTCTAGAACTCCTAGATCCTCGCGAACAGTTCACTATAAGGTGGTATGTGCTCCCATATCTTAAACAACCCCCGGTTAGCCGTCGCTAAGTACCAAGATGATGTTTGTGACAGTGCATGCATTCAGGTCTTTCATCTTGTTCGGTTGAAGTGCCCTTACTAGAACCTTGTGCCATTCTAAGTCCTTATCTCCTACCTCTAGTAGTAGAACCTCGTGCTGATTCAACTTGAGACTCTCTAGTTCTTGTACCTGAAGAGGAACCACCTCTAAAGGACTTTCTCTCTAGATTTCTTTCTCGACTCATCATTTCAAATTTCTCAATTTTCATAGCCACTTGCACCAGCTGATAAAAATTCAATACTTGCAACGATGTAATAGCTGTGAGGTACCTTTTTATAGACTCCTTTAGGCCATCTTCGTATCTACGTCGGAAAGTTTCCAATAATGATAGTTAAGTGCATACTTCTTGAGGTGGCTAAGCTCACTCTCATACTCTTGCCAGCTGTCAGTTCCTTGTCTCATGTTCGAAATTGCTTCCTTGAAAGGGTCTCTTTATAGTCATTGGTGACATACTTTGTATAAAACTCTTGGACAGAGAAGTCCCATGAAATTGGGTTTGAAAGTAGTGGATTTCTTAGGACTAACTTCCACTAATCATAAGTTGCACCTTGCAGCAGTGACACCGCACATTTAGCCATCTGTTCAGGGGGACATTTTACTTTGTCCAAAGCCCTTTGTAGTTTCTCAAGCCAAAACTCGGCTTTATCCGACTCTTCCAAACTTGTACCATGGAACTCTTCTACTCCATGCTTTCTTACAGAATCAATTGGAACTCGAGGGGTCGTAAGTTAATATAAGATCCTTGCCATATCTTGCGAAATTTTTAACAAAGCACATTGAAACATGTTCATCTAGCCGACTGAGCGAACGGAGGCTGATGGATCAAGGTCCATAGGATTGACGCTTTCAGCTATTTCCTCCACTGTTTCCTGGGATTGGTCCATTCTAGAAAATATACAAAATAAGGACATCCGCATTAGGCCAACACAATACTATGTATGCACATTTTTTACCTAATAGTTTTCGAGCTTGCTAAGAAAGCCTAGGTTTGTCTCGCTAAGCCCCCGCCAACGCCTCGTCCACACTCCTAAAGCGGATAAGGGAGCGCCACACGAGCTTGTGACTAGCAAGCTGATTTTTCCGACATTGGTGAGACAATTTCAAAATATAAATACATATATCAAATAAAATTTGTAATACTACCACCGTAGTAGTATTTAAAAGTTCTTGTACATAAGTTCTTGAGTCTCATTTACTTGTACTTACACAAGTTCCATTATTACAAAATTTTATTTATATTTTTAAAAACAAGATAAAAACCTAAGCCTTGATATGTGGTTGTCGTCGTCTTGGTGCGTGTGGTTGTCGTCTTATCACGGCCCGTTTATTTTACGTAGTCATAGTCGCGGATTTATTTGTGGGTGGGATTCGAGCCAGGGATCTCAGCCTGGCGGGCTTAGGGCCGCTGGGCCGGCCGGCGGCCGAGGCAGGGCCAGGCCCGGGCCGGTTAAAGGCGGGCGGGGCCCAGTCATGGGCTTTAGGCCCTTGCAGCCGCCGCGGGCGGAGGCGTGAGCCAGGTTCAGACCATGGGAGGCGATCTAAGCGATGTAGGCATTGGCAGATCTATAGGCCCCTCAAAGCCGCCTAAAAAGCTGACCCCTCGATGTAGGTTTTTTTATTTAAATTGTGTTAAAGTTAAATAAAAAGTAAGCTTAAAAATAATTTAAAATAAAAATACGTCATTTTAAATTTTATTGAGCTCGAATATATTACATTTAAGAAATGTATGAAAAGTTTACATCACTACAAAATAAGTACATCCCAACTGGAGTTTGGCACCTACTGTTGTCAATCATTTGTACTTTTCAATATAGAAAATAAAAATACAATATACATTTCAATAAATATTTTGTCATTCTTTTACGGTGATGGGGAAGCTATCTTGGATCGAATTCGTATATTGATATTTTTAAAGTTACGTATATTGCTAGTTAAACTACGAACATGATCATGCAATAATGACCCGATGTGAAGTTGGATAATATGCATGTCACATACTTCTGAAAATATTTGTTGAAATCTCAAAAATTTCAAAAAAGATCTCGATGAGGTCATGATGTGCCAATCATAATCATTTAATACGTCAACATCTATCAATATTATTATTAGATAATTGCATTTACCATTATAATTGTTTTATACTTTTATATTTTGTAATATTTTGTAAAAGCTTATAGAGTAGAATTCCATCTAGTTGGGTATGTCTAAACTTATATTTTCTTGTCATATTTACAATTTTGCAACAATCAAAAAATAATTCATGTTTTGCTTCAGGAACAATTAATATTATGTCTGCAATGTCTCTAATTTTTCTAATGTGCTAATTGCTATCAACATTTTAATCCATCTTTTACAATCAAATTTAAAATATGTGCCTTGACAACGTACGTGAAATAATTTTGCATGATCGTCTTTTATTTGCCAAAATATCTTTTTAATCTTTTGTATTGCTACATCATTATTTGAAGCATTATCTAATGTTATTGTAAATATTTATCCACGAATACCTAAATCTATAATTTCATCATTTATTAAAGTTGCTATATTTTACCATTATGTGGAGTATTTATTGTTTTAAATGAAATTGTGCTTTTATTTACGTCATTCACTTATCTATGCATAATGAAACGATAATACATAAAAGCCTGTAATTAAAGATGTCAAAATATCGGATATTGTAATTTTCCTTCAAAATTTGCAAAATGTGTTTTAAATTTTAAGTTAATTTTGAAATTTTTCATAATATCTCTTTTAAAAGTATTTTCAGATCAACCTTTGAATTGAGGATTAATCAATGTTTGAATGGTTTTTAAATAATCATCAGTTTCCATCATATTAAAAGGTTGTTCAGCTCTTATTATGTAATCAATCGTTCATTATATGAAACGGACTAAATGCGTACAGAAAATCTTCATTAAATTTTAGCGTTCATCTTTACCTAATTGCATATAATTTCTAATACCATTATGCTTAGTTTCATTTGTTCATTGTGTCTTTTAAATGAGCTTGTGCAATTTGATCACTTGCTAAAAGTTTGCCACAAATTTCACATTTGCTTTTATTTCTTTTTATTATTTTCTAAAATTATTTCTATTCTATCAAAAAAATTCCATATATTTGAACTAAGTTTTTGCTTAATGATGCACATGGACTAGAAGAAGATGCACATGCTATCCATATTAAAATTATTAATAAAATATTATACTAAAAAATATTTATAAACAGTTCATCTTAACGCTCCGAACCTAGGATGCTCTATACGCCTTTTCTGTGCATTTTTGTTGCCAAACACTTCATTACTATTACGAGAAATGAGGGTCTCAATGAAAATGCAAATAACTTATAAATTAATTATAAATATAATAATAGTTTTTAAGCTTTCAAAAATAATGAACATATACTTTTACTTATAAGAAAATATTTTGTTGTAAAAATATAGACATACTATTATTTGATTACTATTACAAATATTTATATATTGGCAAAATTAATATTTTAAAATGACTTTTCTTTATTTTAAAATTACTTTACAATTTATGAAAAAAAATATTTCATATTATTGAAACCTCTTGTCAAAAATTTTAAAATATTAAAACCTCTATTCTAGTTAATTTTTTTCTACATATTTGTATAATATTTTTATTTTTAGAAGATATCAATTTTTCTTTAAAAAAATGGATGGGAGAATGGCCTTGGATTGGGGAAGGGTCACGGGGGCGGCCGGCGGGCTTGTGGCTGGGCCGTCGGGCCGCGACTGAAGTGTCGGGCCGTGCAGGCCCGTGCCCCGTCCATCACAGACCGTCGACCGTCCCGGGCCTTGATGCGCAGTGGGCTGGCCAGCGGAGCTTTAAAAAAATTAAATTTTGGCCCGGCCCGGCCAATTGACCGTCAACGGGCTTATAGGCGACCCGAGCCGGAAAACATGAACTCTTAGTGGTAGAGCCGCCCAGAGTCCGGCTTAGATTGGAGATCCCTAATTCAGACGAACAAAGTTTATCCAATCAGAGACAATAAAATCAAATCAATGATCGTCAATATGTTACATAACTATAGTCATATGTGTGACGCCCCCAAAGCGGGGGTCAGTTGAAGCTATGCCTCGACCGCGAATACTCGTGAATGTCGGGTGACGACATTTTCGAAAATGGGCGAAGTCTCCTTTTGTGCGGGGAGCTCTCTGATAAAATCTTACATCAAAGCCCTGTCGACATCAATCACTTTGTTACCGCTTGACCTCTTATTTAAAAACCAATACTAATCACACTATATCCAAACGATTATATCTTACAATGGTTGACTATATCCATAATGCAAAAGTTAATGATTTACTCTTGCTCTGACACATATATTAAAATGAGAAGCATTACAATACATGCAAACCTAACAAAGCCACATTCGGCTTTCTTACATGGCTGGCCTGCAGGAATGACCGTCTCGCCATACGCTCGATTGCACGTAAAAGGGGATCCGGCGGGTGAGCTAAAGCTGATGGGAGATGTACACAGGAGTGGGCTCTCGCCGCTAGAAGTGCGGTCTGATGTTGGTCTAAGCAGCGCGTTCGAGCGAATGCGTGATCTCGCGAATGTGCGCTGACCAACTTCGAGATCCGTCCTCACACCGACTCTCTCACACTCGCCTAAGCCCTTGTATAAAAATTATTTTATTAGTGGACAACCCTCCGATGTATATATATCAATTGGGCGCTCAGACGATTGATATATATATTGTTTATGGACTACCTGAGTGAATATCGATTAGGTATTTCCAGGCGATTGATATTTTAAGTTTAATCAATTTCTGCTTTCCAGATAATTAACGTTTTAGACTATCCTCACGAACCGTCTTCTCTGGTAGACTTATACCATGCACTCACCCATTCTAGGATACCCTACAGTATATGAAATGCATTACGATGCCATTTCAATAATTCATACAACATGCAAATAGCAGTAAACACGAATATACTCGCATAAATCAAATCACACAATCACAAGTATGTAATTATACAACTCATATATCACATCAAATTATCACGGCTAATGATCAAACTCATCTCCAATGACCTACACACACAATTTCATATTCCATATTAATTAGACCTCAAGGTTAACATACAAAGCTTATGCATTAACATTTTAAAATCAACACAATGGCCTACAAACACAAATTTAATTCCATGTAATTGTGTCACCTGTACTAACACATTAAAATAATGTATTAACCTATTTAATTCCACACAACTCAAGCCATTCATTTCATACCATTTCAAGCACACAACACATGCTGACAATTCTATCCATTTCACACAAACCCGGACTGTTTTTAACAGCCCAGATCCCAAAGAAGGTCAGTCCATCGCACCCCACTCGTCCAATCTCTAAGCCACTTTTGGAACCGAATTTCTTACCCGTTTTCTATCTTATACTCACCTAAATAGAATTTAATGCATAAACTCCATATAACAGCCCACAACAATTTCTGGACTGTCACGGACAGCCCAAGAATCTCCAAAAATTCCTACTATTTCGGTCCCGTGTTTTGGGACCGATCCACAACCCATTCCCGGCATTTTCCATAGAAATACATGATTTAAAGTAAAAATTCTGGAATTTAAGAGACCCAAACAGCCCCTAATTCTTCAGCCACGACATGAGAAATCCCCAAGAATTTTTAACAATTCGTCCCATGTTTTCGGGACTGAACAAACCGCCCCTCACTCGCCTCAAACCAACCGAACATCGAAAACCCCTTAAAAACGAATAAACGCAGCAGTTAAAATCCTACCTCTTTGAGTTTGGCTAAAAACTCTACAGTCCCGGGGTCCACTGCCAGAAGTCATCCGCGGTAGATCGCTTTTCCCTTCCCGCCCGTCGAAATCCAATCCGGTCCGATCGAAGGCTGATAACCTGTGGCAGGCGAAGACCTTCCCTGAAAACCCATTAGCTTCACTGCATCTCCACCGAAAATGAGCTCCCACGTTTTGCCTTTTGGTCTTTGAAGGAGATGAGTCATGTTTGCTATTTTGTCATCTAGTCACTTAAAAATCTCTAAATGACATTTATGTCCCTAAGCTGTAGATTTGATATCTCTGCACTATCTCTACTGGCCCATTTTTTATCATTTACTCATACCAATTTATTGCATACGAAAGATGACGCTTATACGTATTGGCCACATCGAAACCATTTACAAGACCGAACCGCAATGCCTCGAAAAACGGTCGACCCGGACCGTCTTTAAAAATTACGAAATTTTACGTGCTAACTAGATTTCATGAGACGATTCCAATCCGCATGATCCGCTTCATCACCCCGAGATTCACTAATTACGATTTTAATCGTGAATTACAATTTCAGAATCAAAATTACGCTTAAGCCCTTATTCCGTAAATTGGAATTTCTGCCTTACATTCTCCCTCCTTAAAATAATTTCATCTTAAATTTAGGACAATCATGTCACTCACAACACTTAACCCTACACAACTCGCTGTATGTGAACCGCTAACCTCTCCATGGTCATACCATCGACAACTAATGGACTGTCAACTCAATCCATGCCATGCAATACATCCATTTACCGGTTCTGCCGCCAACAACACCAATGCAATTTCCAAAAGGGTATCCTAAACCTCGAGTCACCCCACTTCTATCACTCAACTCGCCTCAAGGTGGACAACCCGACCGTGTTTTCATCTCGAAATACATGACTCCCGCTTACACTTCAGCCTCTTACATTTCCTCGATTTAACTATGAGTCTTCATCGACGTAGTCCTAAAGCATACCACCCCACATTCAATTAATGGTGAATGACCATACCGTGCACCCACACCCAACTCGATGCGATGTTACCGTGCACACGAACGCAATAATGTCATACTGTGGCACCTAATCTCGGGGTCCACCATGAGCAGAATCTCAGAGATCTCTCACTCATAATCCCGACCTATCAGTCAACTCTCACCCTACACCCTAGGGAAGAACATCTATACTTGGCTTCTCTAAAGGCCTTAACCTCTAAGCCCAAATCCAATGTCGTGTCGAGTATGACAACCCGGCTTAGGTCTCAATTACTGACAACCCGATGGTTGTCAACTTATCCATGTCAAGCCTGACATCGCAACCACTATGTGTACCACCCTAAGGTCCGCTTACGCCTCATCGCAGAACCCTCGATCTATCCCCGACTTTGACCCACACTTCGCCCCTTGGCAATCCTCCACCTGCAGGCCGCTTCTATTCTCATATATATATATATATACACTCCCAATGTGGGTCGTCAAAGGTCTCTCTCCCGACCCGAGATTGTGGTGTGGAGGAATGAATCAGATACTTCCCGTCCTACGGCCGAACCGGGACCGCATTGTCCTAAAGTCTTCGGGATCCCCTGCTTCCCGGGAAATCCCATCACTCATGCTCAACTCGGCCCTAATCCCGAACAAACTAGTGTGAAGCGTGTCTTCCTCGCCTTCCCAACTAGAGAAAGTCGATCCTCCTTCTTGTCACCAACACCCGTATTCCGAGTGTTCCAAGTATCTCACTTCTATGGTCGTGGCTGCCCTAACCATGGAGTCCATGCGTCCCGTAGGTGAAGTCCCACGATCCTATCCCGAATGACAACTTCAATCCATTCTCGTGTCTCAAAAATCTGGCCCCAAGAAGCCAAAACCTCGCACTTACTCACTTAGCGTACAACCGATGGTCTCTAATAGCCGAAACAATTTTCAAGTGATACCATGCTCCACTCGACTCGGAGTAGATCAAATGTCATCCACGAAGATCACAACAAACCGATCTAGATAGGTCGAACACCTCATGCATGATCCATAACGCCTGCTAACGCATTCGTCAATCCAAAGGGCATCACCATAAACACAAAGTGCCCATACCGCTTCCTAACGCCGTCTTAGGGATATCTGTCTCCCTAACTCTCAGTTGATGATAACCAGTGCGACGGCCTATCTTAGAGTAGACTCGCACTCCTCTCAACTGGTCAAATAAATCATCAATCCTTGGTAATAGGTACCGATTCTGGATCATAACCCTGTGCCACTTCCTATAGTCAACGCACAGTCGAAGGGTCTTTGGCCCTTCTTTCGCAGACAGAACCTGAGCGCCTCATGGTGAAGTGCCTCTGCCTAATGAACCCTCATTCAACAAATCTTTCAGAGCTAGACTCCAGTTCCCGCACTCAACTCTAAGTGTCATCCTATGCGGAGTCATAGAGATGGGTGAATATACTAGGGTGTAACTCGATACCAAGTCCACTCACTGTGGAGGTAGTCCGTAGCTCATCTCAAAACATCCACATACTTCGGCATACTACCGAGGGTAGAGATCCAGTCTGACCTCTCCTAGTCCTTCAGTAGTAAGGTCATGAGCCAACCCGCTTAACCGTCCCGACACTTGGACTCATATACCGTCTGGGCAAAATATCGGTTACCACTGAATACAAAAGACGAGTACCGTCCCGTGTGTAGGCGGTAACTCTCCCGCCACAATCGATAACAACCCCAGAACTGCCGCCTAATCCATCCTAAGGATGACATCAAACTCGACATGTCCATGATCCTCAGTCCAGCCAGAGTAGAGTCCCAGACTTCAGCTCAAGAACTCGACATATCATCCCTATTCTCGCCCTAATCCCTAGGGAGGAACTCATGTACAACGACCGAGGTCTCTAGAGGTCCTTGCCCATTTCCACCTTTATTCAGCCTCATTCTTCTAGCCAGAACGCAGCCAGCCTAATCCCTGGCCGCGCCAGGTAATCGATAAATTCTAACACTTTCTCTCGTTTCGCATGAACCAACAGTCTACCAATTATCTGATCTTTTCCCCGTGAAGCCTGAGGATGATACGCCCCTAAACCTCCTGGGTTACTTGTGATCTTCCCGTCTACATGCTATACTAGCCCCTGTGGCTATAGCATTCACAGAATACCCGCGCCTTCTATGAAAAGTCCGTCGATCAAACACTGATTAGGCTCGACTAGCACTCGTAATTTTCCTCTCGCCCCCGCCCCTACTAGCCATTTACACGATTCATGTAATTTTCATTTCCGCCCAATCCAAGAATGAGACATGCCAATAGACTTGACAACCATGAATTGACCTCGTCCATTCTAAATGGCGCTAAATTCCAACCACTAATTGCTTTATTCAAATAAATTTTTTTGGCCTGCTCATTTCATCATCTAAACTCCTACACAACCCTAACCCAAAGATCACCCTTCCTATACTCGCATTACACCATGCATATAATTTCGCACGCAACTACCACAAGAATCACCATTTCAAATGGAAGTTAATCCAATACAAGATCTCTAAGGCAGGCCAACCACACCGAGACACTAATCATACACATAACTCAAACAGATACGTAATCAATTTCACATGAAAATATTGCTTTGATTTAAATTTATTTTCAAAAAATTTTATTTTTGAAAATTTTATTTTTTCGAAAATTTTATCAAATTTTTATTTGGATTTTATTTTTATTTTAATTAGTTCTAAAATATTTTTCTCGGAATTTTTTTTTTTTTGAACAAGGTTCATAGAACCGAGTCCAACCTGGACTCAACACTACCGTGTCAAAACCCAGTCAAACCCAAACTGGCCGTGGATGAGTCCCCCAACTCGCCCACCCAAGGCACCTGTGCGCGCCTGTGCCACGCCCCAGCCTGGCCAGGCCTCAAGACTTCAAGGCGCCCCACGCCAGGCTCGCCTCGCGCGCTGTCCGGCCGCCCCATTGCCCGCGCGCCTCACTGCCGGCCGCGCTCATTGCGGTGGCGCCCTTGCCTGCCGCGCCCGCTGTGCACGCCTACGCCCCAGCGCCTGCGCGCCCAGCCGCCTGCAGCGCCCGTCCGCGCGCCCCACGCACGCCTCAAGGCCTGGGTCCAAGGCTCGCGCGCCCACCGCACGCCTAGCCTCCTCGTTGTAATACAATTTTGTATTGCAATGTATTTTGCCTAAATTCTATGTTGTAACACACTTCAACCAGATATGATGACGTTTTATCCACTTCCTAAGTCGCAATACAAATCACTCAGATTGCAATACTATTTCAAGCCAATTTTACCCATCTTGCAATACAATCTCACAACCTTATTCCCTACAATACAACTCTCTTGCACAATTTTTCTTCTCTCACAATACAAATGTATAGTATTCATCAAAATTTTTTCGTCTCAAAAAAAATTTTTCGTTTTTTTTTTTTTTCCATTATAAATGATTTTATTTTATTATTATTTTTTCCCGTAAATTGAAAATTTCTAAAAATTACAAAATCATTTTTTTTTTTTACTCTTAATACTCAAATAAATTTATAAAATTTATCTTAACCCCATTTTCTTAATTTTTCCACCAAATAAAACCTTAGAAAATTATTTTTCTCTACTTCATAAACTAAATAAATCTATAAAATTATTTTCCTTTTCCGCTTCACCGAAAAATTTCTCCACCTTAAATAAATTTATAAAATTTATTTTCTTCCATTTTCTTCAATTTTACAATCGTAAAATCTTAGAAAATTATTTTCTTCAATTTAGAAAATTATTTTCATCACCTAATAGGCTAAATAAATTTATAAAATTTATTCTTTTCATTTTTCTTTTCCAGTTTTTGTACACTGTACAACTCGACATATTTTCTACACATCCATGTGCTAATCACCAAGCACACATCATTTCACTACTCACCTACAACATGGCAAACACACCAAACACACAATTCATCAAATGATCACACATGTTATAAACATCAATCATACGATTACATGATCACAATCCAAAACACATACAGTGTTCTAATTTTTCTCTCGTGCCTTCCTAGGTAATCTCATACCTATACTTATCATCGAACCACACCTAGTGGTGATGGATACCCAAACCAGCCCTAGGTACTCGATACCTAAGCTCGATACCAAGTCAGACGCCCAAAACTCGGGGTCCGCGTGACCACCCACAACCCGCGGAATACTGAATGTCAGTGACCCGACATTTTTCACGAAAAATCTGGGCAGTAGTCCCTTGTACTGGGAGCCTACCCAAATACAAAATCTTCATAAAACCCGTCCCAACATCAATCACCTGATTGCAAACGCCTTCGGGGCCCAAACCAATACTAATCACACTATATCCAAAATCGCTATACTCCACAATATTCCAACTATATCCATAATGCAAGAGTTAATGATTTACTCTTATACAACACATATATTAAAATGAGAAGTAATTCTAATACATGTAAACTTCAACAAAGCTCCACATTCGGCTAACACAAATTTCTGTGGACGAGCCGTCCTCTCGCACGCTCCCTGTACCTGTGAAAAGGGGATCCCACGACGGGGTGAGCTAAAGCTCGCGAGAACTGCCCAAGTGGGCTACCTCCACCACCCAAGTGCAAGCAATGTTCCACTGAAACACGCATTCAAGAAACGTACGATCCTACTAATGTCTACATGACCAACTCGCATCCCGAGTCCTCACATCGACTCTCTCACACCTCGCCAAGCCTCAGATTTGCATTCATTATTTTATTGTTCGACAACCTCCGGGCGGTATATATATATCAATTTGGGCCGCCTCCGACGATTGATATATATATATTGTTTGTGGACTACTCCCATGAATATCAATTGGGCCGCCCGACTTTGATTGATATTTTAAGTCTGTGGGACTACCCTCCGATAATTAACATTTTTAGACTATCCTCTGGAACTGCCTTCTAGATTCTATACCATGCACTAACTCCTATCTCTCAGATACCTCAACAAGATACGAAATGCATTATGATGCCATTTCACAATCTATACAACACATGCAAACAGGTAAACATGAATGAGCTCTGCATAAATCCAATCACACAATCATGTTATGTAATTATACAACTTATATATCACATCAAAATTAGCTCACTGGGCTAATGATCAAACTCATCTCCACGACCTACACACACAATTATATTCCACATAATAGGACTCCTCATGTTAATACATAAAGCGATGCATTAACATTTTAAAATCAACACAATGGCCTACAAACACAATTTAATTCCACATGTAATTGTGTCATTGTATTAACACATTAAATAATGTATTAACCTATTTAATTCCACACAACTCAAGCCATTCATTCCCATACCATTTCAGCACACAACACATGGACAATTCTTATCCATTTCAAACCCTGGATCGTTTTTACCAAATTCCGTATCCCAAAGAAGTGTCATTCACTGGCACCCACTGGCCCAATCTCGCTTTCACTTTTTTGGAACCGAATTTCTTACCCGCTTTCTATCTTATACTCACCTAAATAGAATTTAATGTACAACCCATATAATGTACCTCACAACAATTTCTAGACTGTCAATACAAATTCCCAAGAATCTCCTGCATTTCCTACTTATTTCGGGTCCCGTGTTTTGGGATCCGATCCACAACCCATTCCCTGTGATCTATAGAAATACATGATTTAAAGTAAAAATTCGAATTTAAGAGACCCAAACAGCCTCCTAATTTTCTCTCAAGGCCACTGATGATGAGAAAATCCCTAAGAATTTCGAATCACCCGTCCCATGTTTCGTGGACCGATCAAACCGCCTTCACGCCTCAAACCAACCGAAACATCGAAAACCCTTAAAAATGGGAATAAACGAAGTAGGAGAAAATCCTACCTCTTGAGTTTGTCAAAAACTCGCAAACCTCGGGGTCCACGCGTGAGCCTCGTCCGCGTAGATCGCTTTTCTCCCTTCCCGTCCGTCGAAACTAAATCCATCCTATCGCTGATAACCTGCAGAGAAGGAAAGACCTTCTCTCAAACCCATTGAAGCCACTGCATCTCCACCGAAAATGAGCTCCCACGTTTGCCTTTGGTCTTTGGAAGGAGATGAATACAAGCCAAGTATTTTGTCATCTAATACTTAAAAATCTCTAAACGACATTTCCTGCTTCTCGGGATTCTCGACATTCTGACTATCTCGTCCATTTTATCATTTCACTCATACCACTTATGGTACATGAGTTATTACGATATATGTGGTTTTCGCCACATCGAAAAACCGACACAAGACCAAATCAAGAATGCCTCGAAAAACGGCCGACCGACCGGCTCCCGTGAAAATTACGAATTTTTTACGGCTAACTAAATTTCAGAGATCGACCTGCAACGGTATGATCCCGCCGTCATCCGAGATCTGTAAAATTAATTACGATTTTGTAATCGTAATTACAATTTTGTAATCAAAATTACGCTACTCTTATTCCGTAAATCGGAATTTCTTAGCCTTTACAATAATGTATTTTAATCATAATAGAAATGTCATATGTGTTGTCTCAACTATCAAATGTGTAGACTTTGAATCAATTTATTATGCTATTAATATGCATGTTGTTTCACCTTCTATACTTTTTACATTTTTGATTCTATGTTTATATATATATATATATATATATATATATATATATATATATATATATATATTACTACTAATTAATAAAATTATTTTTTTGTTCAAAATAAAAAAAAATAGAGAAGTATAAAGTTTAAAAGCACTCTTTTTTTTTTTATAACTTATTTCATTATTAGTGCTCTAATTTATTTTGTCCTAGAACTCATGATATTCCTGGCATTAAGTTCTAAAAATCATATATAAAATAAAAATGCAATTAATTCCACCATTTGCAAACTTACCAAGTCATAGATATTGATTTGATGTTATTAAAGACTGTTTTTATAGAAGGATTGGACTTTATTGATGTTATTAAAGTCTCAATGAACATGTTTGTAGTTAAATGTTATCGTCATTTATAATGTATTCGTATAATCAAATGAATGTGATAAGTCATAAATCAATGGAAAAGAGCTTAACCACACATAATCGAAGTTGGTCAAGCCAAACTTGAATTTGAAGTATAGTTTGAGCAATTTGAAAGATGGAACTGTTAGAAGAAATTGTCTCCTTATTGTAGAAACCCAAAACGATAAACCACCGTTTCGACATCAAGAACATACACATAATATCGCAAAATAATTTGTTTATTTAAAACCAAAATAAATTAAATCAATGTTAAACGGTTATAATATAACAAGTCGAGAAACAACTCTAGCCTTTGTGGAAATTCACAATTTCCTTAAGACAAATTTGTCTTCCTACGCTTTCAGACTCTCGCGCGGTCTGTCTCCCAAGATAAAATCTGCCGAATTCACCGACATAAAAGTACTCACGCTTGACCCGACGAATCGATGATGTGTTTGCTCTATCAATCGACAAAATGACGAAGTTTGGGGTGAAAACTCACTGGTTTAATCTTGTGAGGCACCCTCTTAGTGAAAGACCTACAACCTTTATATAAAGAAGGTGACGACCTTTTTAACGTCAGCTTCGACTTCCCAAACCCTCATTCATTGAGTGTTATTAATTTCTTCATCAACGTCAATCATACCATATAACCGAAACTACGAATTAACAAAAGCAATTATTCAAATAACGCTATCTATTTCATTCACTATATCCAACAGGAACTAACTCCTCATTTTCAACTACCTTTTGCAAGTCGGGCAAGCAACATGTGATTACCAATTAGTGGGTAAGTAAAATAAATAAAAAGATTTTTGGTTAATTAATTAATAAATGTAATTTCCTAAAATTAACATAAATTGGTATTTAAAGAAATATACTAATATGAATACAATAAGGCTGCTTTTACTTAACGTCGAATATAACTTTTGAGCTTAATATCGAATAGCTCTAATAACATTAAGTATTGTCGCTTGTTTTAACATTGGCGTAAGTAGTGATAAGAACGGACGGACATTTCGCTCCCGCCTCATCCTGTTCTTAATGAGACAAGTTTAGTTTAACTGTAATCGGGTTTTTAACAAGTTTTGGTTTATTTTCTCAAATCCGAGACGGGTTCGACTGCCCAGTATTATTACTCCCTACCCGCCCGCCCCACCCCGTCTCGGGAGCTATATTTTAAAATATTTTTTTATTATTTTATTTTATATTTTAATATAATTAATAATAATAATAATTAGAAATGTTTTTAACAAATAATTTATAAAATTATAATATTTTTATTTTTATGAAATATATTAATTTTAATATAATAAAATAAAAAGTAAATATAAAAATAAAATAAAAACAAAAAATCAAATGTAAACGGGACGGGTTTAGAAATTTTCTCATCCCCGTCCCGCCATTTTAATTTTTTTAAATGGAGATAGGTTCAAAATCAAAATAACGAATGGGTCAGATGGGGCCACCTCGTCTCAAACTATCCCACATTATCCCTAAGAGCGAAAGTGTCTTAGCCCTTTCTTTTTTGAAGAATGCATTTAAGCTTTTTCTTATTTTTATTAGTAATGATTTTCCAATGTAAAAGCCAAATATTTTCACTTTTCTATTCATAACCTTTTTCAAAAAATTTCAAAGAATAAGTCATTAAAATTTTAAAACAAACAAATTTTATCGTCGAAGTTCGAATAGCTGCATTAAGTCAAAAAACAAACACCACCTAAGTCATCTCTTGATTTATAGCGTATAGTTTTTTTTTCCATCAAAGGAAACTTATTAAACCTAAAAGGATCAAAAGGGAGTAACACAATTTTTGGTTATTATTTGCTAAAAATCAATTGCTTTTGTCCTAGATCAAGGTAGGCTCTCTTGACTTTTTATATGATTGTACAAATAATTTTGTTCAAATATCTTGACAATTATGGTTTATGCAATATTAGAGTTTGATTTGCATAATTAGGTATGACCAAAATGAAAGCTTATGGTCTAACTTCATAATTTATCAAATTAATTATTGGATACATGTATTTTAATCAATAAACATTTGTTCATTTTTTTTAAACATCTATTTACTTTACATTATATCATTATAAAATTGTTTATAGTAGGACTCGAATCCTGGACCCATTTTCTTCCTATACCCACTTAAACTTTTAACCATTTGACCTATGTCTTATTAGCATAAACGTTTGTTTTTATGAATGCATTTCTTGATAATAAGAAAGCACTTTTAACTTGGAAGGTACTTCAAATAAAAAATGGACAAAATATTCATATTAAAATAACATTAAAGTAGTCATTTGATTAGAAAAATTATCAATTTATGGTAAAATTCACTAATAACATAAAAGATTCATACTCGATTAAGTATTTTATTCCCTCGATTAATTGAGTAGTCAACTCTATTAATTCTTTGTACCATAATAAGTTATATTGACAACTTAAGGCCTAGAAACCTCAACTAATAACTCCTCGACCTCTTAAAGATATTTAATTATGTTAAAACATTATCTTCAATTCAATTATTCATCCAATTTATAAAAATAATTGAACATATTTTAAGACTTTGAGATAATTTTCAATGCTTAGTCTAACACTTAATTATATTTTCAATATTGTATATTATATCCTTCTCAATGATTAACCTGTTTTTATTTTGTTTCAATGGAAGTAGATAAGAAGATGAGATCTTTTAAGAGTAAGAGATATTAGTATGGCACGTGATGGATTATTAGACTTAGAAATGGACAAAAAATGTTAAATTTTTTTACTTTGGTGGGATACACATCCAATTTCATGTATCCCCATTTCATTTTAAAATTTTTATAGAATTATTGGAAAGACCTAAGGTTAAGAAAGTAACTTTAATTATATTAAATTTAAGGTTGAATTTATAATTAATTATTTCTTATTTCAATTATTTTATTTGTATTGTTTGATAAAGTTCTAAAAAAAAAAATTACTTAATTTTCAATTCATGGAATACCCAATTCAACCATCGAAGACTTCCATGAATGTTCTTGGGCTTCCATGAAGCTTCCATAGGTGTTCTTTCTTGATACCCATCAATGGAATCTTGAGTCTAATAATCATAATCTAGTGTCTTTTGTCCCAGGGCCCTAATATCTTCCTTATTTTTTTTATTTTTATTTGGATATGAAAGGGTGGCAAATAAAATAAAAATAATATATATATATATATATATATATATATTATGAAAGAAGAGTATATATATATATATATATATATATATATATATATATATATATATATATATATTGGTCCTATTTTGAAAACATGTAATTATTCTTGTTCTCTAAATATTGTGTTTTTTTAACTAAAATCAAATTAAAAATCAAACATGTTTTTCCTATTTTGTTATTTTCATTTTTGGGAGTAGAAAACAATTTTAAAAAATATGAACCAAATATGTCTTTAATTTTTTTTCAAGATAACATACTCTTAGTTTTAGGTTATAGTTTAAATAGATTTAGACTATGTTTGGTTTCGAATAATTAATAGGAAAATGTAAAAGAAAGAAAACAAGGAGGAAAAGTACAAGAAATGAAAAAAAAATCTATTATTTTTATTTGTTACTTAAAAAAAGTTGCTATTATATCTAATTCAAGTGGTATAGCTTTTCATCCTTAAAAGAGGCATAAAGACATGAGGAGGTTGGACAATTTACTACCTTAAAAAAATAATTTAAAATAAAACGAATTTGAGTTATTTTAACTCATTCATACAATGATTAAATAATTTTAAGATAATTTAATTTTCTTTTAAAAAAAATCATCACACAATCAAACAAAATTTAAAATTATTTTTTTATTTCCTTTGTACTTTTCGGAATCAAATACAAAGTGTATTTGAAAATTAATTTTAAAATACTAACAATATTTCAAAATTTTATTTAATAAAATATGAAAGAATATTATTTTTTATAAAATGTTATAGTGTAGAACTATTTTAAAAAATCGCTACCGAATATACTTTTAATTTTTTATTTTTAGTGATAGAAGAAGTAAAAGATAAGATTATTACTTTGTAGTTGCTTTATATTTATTTGTGAAGTATATATTTAACATATTTTTATTAAAATAAATTAATTTTAACATTTTTAAACTTAATCAATTTAAATTATAATAAACATACAAACAAATTTCTTTTCTGTTGGGAATTATTTTTCTACATTATATTATATTATGTCAAACATGAAAATTTCAATTCAAAAGTCAACATTTTATGTCTTTTTTTGTGTAAATCTTGTGGACCAAGTTTTTATTTACTCTGAAAATGACGGGTATAATTGCAAAATAGTAAAATTCATGTGTTAAATTATATTTTTTCCCCTTTACCAATTTAACAAAATTCCATTCCTTTAATTATTTCCCAATTAACTTTACATATTAACACGTGATAATATTAACAATCACGTGACAGGTGAGCCTTTACTTCCAATTTTTTGCGATCAATTAAAGCAAATATTCAGGGTAGATTTGATTTTCAGAAGATAAGAGGAAAAAATAAAATTATAAAGAAAAAATAGAAAGAGAAAATTATTTTATTTTACTTTATTTGTCTAACAAAATATATTTAAAAACTAATTTAGTGTTTAAAATTGAGGGGATAGATGTAATAAGCTTAAGTTTTTATAATAATATAATACTGAAAGATGAGCAAAAAGATAAATATAAATTTTATTTAAAATTAATAATATAAATCATAGTTGAAATTAATTAGGGAAAGTATTTCAATTTTGTTTGAAAGGGGAAAGTATTTGATAGTTTAAATCTAAAACAATTAAGTATACAGAAGAACTTTAATGAAGTGGACTCCTGAACTGATAGTATTTTTATTTGAAATATTGGAAGTATTTCTTATATAAATTTTTATAAATCATTATTCATGATTTTTTAATACTATAACTAAATATTCAAAATTCTGAAATTATTTTATAAATTCTGTTAAACATCTTCTTTTCTTTTTTTTTTTTTCAAAAGTTATTTTTAAATAAAAAAACCCTTTTAAAACTATTCCTCTTAATAGGACATTCATGTAGAATGACCAAAATCGTAGACGTAGAATCAACTTCAATTTATAAGTTTTGAATCGCAATATTTTTAAGATTGATTTGAAGAACAATTAAAAAAATGAAAAATGATTTGGAAACAAAAATTATTTTCAATGAGAATTTTGTTCTTCTCTCTAAAAGATAATTTTGTTCTTGATAATTAATTCATTGGTAATTTTTATTTTGGAAACTTACTTTAACAACTTTTATCTGACACCTTTTTTTGGTTGAGCGGATTAGAGAATGAATTGGAAATTAATAGTTGATTTTCCGCTAATCAGCTCTTTAAAAGTGTTTGATAAAAACATTTAATTAGCTTTTGATAACTTATTATGACTAATTATGGGAAAAAAAAAATTACAAATAGCTTATATTTTTCATTTTTATCTTATAAATTTTCAAACAAACTTTTATTTTTATAAACTTTATCTAATTATTTTATATTTTTGAGATAATATTTTTATTGAATAATTTTATCTAAAAGTTTATCTTTTTTTAAATTGAAAGTTCATATAAATATTTTAAATCAAAATTTGTTTATTTTGTATACAAATAAATATTTTAAATACAAATTTGTCTAAATTTATTTATAATTATGTAAATTAAAAATTTATTTTTAATTTGATATTATTATTTTTAGTTATTTAATATAATAAAATTATAAATAAAATAAACTCTATTTCAAAATAAAATTTTTATGATGTGATTTATGAATATATTGACATAGAAACAAAAAGAAATAAAAAAAAAAAAGAATATGAAAAACTTTAAATATTACAATTCATTTTATTTATCATAAATTAGATATTTAATAAATTGTGCTCAGCTAAATGATGTAATTATTAATATATAACATCATATTAAAAAAATATAATAACAGATATCTGATTATTTAAAAAAACAATTTGGGTGTTAAAGTTTTATTATATTTTAGTTTTTATTAATATTTTGGTATAAGATAATCAAAATCAAACAAAGGTGAATAAAGTCTAAGGTTATAGATAAGAAAATAAATATTTTTTTTACCTTTGTAGGGTGTAGTGTTGCGTTATTTTTCTCTAATAAAATTCGAGAATCTCATTTAGGTTTTTGTTTGTGTAATTACATAGTTTTACTTAGGGAACAAAATGTCGGAAATTTCGGTGGAGATCGATAAAATATCTCCACCTAAATTTTGATTTTTCGATTTTTCCCGATAATTTCCGACATTTTCCGATTTTTCCCGAAATTTTCATTTTTTCCTTTTGTTCTTTAACTCCAAAAATCTGTTAAAATGCTTCGCTGCCAACCCACCCAAAATGCCCGAAATGACACCTCTACTCACCAAAGCCCATTCATTACACTTATTATTAGTAAACTTTTTGGCATTATCTTATTAGTTTATTGCTCATAACTCCTACCACCATCGGATTATAATATTTCTTATTTTATCATATTGTATTATAACTTATAATATTTTTAAATCAACATAATTGAAGTTTAAAAGTAAGAAAATAATATCATTTAAAAATTTAAAATTATAAATATATATAATATTTTGAATCTCCTCATTATCTACATAATATTTATAATAATAACAAAACAAATAAATAATATCTTTTTAACATAATAATATCTAATAATATATTAAATATACATATTTAATTTAATAATTACTAATCCATTTAATTAATCTACCTTAATTAAGATATGAATATTTCTTATCATCTATAATTAAAATATTAAAAATTTTTAATCGAATCGATATTTTGTAAAATATCCAATCGATATTTCTCCGACATTCCGCAAAACTAATAACCGATATATCCGTAAAATCCAATTACCGATATATCCTTACTTACCGATATTTTGATCCTTGGTTTTACTCATGTATGAATTGTTTTTATATATATTTATCATATCTATATAAATAAATTTACCTTTAATTAATTATAAGTATTTCTATTGAACAATAATTTATAATCAATTATTAGAATTTAGCCATCTATCAATTATGATTGAACCAAAGAGTTGAACCTCAAACAGACATCAAATTTATTACATATAGGTATATAAAATATAAAATGTATAATAAATAAATATATATATATATATATGAGAGTATATAAGATATATGATAGAAGAAAGTATATATATATATATATATATAAAAAATGAAACAAATAAAAGAAAGCTGTGGTCCGTTACGGGAGAAAGATTCCTTCTCATTGCTCTTTAAAAATCTAACTGTCTTAGAGAGCGTGCTCTTTCATTAGTCTTCAAACTATATATAAATAAAAATTGTATATAAAATACTCTGAAATCTCTCCTCCTGAATCCATCAACAATCTCTCCTCTCTTCACACCATGAGCGCGTTTCGGCGGCAGTAGTGCGGCAGCAGCGGAAGGCGGTGGCGGAGGAGGAGCCAGGCAGGAGCCGGGGCTCTGACAGACGATGCTGGAATCATTAGGATCGCGAATTCTGGTACTTCGCTTCCGTTGCTTTCCGAAAAAGCTGATCAATCCTAGTCACGTAGATTCCAATCTCTTCCACAGCAGCCGAGCCTCTGTACTGTTCTTTCTGTATCATCAAATTTTCTTTTATTCTGCTTATATATATATATATATATATGGTAATATGTTGTATACATGTGTCGGTTCTTTGAAGGCAGTTAGGTTTGTTTGATTGTTGATGTTTTTCTAGGTTTTCGAACTTTGTTTGGGTTAGCGTGAGAAAATTCAATTCAAAGATTTTTTTCTTATATAAATTTTAAATCTGGAAAGTTTTTGAATCTTCGTTGAGATTAAAATTTTTTTAGTAATATATTTTTATTTTTCCCACTTTTTTAGTGTCCAATCACTCATAATATTCGTAATCATGTTGACTGGCCTGACTTCTGCACTCAGATGGAGACTAAGTTGAATTTTTGAATCTTGGACTTTCGCTCAAAATTGAACAACTTCCAAGTGATGGTAATTGAAGAAGAAAATTAGAACTTAAATTTAATTCAGTCTTCTTGATACAAACTTAGCTTTCACTCCACTGATCGTTTCCCATAGATTTTCTCCCATGAGAGAAAAAATGTGAAGAATATTAGACATCGTTTTTATTTATTTATTTACTTATTAATGTTCATTTTCCCTGTTCTTGTCAGAATTGTTATTAAAAGTATGAATTCAAAAGGAATTTAATTCTTGAATCCTAGATTATGGCACTAAACTGAGCGTTAGGTAACTATTTGGCTGAGCTGAGATGAGTTTGCACAGTATCTAGTTTCCATATATCTCAGAAATTCATCCGAACTTAAAATAATACAAAATAAAATGTTTTATTGTTCGAATTACTGGGGCTGTTAGTACATCTATTTCCTTTTCAACATGTTTGTAGATTCCTTATTAAGTGTTAGTATTGCTTCGCTGGTAGTTATTAGTTGTGTTAGATTAAGGAGACTGCTGGTCTTCTTTAGTTTGCTTAGCCTATCATTTGGTGTTTGTCCTTGTTGACTAGATTTATGACACGTGCTACTTGTACTCATTAGTGGGTAGGCCAGTAGGTAGCCCTTGTATTTGAACAAGGAAACAGCTTGTCTTCATTAGCTTACACCATGTCCAGTCTGATCATCGTCCTCATTGACTAGTAAAGGTTTGGGAGAGAGATAGGTTTGACCACTCCATAAACTGTATTAAATTTTCACCTTCTTTCCCATTTGTTTGATTTGTGGCTACAAAAGCATACTTTTGGATCTTTTTGGCTCATGGAGAATCCATTGTATAGTCAATGACTAGGATTTTTCCGCATCACTACATGAATACCTACTGCCTCAGATATCCATCAAAAAGAAAAACCTACTGCCTTAGATCACTGAAGCAGTCTTTCTTTTCCATTTCAATTTGAGTTTTTTCCGTTTCACAAGGATTTATGTCATGAAATGTAATTTGGTCATTAAAATGAGAGTGGCATATAGGGCTTCCAAGTGATTGAGGGTATTGTGATTTACTAGGGTTCCAATTTCTTTCTAGTGCTATCGGAAGAAAATATGGGTTGCCGATGGATGAGACATCAATTTTGGTTGTGTCAGTGGTGTTTGAAAGACAAAACCTTAGTGATGATATTAGCTTTTTTTATGTTGGAAAAAGATCTATATAACCAAAATTTAGGGAAGGTCATTGTTGGGGAGGCCATTCTCATTATTTTCTTACCTAATTTTAATATTCTTTTCAGTAGAACTTCCACACACATCCTAGTTGTTGTTCTGTAACATGTAAACTTTTTGATTTTACTTGTCACTTCTTTTCTTTACAGACCACTGTCTTACTTTCTTGTATAGAGATGTTAGTCATTGGAGAGGTTGGATAAATATTCCATGTATTAGTTCTGACATTTCCTATACAGGAAGTATCTACTGACTTCTTCCTCAATGTCTGTATCATTTTGGAATTTTATAGTTCTGTAGAATGTTTTCATGATTGATGCCTTACAAGAAAGTGATCTCTATCTATTTGCTTTAAATAGGAGATTTTACAAAGAGTTAATGAACAAATATGTTGTTTGTATAAAGAGTGGGAAATCAATCACCCTGCTCACTTTGGTTTGTGTCTTTCTCTTGATCAGGAAGTGGTGGCTCTGTAAGCCATTGAACATGTTGGGCTTTCACCTCTAGAGCTGTGCAAGGCATTCCTTAGCATTGAGCGTTGCCCCACCCACCCCTGCACCCTCCCACATGGATCTTTTGGGTTGAAATGGAAGCTATGGTCAACAAAAAGACTCCCATCAGAGGACTTATGGGACATAATTTGCTTTTCTTGACACAAGCCATTGACTACCTACTTGGATGAGCTTGTGGATAAGTTAAGCACATTGAACACTATGTTTCAAGCTTGAAAGTGTGAACACCTCAAGAAGATTCTTCAGTTGGTTTTTTTCAGAGTCTCTCCTTTATGGTGTTCCAGAGGGTTGTGGACCGCCCGGGAGCAGATTTTCTACTCCCATCATCATATCCCACCTCCAAAAATAATTTTTTGTTCAGTATTTGGTTGCCTGTTGACATAAACTTGAATTATTTCTCTCAGGGGAAAACATCTTTATTATGTATTTTAAATTGAAAAATGTATGCACGATTTTTAAACAATAATCTTTACCTGAAAAACAAGATGTTAGTGTTGTTTCGTTGTTGCTTATGAGGAAAACAGGGTACTTTCCTTTTGATGGACATCAGAATCCATGATGCTCATCAACTGGAAGAGGTGTAATTAAAACTGACAGTTGATCCTTTGGTTACTTTATAGTCTTAGGATTTAATTGTTTTGTTGATGGCAACTTCTCACAATTTCTTTCAATCTTATTTGCACTTCTTCAATTCTATTCTAATTATTTTATATCTGTGTTCAGACATGTGGTTTATTCCTTCTGGAATTAAGAGACGTTTAAAGACTCCCCCAACAGTGAAGGTGCACCTATTTGCATGAGACTAATATCCCGTATGCAGTTTGCAGGGACCAGAGAGTACCAGGACTCTTCTTTGAAGTACCACCCATCTGAGGTACCATCCCCAGGAACCACAAATGCACTCTGATGTGTGATTTTATTTGCTAATATGCTTACATCTTGACTCTCACCTCCATGTAAGATCTGTGAAACATCTTAATAAGGTTTCTCTACTTGGGCTGTGTTATAGATCATTACTTAATTTCTTTCTTGCTTAAACATGTTTTGCATGGATTGAAACCTGGACCTCCCTCATCTCAAACAGTTCCCTTAACTTTGCTGCCTGAGCTGCACTTCAGGAGCATTGTAGTAGGAAAATATTAACACATTTCTTTTTCCAGGCTTTGAAACACAATGGAAGCCTCTATGCTCATGTTTTCTTTGCACGCTCTGGTTACCCTCCAGACCCAAATGATCCTGAGTATGAAAAGTTAGCTGCCTTTGGGAGGACACACCGTAAGATCATGTCTTTTTACATATCGTAATTTTCAACCTTGATTGAAAATCAGAGTGATTGCATCTGATGTGACTTCCCTTGTCATCGATTTCAGCGGTTGTGATATACTTACCTAAGTCAAAAGCAGATAAAAGAAAGAGCCTCCTTGGGAATTCCAAAGAATCAAATGAGGATGTCAAAGCATCTGAGGTTTGTCCTTGACAAAATACTTGTGTAAATTATTTCAGATAGTCTGTTACATGTGACATTTAGATAGATTTTTGTGATTATTTTGTTTCGATGAGGCATTTTTTCTGTTTCCTAGTATTTTTTGCTCTTAATCTTAGGAAATATATGCTTATATCTCAATCAAGTACCTGGATGCAGCAATGGGTGGGTTTGTTTGTCTATTTGTTTGTTTTTCCTTTGTTTTTTCTTTCTTTGTTCTTTTGTTTGATTCTGATTATCTCTTTTGCAAATGAACTTAGCAACTGTTCCCCTTATTATCTTGAAAACATGTCAAATCCTCTTAGTTAACAACTGTAGGCCAGACAACTGTGAGAGCCCTGCCCAATGTTTCATTTATTACATGTAAGTCCTGTACACCCATGAATCGAATGACAAGACTCCATATTTTGTTAGGAAGTTTGTATGTTAGCCAAAACATCAAGAGAGCCATGCTCAATATTTGTTTATAATTGTAAGTCCTTCATGGATTCATGAATCAAATGATAAGAATCCATAATTTGTTTGGAAGTTTGTATGTAACCAAACTACTATCCAAGTTTTTGTGTGCCTATATAAGTCTTTCTTTAACTTTTGTGCTTTCAAATGTTGATGTGAACATGAACTGGTCGATGCCAGATCAATGATGGACAGCCTCTAGAAAAATGTCACATCAGATGGTGAAGAAAGGTTTTTATAATTTAGGGTTTAGGAAAAGGAACAAGGGTAAATTAAAAAAAATATATATCTATCAAAATAATATATATAGAGAGTATATATATATATATATATATATATATATATATATATATATATATATATATATATATATATATATATATATATATATATATATAAAATTAAATAATAAAATAATTAAAATGTACTAGAAGGGATAGGTAGAAACCTTAGAATCTCACTAAGGTCTTCTAGGAGTCTCACCTAAAAAGCCAATGGAGTCTCGCCATTGAAAGTTGCAAAGATTGCAAATAGATGAAATATTATTATTCAACCAAAATATGTTTTTGATTTACATCAATTAGCCTTATTTATAGGCTTCCCCAAGAGATAAAAAATCAACTAAAATTCTTATAACCTATTATGACTCAATCCCTACTTTGATTCTAACAAAGAATAATCATCTGACTCTAATTGATAATCCAAATTTAAACTGAAATTCCTTAACCTATTATGACTCGAACCCTAATTTTATTCTAACAAAGAATCATGATTTGAATCTAATTGATGCCCATCAAAAAAATAATTTGACTCCTATTGATAATCCAAATTTAAATTGAAATTCCTTTTCTAACTAATAATCATAATTTGACTCTAATTGCAACTAATAAAAATTCTCTCTTTTCTTAAAATCCATATGCATCAGATCCCCTTCTGACATGTCCTCAAATAGAAATAGGATGATGGTAAGTTCCGACCATTCAGCATGTTTTATTCCACTGCCACTATGATAATTTGCGATGGGAGAGTTTTTTCTATCGGTCAGGAAGAGGTTGGATGTGTTTGTGCCAAGCAAAGTGGCTTTTGGACTTACCCAAATTTTTTTGTTTGAGTGGTGCTGCCATCTGCCCTTGAGTTGGGGTTTTTTGTTTGGTTGGCTTTGTGTTCTTTTCTTCTTCTGTTGCCCCTCTAATTTTTTATTGCCTCAAATCAGGAGCTCTTTACTTTAGGAAGGTTTTACTCTCCCTTCTTTGCCTCTTGTTGTACCTTATCTCCTCAGGACTTCTCATTCTTGTTGCTCCATTAACTTTTCAAGAAAGGTTGTTATTGGTTTTTTCCGTCTTTTCTTTTCCCAGCTTTTTTTTTTTTGTAAGGTTATTATCTCCTTTCATTTACTTGTCTGTGTTTTCCTTATTCATAATTTCTCGAAGTTGAATCAGAAGCCAATATGTGGAATGAAACTCTTAGGTTATTTTGGAAGAATTGCTAGAAGCTTGGTGGAGTTCTGAAGAGATCTAAACAGAAATTAGGGCAAAAAATAATGTTATTGTACTTAGATGTATACTGGAGTTCTGGAGTTCTGAAATTCATAAGGAGGTGGAAGATGAGATGAGGCTAAGTTTTGGACTTGTAGGTCTGTTGATGGGCGCTCTTTGATAGTACTAGTTACCTTCCTTTCGGTGAAGTTTACTCAAGAGTTGCCGGGTGCACTTATTGGCATTATTCAGTTGTGTTAGCCTGGTTCTCATTGGAGATTGATTTCACCACCTTCATTGGAGTGATGTTGTTATCAGGTCTGTCCCATGCTAGGTACCTCAGGCTGAATGCTGATCGATGATTTTTAGGAGCCCTATTCAGCTGGATATTGGAGACCTTTATATGGGATATATGCAACATATGAAAAATATTTTCAGACCCTGGGTTTATGGATATGACTTCTTGTGGGAACCACTGTTCTACTGTTGCTTTTCCTTTTCTCTCTCTCTTTTTTTTTGGTTTTGTTTTACTGGAAGAATCTCTTGTTGTTTGTCTATTCTTCTGCATTCTAATAATATTTGAGTCTCTTAGAACAAAATTAAGGTTCATGATGATTTATATTATAATGTTTAGGTATGGAGGGTAGAAAAAATATGTAACCAAACCAGCTAGGAGAGGGGAAAGAAAAGAAAAGTTTGATCTCTTTGCGTCCTTGACTCCTTGTTCTTAGTTTGAAGAACAGCTTACTGTTTCTTTTCATATTTTCATCTGTTATAACAATCTTACTTCTTTGAAGAACAGCTTATCCTTTCACCGTTTTTATCTACTAATACAATCATGTTTCCATATAAACCACAAAATTGGATATTGCCAGTCAGCATATAAGTTTTATTAATCACAACTGACTAGAAATTGATGTAGGATTCATCTTGAGCAATTCACAAGATAATAAATCTTTATCTTGAACTGTTCTTATTGCATTTTCTAAATTTATTGTGCTTCTTTTTCCTCTGTCACTTTTCTGTATTTATTTTCTGTTTGGTTACTTCAGATGGTTGAGGACACTCAGGCTGATTCTAAAGATGAAGGTCCTGTGGAGTGGATCTCATATTGGAAACCGAATATTACAATTAATTTAGTTGATGATTTCACGAGGTATGTTTGCTTTGGGATTAAACTATCTTTGAGCCTTTGTAAGAATTGATGCATGGATTTAGAGACAAATGATCCAATTTTGATCAATTTCTTGTTTGATTCTGTTTAGGAATTCAAAATTTGTAAATTCTGATGTATCATTTGTATTGCAGAAAGTTATAGTTTTTTCTGTTCTTTTTCTCCCACACATGCCACTATAAATGTGACATTTTCTTTTATTCGAAGCCAGCTTTCATTTGAGAACATGTTTTAACAGTCTTAATCATTGATTCCTAGAGAAAAGGAAAAGCAGATGAACAGTCCCAGTGAAAACAGTTTTTGAAGTTCTGGGCTGCTCATGACAGTTTCTAATCATCTCACTGGTTGGTTAAAGTTGCAAGAGTTCATTTATGCCATTTTAGTATTCATTTCCTAGAATCGGAATGAGGTTTTCAACAACCGTAAAGCTTGGTTAAAGTGGTAAAGTGATGGGGGAGGATTTGGGGTTCAGGGCTCAAGTCTAATGGGGAGAAAAATATACCTACTCCAGAAAAAGAAGGGAGGTGGGGTGTTGTTTCCTCTTCCCAACTTTTTAAACTCTCTTGCAATGTTTTTAATCCTGAAGTCCACATTGACTTCTAAATAGAGCTGGTTCTTGGTCCAATGGTTCAAACATTAGCTCTTGAGGCCTGACTCAAGTGGTAAAAGGAGATGAGGTTATAGGAGTTACAAGGTCCAATATGGACAAAAAAATTTAAAAAATTACCTATAAAAAAAGTGGTTCAAACATCATGGTCGGTGGACCTATTGGTAATATCACAAATACTTGGTGTGTATAAGTGATAAAATGCCCTTGAGGCCTAACTCAAGTGTTAAAGGGTTGGGGAGGGCTTGTGGGAACTTCCAGGTTTGAGTCTCAATGGGACAAAAAAACTTACAAAACAAAAAGAAAATATAATGAACAAAATAAATATGTGGGGCCAATCTTCTCGATATTCTAAGAAAATATATACTTTTTGATAAGCGATATTCTAAGAAAATATAAAAAAAGGTGAATATGAAGCTTCAATCTCTAGTGAAATCTACTACAAATGAAGCCTCAAGCTGCTTGTATTCTTTACAATTTACCATTAGCAAAGCCATATAATGCTTTCCTCACTGCAGGCATGCCTATGCAGAGAAACAGGGTCATGGTCTCAATATTATCTTCTTTTATTGCACCTTTTATATTGCAATTAATATACTTTCTCAGGTTATAAAAGGCTTTATATTCTTTAAATCAATGAGATGGATCAAACAGTAGTAATGGGTTTAAGATCTCATCTCATTGAAAAGAGCCACAAGTTGTGCAAAATAAGAGTTATGTGTTGATGAGAACTCTGAAAATGGTTAAACACTTATTTCAAAAAAAAGAAAGAAAAAAGAACCCTAAAACGTACCAAAACAGGCACCTATCAAAAAAAAAAAAAAAAAGGTACCAAAACAGGCAAACAGGGAATATTTGTCAAACCGGGGACTTATTTATCTTTTTGAAAGGTCTGAACACTTGTTCTGATGATTCAGTATTTAGGGAACTGATACTGTAAACAGAACTGAGATTGTGCAAATGAGACAGATGATTTGTTTTGATTGTCTGGCAGTTTAACTTCCTAGGCTAATCCAGTTTGTTAGAGCATTGATCTGATTTGGGTTTTGTTAATTCAGCTCCTGTAGCAGTTAATAGGAGTAGTGTTCTGCATTGCTGGGTCATTGCTGAAAATTTTCTCATCCAATATGGTTCCTTCCAGAATTTGAGCCTTTTCTGTCTCTGATCAAGCGTGCTTATAAGATCTACCGGGTCTGAAGCCTGCATAACCAAACTTGTTAAGGCTGATTCAGGACACCTAAAGGGCCTCAGTGAGGACTTGAATTAATCTTGACGTGAATAAAAATCTTGGCCATCATGCTCACCTTAAACCACACCTTACTGAGCATACCAAATGCCTACTCTGGAAGTGGTTGTACTATGTCATCTGAATTATTCTGTGAGCCGTATTGATGTTGTTAGTGTAGAACCTTATGATTGTTGGTGCTGGGCAGTATGGTTCCTTGTAACTGAACTCAAACTCCAGTCTGATAAGTCTATTTCTATAGATTAACAAGAAGTGGCAGATTGTGGAGATAGTGACAAACAATGTTATCATGATGAAACTTCTATATAATAACTAATAAAGACTTGGACTCTGTAGGCCGGATTGATTAATGAAATTTTCATTGTGTAAATTGAGTGAAAGTACCAATGCCATTTAATCATACCGTTTTGTTTTTGAAAATCAGTTTTAACCGCCGATTGGTTGAAAGCTCGTTTTCATTTCATTACCCCATTGGTCAAAGTGATTTAGATTGATGAAACTCAAGAAACTTTATTTTCATTTCTGGATTCTGCCTAAATGTTAAATCAATGATTCATTTCTTCATTTGTTTTGATCTTATTATAATATATTAGTTTTCTTATTTTGAAAAATTGATTAAACGAAAATTTACATCTTAACGGAGACATAGTTGCTGTGAATAAAATAAAAGACATTGTTGTCTTTTTCACCAGTATATTAACATATAATCATTTGTTGATTCTATATGGCATTTCGACGGACGCTACTAATGATCAATCAGTATCATTGTGATCAAATAATCATGACTTTCTTTCATTTCCTATCGATTTACCGCTGGTTCCAACATCTGTTCTGAACTACCACTGTTTACCTGGATGTTTAACAACAGATGAAAATATGACTGATATTTTCTTTGTTGTCTTTCTCAGAATTCTTTGTTGATTCATTATTGCTGCTTCTACATAAACTTTTGATTTGTAATGTTGAGCTTATGGTGTAACATTAGTTCCTCCCTAAATTTTACCTCAAGATGTTTTTTGACCATTCTCAGTAATCTTTGTTAATTTAAAATTTTTTTTTTGTATAGGTAAAATTACTGAGACAATATTAATAATGAATCATCTGACTTCCATTACTTCTCATTAGATATTCAGTGACTTTTATTATAACCTGATAAATCTGATAGATCTTTGAGACCTTTTTCAACAATGCTCATTCCTGTTCAATGTTCATATATCTAACTTGAATCATCTATATATCAGTTTATATATCTGATTCTTTTTGGATCCTGATGTAGAAGGACACTCTTAGTTGATGTATGTTTTTATTATACAATCATATTTGTTTCATCATTTAATAAAATAAATGATGCTGTGAAGATCTCATCATTTTATGAAATCCTGGTAAAGCAGGTTCCTCTTTTTCCACTCTGGACATTATTATTATCTGTTCTTAATAAATGTTTTCATCAATGTGTATTTGAATGTGTGTATGCATATAAACAGTAACATTCATAAAGATATCTTTTGAGAGCACATCACAAAATATGCGACTATTGATTTGTTGTAGCTTAGGCAACTTTTATATCAGTCTATTATCAACTATGTAATCTAAAATTTTAGATCTGCCATACAGATATGGGTGTTGAAATTGTAACATTTCTTCTATCTATATATAAATCATATATTAGTTTTGAATAAACTCAGTTGCTTTTTAGATTGATATGGTTTGGTTACCATACCAAATGATGAGTTATGTTAGAATCAGGAGGGCTTGATCTGGAACTAAATACAAGAATTATTATCTACAGTTTCTCTTCAATGGATTTTAAATGCCAGAGAAGTTGATGTCGTCGTGTTACAGTGAAAGAACCGCCCTTTCAGATCAGAGGTGAGCCCTCATAAACGATAATTGGCAACATTCATGAACTGGATCAGTCATTCCAGTTAATAATTATGACATAACAAAAATGAGAGCAAATGAGCAAGATATTGTTTTCTAACTCAAAATTTGAAGTTTGGCCCCAAATATGAACTAATTTTGGAGTTTTCTTCAAACCAGGATGTGGCACTGGGATTCTCAGATTTAATGATTATTATTAAAAAATATTCCATTTTTACGTACTATCAGTTGCGTATTTTTAAAAAGCCATTCTTTTTTCTACATTGAACTCAATTTTCTTACGATGATGTAACTCATTTTGATTGAATCTCATGGAAGAAATATTCAAATTTTGTCATTTTTCAAGAAACATTGATTGTTTTGTTGCGATGTTATAATCTTAAAAAAATAATTTTCTTTTAAGTTAACAATAACTTCAATATGATTTTTAACTTTTGTAATTTTCTGAAAAAATATCAACTTTTGAGTTGTATTTCTATTCTCAATATTTAGAGATTAAATGTTTGTCAGAAACTCGTTTATATTAAACTATCATTGAAAGACTAATTATATTATGACATACCACTCATATAATATAACCATCAGAGAGGATTAATAACCAAACAATAGACCACATGTAGATGTTGTTTTATGATTATATTGCAGATTATTTTTCTGATTAGAAAGATATTGATGGTTAAGCAGATCTGAATATCATGATACTCAGATCTATTGCAAATATATATTGAAGGATACAATTTGATTGGAATGAGACATTATAATATTCTTAATTACAGGTGAGAATTTTGTTTATATTCAATAAAAAATGGAATTAGATTCCTGAGTTCATTATGGTGTTAATGATCTAAAACCTTTTTATCTTGTTGCTTTAATATCTTATAGTTGGATTGTTTATAGCAGTAATACATAACAAATCTGATTATCTGTCCATTCTATTTCTATCAGAGGGTATTCTTGGAAGGAAATCCTTATCTTCTGGTGATCACAATGGTGGTCTCATGTCTTCATTCAGTTTTTGATTTCTTGGCATTCAAGAACGGCAAGTGACAGTTATTAGTATAGTTGCATGTTTCAATTTCTCCTTTCTGCAGTTAACTTTGAGGCTTGTATGTTCTTTCATGATGAATGTAGCTTACTAATCTGTTCTGCTTTCCTATTCAGATATCCAATTTTGGAATAAAACAAGTCAATGGAAGGACTATCTGCAAAGTCGGTTGTCGTGAGCTTTATATCTCAGTTGATTGTCTTCCTCTATTTACTTGACAATGACACGTCATGGATGATACTCGGAAGTTCTGGAGTTGGTTGCTGCATTGAGTTCTGGAAAATAGGAAAGGCCATGCACATAGAGGTAAATTTTGTGATTACATATTGGGATCACTTACTTTTGGTGGATTTTGTAACTATTGGCATGCTCGTGTATGTTTTCTTTAGTTTAGATATTTTGTTATCTGATGATCAGTAAAGAAACTAGGAAGAGTTTCATTTACGAGCAAATCGTATGTGTCATGACACAATTTTTGATTGGAACACTGAGATTTATATATTGCTGAATAGAATGAGAACCAAAAAAAAGAGAAGAAAAATCGGGTATCGAAAATATTACAATCTAAAAGGGATATTACTTGACTCGGCTATTTTTAGCTAGTACTTGCTTGTTATCATAAAGAGTTACTGTGATGTTACTGTTTTGGGTGCTGCAGCGAGTTAGGATTTGTGTTACTATGGTTGTTTTATCTTTGTTTCAACGCCCTTAAGGTTTTACTTTTGAGTTTAATTAGGGTCTTCTCTTGTATAAGCCTGTTTTCTCAAGGTATTCTATATACATTAATCTTGTCTAGTACGTTGGATGGGGTCTATAATTCCATATTCACCTTAACATGTGCATATATGCTGTGGCTTAGGTTTCCTCGGTGAATGTGTCCTAATTAGTTCTGAATTTTTGGCCTGAAGGTCAACAGCTTATAAACAAGATATCTAAGCAAAAATGATGTAGGACAAAACCTATGATGGGTGTCTACATTCAAATAGAGTGGGATAGAGTTTTTTATCTTTTAGGATTTAAGGGGAGGAGTAAGGAATAAAGTATATGACACCAATATAAAATAAAATAGAGAGAAATAAGATAAGGAGAATAAGGGATAAAACCTAAAACTCCTTGCAGGAGTCTCACATAGAAGAAAAATATGAAGTATGCAAGAAAATATAATATTATTAATCATCAATCAATTGCTTTAGTTTACATTATCCTTCATTATAGGTTTCTTTTAAGATATCCTAATTCTACTAGAATTTCTTATAACCTATTATGACTCTAACTATAATTTCCTTTAACTAATTAGCTATTAGGTTTTTATGACTCTGACCTATCATACTAATACCTTTTCTTGATGTATATCTTAGAGATTTATCCTCATCAATTCCCTTGACTTGGAAAACAAATTGGTGTTTTAGTTTTTGTGAGTTTCCACAACTGATTGAAATCTTGAGAAATGCTTTGGCTCTTTCTTTATTGACTTTTTACCACAACTATACTAGATCTTGAGATCTCTTGAACTTCTTTAATTTCATGAAAGACAAAGTACAAAACTTTTGAAAAACTTACTAATATTATAAAACAAGTGATAGTTCTTGCACTATGATTATTATGTTTCATCAATAAGCTTATGAAAGTTGGAATTACTACCTCCATCCACAATCTGCTAGTATATTGTCTCCCTTAGCCCGGCAACAGAGTTCATAAGATGTTTGTACATAAATCAATCCTTCTCTTTGTTGAGCCTTTGCATATTCATCAATGGACCACCAACGAGTTGTAGTCTTCAACCATGATTTGCATATGTTGCTTTGTTCCTTAATTGCACGTGCCTTCAAGCCAATAACTTTTTCCTCTCATACTATAATTGATATAAAACTCCTCCCCCCTCCTCCCTTCCTCTCCGTGATGGTTATCTACTTTCAAATAGGTGGGTTAGAGCTTTATCTTTTAGGCTGTTTGGAATCTAAGGACCTAGGAAAAAAAAATACTAAAAGAAAATGATTTTACCGTATTTTGGGTTTCCGTGGAAAATGTAAAGAAAATAAAATATAATCAAAATTCCTCAAAATTTTTCATATTTTAAAATTTCTTAGTCAACTGTATAATAGAAGTAACAAATAAAATGAGTTTGAATGAACATATATAATTAATTTATTAAGTTTCAACCTACCTATCAAAAAAATTTATTAAGTTTAAACTTATTTTTTATTTAATTTTATTTTCTTCCACTTTTCCTCTCCATTTTCTTAGTATTTTCAAAGTTCCAAATGGAGCCTTAGGGTTTAAGGAAGAGAGTAAGATATAATGTGTATGACAACAAAATAAAATAGCGAGAAGATAAGGAGAAGAGACATGAAGTCTTGCCGAGAAGAAAACTAATAGTTTTACCATTGGAAATTGCTGAGTAGGCAAGAGAATATAATGTCATTAACTATTAATCAATTACATTGGTTCACATAAATTAGCTTTGTTAATAGAAATTTAGTAACCTAGTATGACTTTCTTGTTTATAGGTTTTTACATGAATTAACCTTGTTTATAGGCTTTTCTAACAAATCCAAAGTCTATTAGGATTCTAAAATTAAAATAATTCTAATTCTCTTATAGCCTACTTAATTACTCTTAATTTAACTCCAACAAATACTAGTCTTGATTTAATTCCAAGTAGTATCAATCATCAATTGCTACTAACCCCAATTCACTTTCTTGTTGTATAACTTAGATATTCATCCTCATAAGCTTATATTGATATTTTGCCCTTGAGGCTAGGCTCGAATGGTTAAGGGTTGGGATGGGGTTAGGGGAGGTTCTAGGTTCGAATCCCAATGGGGAAAAAAATAAAAGAAAAAAAAATACTTACCTATAAAAAAAAGATTATATTGATATTTTGCATGCATGCATGTCTGCTTCTAATAAGTCATCTGCTCCTGTTTTTGAGGGCATGGTCTGATTTATTCTTGTTCTATGGTGATAAATTCTCATGTAAACGCATGTACTCATGTCCAACTCTATGGCTCCGTTTGTCCAACTCTATGGCGCTGTTTGGAACTCGGAAAGTATTAGGGAAAGGAAAAAAATGCTAAGGATAATGATTTTCTCATGTTTGGTTTTATGGTTGAAAATATAAAAAATCAAATATAATCAAAATTAACGAAATTTTACGTATTTTGAATTTGCTTGATCGCTTATATAATAGAGAGAAACGTATAAAATGAGTTTGAATAAAACATATAAAATTAAATCTATTTTATATTTTCCTCCAAAAAAATTTTCCTTCCACTTTTCCTCTATATTTTCTTTTCTTAGTACTTTCAGAGTTTCAAATAGAGCCTATTGGTTAGGCAGTTCTTGCATTACACTGTTTTGGATGCACTTTGTAAAAATTTCTTTAATGATGATTCATTTTGTTGATGACAGTCTGTGCTAAATTAATGTAAAATATCTCTTTATCCTCTCAGATTGATAGAACTGGAAAGATACCAATGTTGAGATTCCGAGACCGGGAGTCCTATGCTGGGAATAAGACAAAGGAATATGATGATATTGCAATGAAGTTCTTGTCCTATGTCCTCTTCTTCCTTGTTGCCTGTTCTTCTATTTACTCGCTTATGTATGAGAGACATAAGAGCTGGTATTCTTGGATCCTCTCTTCACTCACAAGCTGTGTCTACATGTTTGGTAAGCCCTTAAATTCCTTTTATTGCTTTTGCTGTTGCTTCCATCAGCCCAGTTGGGTGACCAATTAAAGCGCCAACATATTCTTTCGCAGTTTCTTTTCACTATAAATATCCAACAAAAAGAACTTTTTGGTTGCAGGTTCATTATGATGTGTCCTCAGTTGTTCATAAACTATAAGCTGAAATCTGTTGCCACATCCCTGAGCAGATGGCATTGCAGTTCCTCAATACCATCATAGATGATCTGTTTGCCTTTGTCATAAAAATGCCAATGCTACATCATTTCTGTCTTCCGTGATGGGGTGAGTTCAATCAAAATTCCAATCTGTTTATTCATGATGGAAGTAAGTTTAACTGTTTATATGTATATATATTGTGTATCAGTGGATTTTCCGAGGATCCTGCTCTGTTTGGAATCCAAAAAATATTAAGGAAAATGATTTTCTCATTTTTGATTTCAGGAAAATATAAAAAATAATAAAATATAGTCAAAATTTTACATATTTTCAAATTTATCAGTCCTTGTACGATAGAAAGAAACAAATAAAATAAGTTTGAATAAACATATATAAATAATTTATTAAGTTCAAATCTTTTTTTTTTTTTAAATTCTTTGCCTCGACACCCCAGCCTATTTTCCTCTCCATTTTCTTCCTTAGTGCTTTCCGGGTTGAAGCAAGCTAGATTTCTACTGACCCAAACTAAGAGCTAGCCATTGTTCATTCCTCTTTGCTCATTCTTAAACTGGCAAAATATACCAGTCTATCATGGGGGTTTATCATTTTCATTTTGCGTGGCATCTTGTATTGTCTTATTTAGTTAACAAACTAACATATATAATTTTTTATGTTTTACGCCCGCCTTGCAGATGTTATATTTCTGATATATCTATACCAGAGGTGGGTGTATCCGGTTGACAAGCAGTAAATGGTTTGGTTTTTGGTGGGAGATGATCAGGCCGCCCTGACTGAGGCGACGGCTGAAGCTATAGCCGCAAAGGAAGAGGAGAAGAAAACTAACTGAGCTGAGCTTCATTTTAAACAGGTTATTCAAAATTTTTATTATAGCTGTCAACTGTAAAATTTCGTTAGGATAAACAGTTGAAGTTATTCTCAAGCGTATTTCTGTTTCCATCTAGTTGATTTAACGTCGTCCACATTTAGATATATTTATTGTTTCTAGAGATGTTTCCCAGCCATTGCCTCTTCTTGTTTGCGAAGAATTTTATGGCTATGAGTGTATGAATTTCTCTACCCCTGGAAAATGGCATATGATTGTTACACATAGAGTGTATGATTCCTGGTTTGTCTCTGAGAATACTTTTTTTTTTCTGAGATTTAGCAATTTAAAAAAATGTATAATTTTTTGTAGCCCATTAGATTATGACAAATGTGTAGAACTAATTTCAATTGCAGAAAAATACATGAGAGCACAGGATTATATATTTGCTGCAATGCCATGCTGTGAAAAAGGGCTTCCATTTCTGCGGGTTCTTTGAGAAAATTAAAGCCCATATTGGAAAATTTTGCAAAACCTGAAGCAGAAGAAAACATGAAAAAATTCCATAAAAGGCAGCACAACAAAGATTTTCGTTTACTTCCTTGAATAGGATAAGCAGTTGTCGTGCATCTCGATCTTCTAGTCGTCGGAGCTGTTGATGGGGATTGAGGTTTCCGGCAAGGGAGAGATGGCAGCGAAGGAGAAAGAAGAAGAGCTGGATTCTTGCAGTTCATTGTCTTCGATAGGGAAGAAGAACAGGTGGATCATGTAATTATAAAGGCTGGGGAGAGAGAGGGTGGTCGAATAAGCTTCTTCTCTAGATCGAATTGCAGGGACTACACCGTCTCGATTGTTATTCAGAGAGAATGGTATGAAGTTTGTGGAAATGGTGGAGCAGGAGGCTGATAGGGCGGCCATGGAGAAGGAGAGAGGGGTCGGGATAAAACTATTTTTTTTTTTAAAAAAATATAAAATTTGGACCCAATTACATAGTGACACAATATATGTAATATGCATATAACATAATTGTTCATACCATATAGGATAAATTAACATGTTAAGCCAATCGAGTGATTAGTCGTGGCCAAAACAATAAGACACCCTAAAATTGGGTTTATTTCCATATTATTGCTCGGTAAAAATTGCAATTATTCATGTCACCTATTCCTAAAAAAAAGCACTATAGTAGAAATTTGGTAGTTACATTGACTGGGTTTTAAAGCACATGAAATATCCTGGACCCCAAAACCTGTATTCTTTAGGAGATGTCACATTAGTTAAACCTTCGGTGAAGTCCAGGCCTTCATAATATTTGAAAAATAAATTTTGTTTGGGAATTCAAATGGGAAAGATATTTTGTTTTTATTAGATTAGCGCGTGAAGAAGTTTCAAGTTTGAGTTTCTACTTTTAACATATTTTACAAAAGGAAAACCTTAAAATATTTTAAAACATGTCCTTCTAATGAATTCTAGAAGAAAACAAAGAGGCTATTTTCTATTAAAATATGTAGGCACTAGTTGGACAATTGGAGTTTGTTGGACTACAGTTTTTTTTAAAACTATTTTTTATTCTGAAATATTAGGGGAACACGGAGAACATATTGGGTTACTTTTTTTAATTCAATATTTTTTTGTTTTGAAAAACACGGGGAACATGGGAAACAAAAAATTTAAAAAACAAGGAATACGTTCAAAGAACATCAAAATGGTGGTCTCGATATTTTCAAACACGTTTTGTCTGATCCTTTGTTCTTGAAAGCTGAAAAATAGTTTTGAAAATTGCAATCAAAGCGGGCCCTTGGGAAAGCATGAGTATTATTGGTTGAATAGCAAGATGGAAAGTTAAATATAATTTAAAATAGCTCAAAAATTGGATATTTTAAAATTATTTGATTTTAGTAGGATATAAAACTGATTTATTAACTTCTTATCTATTTTTATTTATATTTATTTATTTATGTTTTGGTTCCCCAAAATTTGAGAAAAAATATGGGAAAAAATAAAGAGAAAATGTAGAAGGAAAGAATAAAAATAGATTAAACATGACTTTTTTTTTATTACTTTAAGCTCATTTTATTTAATATAGAGATTAAATGATTTAGAAATGTATAAGTTTAATTCTATTTTTCTTTGATTTTATTTGAAATTTCTCATTAGACAATTAAACATAATAACATCAAAATGGTGGTCTCAACGATTTCAAGTGCATTTTTCATGATCTTCATGTTCTTGAGAACAAAAAACAGTTTTCAAAAATTATAACCATCAAACAGACCCTCAGGAAAGCCATATAGTATTATTGGTTGAATAACAAGAAAGAAAGTTAAATATAATTTAAAATGGCTGAAAAATTGGATATTTTAAAATTATTTGATTTTTATATATAAAATTGAAAAAAAATTGAAACTAGGATATAAAACTGATTTCTTAACTTCTTATCTATTTTTTTTATTTATATTTATTATTTATGTTTGGTTCCCAAAAAATTTGAGAAAAAATGTAGGAAAAAATATAGAAGAAAAGAAAAATGAAAGAATAAAAATAGATTAAACATAATATATTATTTTTATTTATTTTTTTAAGCTCATCTTATTTAATATAGAGGTTAAGAGATTTAGAAATATATAAGTTTAATTCTATTTTTCTTTGCTCTTCTTTGAAATTTTTCATTAGATTAAACATAAGAAAACAATTTTTTTTTTTTACATTTATTACTTTGCTTGATATCTTTTTAGAACAAAACACAACCTCTGAATTTGAGCAACTCATATGTCTTAATACTTCAATCACAAGGATTGATTTGATTCAACTTTGAACTCTTGCTAGCAAACAATCTTTCTTTGATTTTTGTGTAGATTAAAATATTTAGGCTTGTTGGATACATAAAATTTTTTGTGAAAAATATAACAAATATAAATAAAGAGAAAAATTAGAAATAAGGAAAAAATGGAGGGGAAAAAAAATTAAAATCATTAAATTCTGGTTATATTTTGTTTCAAACTTGTTTATCATATTTTAACTTTTCCATATTATAGTTTAAAAATATAAGTTTTGAATAATTCTTTATTTGATTTAATTTTTATATTAGTTTTATGTTAAAATGGGAATTATTGTTTTTATATATTTTTTTCTCTCCTTAATAATTTAAATAACAAAAATTATTTTTTGCAACAAAAATGTTATGGTTTGAAAGATCTCATCGAAAGTTTTTTAATGAGTATTTACACATAATTTTTTATCACCAGTTGATTTGTTATGATTTTTTAAAGTTTTCTAGAAAATTTTTTGATTTTTTTTTCTAGAATTATAATTTTTTTTTAATGGTATAAAAATGATATGGTGTGAAAGATTTTGTCGAAAGCTTTCCAATGAGTATTTACTCGTATTTTCCCATTCATTTATTGATTTGTTATGGTTTTTCAAAAATTTTTGAATTTTTTTTTATTTTTTGTAAATTTTGGAAACTGCTATCGACATAAATACGCGTGGATTCACCAATTTAAGTTAAATGTCATTCCCTTCTAACACAAATCAAGTCTTAATTGGAACATAGATGTTATATATTTTCACATATTATTGGTTAAAAATAAGTATAAAAAGAGTTATATTTTTTATAATATTATAAGTGTAAAAAGAATTATACTTGTGATGATATTTTAAGTGTAGGAAGAATTACACTATTAAACATCGAATGTGTAAGAAGAGTTACACATGCATTCAATCGTAAATTAAGATTGTAACATTTAAGAATAAATCATGTTTAATGAGTTGATTAAAAATATGAATAAATTAATGTATAGTTACAAAACTTATAAGGTTGATGAAGATCATAAATTTGTAACTTTTGAGATTAAATATATGTTTAATGTGTGAATTAAACATATATTTATGTTTTAGGATGTTACAATTTCAAGAGGTTAAGAAATACAAGAAGTCTTATTCTCTTTATAATCACATTTTTTAAATCCTAAGAATGTTTTATAAAAGTGACTTTTCTTCTTTTGAAATTTTATACAGAAAAGCAAAAAGGCTTGCTCAATCCTAAGACTATTTCCATTTTACTCCCTTAAAAATTTCTTGAGAGATAAAGGAAATAAAGTCTTTAGACAAAGACTCAAAAACTTGTTTGAGGCTTCTTGTATTCTTATTCTTATTCTTATTTCTATTTTCAAAAAATTGTGAATGCTTTTGTAATTTCAAAAGTCTATTGTATAGAGTGTGTGTAGACCCCAAATTTGGCTAGTCTTAGTTTTGTTTTATTGAATTTTATTTATTATTGTGCCCAGTTTGATTTGACTTGATTGTGGTTGTTTTATGGTGCTTATATTTTTATCTCAAACTTCAAGTGGGAACAAAACCCAATTCCTTTTTCTTGTAATGATGAGCCTTCTCAACTTCAGTAAAGGAATTTATGAGATTTACTATGGATGACATATAATTTGCTATTACGTGTACTTGTGTTGTATCTCTAAGAGCATCTCCAATCACACTTAACAAAATAGCTACTCAAAATATATTTAAATATTAAATTTACTATTTTAGCTAGCAACTTTTTAAAATACACTCCAACCACACTCTCTATTTTACACCTAAGCTTACGTAATTTAAAAAGTCAAACGTATATATAAAGAGAGATAGAAAGAAAAAAAGGTAAAGAGAGAATTTAGAGAGCTCAAATGACTCTCCACATTTGTTAGTCGTTTGGGTAAACTAGGGAAATGAAAGTGGGTTGGAGAGAATTTTTGTGTTTAGGCTGATTAAAAGTGGCTAAAGAGAAGAAATAGAGAGTGGGTTGGAGATCTTTACAGAGTGTATCTTAGTTATGCTTGAGGATGAAAATATCCAATATATCCGATATCGGTGATGTTCGACACGATATCGATGATGATCGATATATCGCTGATATATCAGTTTTGGATCGATATATCGTGGAAATATCAGATCTGTGGCATATGCGCGTGTTAGTTTAATTTTTCGATAAAATATTCGAAATATATCGGGATATATCGAGGAAATATCGGGATATATCGGAGATATATTTAAATGGCCAGATTTGAAATCCGGACTTGATCCAACGGTTATGGATTGATCACAACAGTTTAATTTCCGATATATCGATATTCATGTAAAAATATCCATCGATATATCTCCGATATATCCGTCGAAACCGATATTTTCATCATTGATTGTGAAACCGTATCACTTGGATTATGACACCCGTTTTAGGAATTAAGTTGGTTTGTTGTCAACCCGGCGGAAACCCCTTTCGTGAATGTCGGGTGACCGGCATCTACCATGTCAGGCGAGTCTCGGCTTTGTACGGGAACTCTGCAAAACAAACGTCCCAAACATCAATATCATGAGTAAAAGCGGCCACTTGGGCTGCTCTGGCCAATGCTCGTCGATATCATCGACCAAATACATATATCTCATATGGTTCAAGAGTTAATAAATTACTCTTATACAACATATATTAAAAGTTTAAAACATTCTAATACATGTATCAACTATAACACCAAACCCACAACCCGACTTTCTTCTAAAACGATCTCTAGGATGAGCCGTCTCCTCGAACACTCTTTTGTACCTAAAATAATGTCATCGACGGGGTGAAATTTATCGCCAGTAGTGGAATCACCCTAAATGGAGTCACTCTCCGCTAAGTGCATATCGCAATCTTGATGAAAACATACATTCAAGTAAATGCGTGATCCTCTTGGTCTCTACCCCGATCAACTCATACCTGAGTCCTCACCGACTCCCTCACGCTTACTAGCGCGTATGAGAAAGCGTTATTTTTCAAAGCAGATGTTTGTTTTTGGTGTGGACAACCACTCCAGATATAGAGTATTGGACCAACTCCGATGATCTATTTAGTGGACAACCCTCAGTATATCAGATTGGGCCGACTCAGGCCAGTGATATTTTATATGGACTACCCTCAGATATTGTAATGGGACACACTCTAATGGTATTATATAATTAGTCGACCCTCAGCTTACTTCTCTCGTTATCCACCTCCATTACACTCCCTCTATTGTTCTAAGTTGCCCGGTGCAAATGGAATGCATGATGCAATTAAGAGTGCGATTCGTATAACGCATGCAAATATATATAACATGATATATATTTACATAATTTAATCACCTGAAACATGTTATGTAATTTCATAATCAATTACATAAAAATTAGCTCCTTTGGCTAATTATCAAACGAGCAATTCAAGCCGGTACTGGAGCCAAACACACTTTCACACAAAAATTTATTTTCGTGTCACTATTCACGTGAACAGTGAAACCCTCGGGTCACTGTTCACATCCAAATACCCAATATCGGTTTCACCTTGTGAAACCGAATTGTATAGCCATTTCCGGCCTCATACACATCACAACATAAATTGTTTCACAATTTATACAATTTACAACCCAAACAGCTCGTGCACAGTCACGAACGGCACAAATGAGTTTCAAAATTTCCTAACAATTCGGTTCCAAGCTTTGGGACCGATCAAACGGCCACTCACGGCCTCAATCAACTCAAACATCGTAAATACACTTAAACAAAATGTAAAACCAAATAGGATAAAACCCTACCTCCTTGGGTTGTGAAAACTCCCAAAACCCGATGCACGTGTAGGCCTCGATGCGTGAAGCGACCTTCATGCTTGTCACGAGTTCAGACGGTCGGATCGCGGCCTGTAGTATTTTTAGAGAGAAGTCTCTGCTAAAAACACCATTTTAGCCTCTGCACAAAACCGTCCAGCCCCCACTGCATCTTTTGGCTCCCTTTTTCATTTGAGAAGACAACCCATTTATTGGTATCTTGTCTTATCTAACAAATTACGAAATAGCGTCCCATGTCGAGCTGGATTACGGCGTTGTGACGCTCTGCGTAGATGCATTTTAATCCGTTTGCCGCTAAATGCGGCGCATGCATGAGTACGTGTTTATAAATTTGACTTTCGTCACGCGTCACGCATGTCGTTTTGCGGCACGTGCGATACCTCAGCGTGTAAATCCACGACTATCTCGAAATTCGGCGAAATTCGGCGTGTTGTGGAATTTCTGCGAGGCGATTCCAACGGTGAGTCCGTTTCGTCATCAGAGATCTAGAGAATAAATTTCGGATTTTTGGTAAATTACGATTTTACACTTTCGGAGAATTGGAATTTTTCTCGGTTCTTACATGGATTCCATGCATGTATGCCTAATTGTAAGAATACTTGGGTTAGTAAATCTGGTTAGGCAGATCCATAAACTTGTTTTTTAAGATTTTCTTTGTTAGTTGCATCACTAAAAATGTATGCCTAGTTGTAAGTAGTATACTTGGATTCCAAGTATGTCTAACTGTAAGAATACTTGGCTTAGTTTGGTTTGTGTTTAGATGAAAGAACTATTAGATTTTACATATACTTGAATTTATGATGGTTTGTGATAACAGCTCATTAATTATCTTAGGTGGTGTTTGTTTTTTTTACTTAATACTGAATAAATTTTTTTTGAGCTTAATGCTGAATAGTCTTATGCGATGGAAATTATTAAGTTGTTTGTTTTCACTAACGCGTTGGGTAGTGAGTAGGGATGATGGGACGATGTTCGGACTTCCTTGTCTAAGCTTTTAATGGGATGAGTTTGGTTTAATTGTAATCGGGTGTTTAGAGAGTTTGGGTTTATTTTCTCAAATCCGAGACGGGTTCAGGGCGGGTTCAGGTATTGTTACCCACATACATACATCCTCAGATATATTTCAAAATAATTTTTTTATTATTTTATTTTTATACTTTAATATAAATAATAATTAGAATGTTTTTTAATAAATAATTTATAAAATTCATTATATTTTTATTTTTATAAAATATCATTAATTTTAATTTAATGAAAATAAAAACAAATATAAAAAAAAATAAAAAATAAAAATATAAATGATAATAAAATATAAACGGGCGGGTTGAGGAGAATTTTATCTACTACGCCTCATTCTAATTTTTAAATGAGATAAGTTTAGGAGTGAAAAAAATAAATGAGCTATAACGTCGGGATGGGGCCGCCCGGGTCCCGAGCCACCAAATGTTGTCGTGTAGTTGTGTGTATTACTTGTCATAGCATTGGTTAATGATTGAGTTTTTCTTATTTTAGTAGAAAATGACTTTTTCTGAATAGAAAAGGCCAAATATTTTCACTTTTTATATTCAAAACTTTTTAAAAAATTTTTAGCAATAAGTCGTGAAAATTTTAAAAAACAAATAACTATCTTTGCAAGCTATTTAACTTCGGCGTTAAGTCAAAACAACAATAAAGCTGTCGCCTCCACTTAGCCTACCATTTGGTTTTACCCCAAGCTAATCCCATCTTAAGTTCAAACCCATCAGTTATCCCAACTCATCTACATTAGTTTCAAGCTCACTAGTTACCCCAACCCATTCTACCTTAAGTCCAGTCCATTAGGTCGTCACACACTTTCAAAAATAAAATCTCAAATGCAATATGAAGAATTGAACGCTTGTCTTTTATGTTATAAGTAAACACCTTAAACCATTAGTCTACATCTCTTTTTGTTTCAAACTTTTACTAGTTTTAAATAATATTTCTAACATCCTCAATTTTCATAAATTTTAACTTTCTTTAATATTAACTTTCAAGCAAATATTATTATTATTATTTTAAATTTTACCCTATTACTTTCCTTATCTAAATAAAAAAAAATCATTTTCTTTAATTTAAATTAAAAAAAAAGTATTTTCCTTGATTAAAAAATTAAAAAGATCATTCCTTAATTTCAAATAAAAGAAATCATTTTCTATAATTTCAAATTTTCAAAAATCACTTTATTTAATATTAAAAAATATACAATTTATGATCTTTGTGTTTTAAAAAGAAAACAATTCTTTAAGATTCTAAATTCACTTTCTTTAAATTTTACAAATAAAATATTATTTTCCAAATATCCCAACTTCAAACTTCTTCTTTTCCAAAGTGACATTTTTATTTTTTTATTTTTGAATTCTCTAATTAAATTTTCATTTAAATTTTTTTTTTATAACATAATTTTCAAAATTTTGAAAGCACGATCTACTCTATAATTCCAATGAAATGAGATCACATGGAGTTGACTCACATGCTAAATAAATAGGTCTTGGTAGGGGCCTTGGTAGGGGGCCCAACATCCCATGTATTCTTCCAATAAATAATTCATTTTATAATTTAATCATGAATGTTTCTATATTTGTCATTGTACTAACTATGTTTTCTATTGATAGCTTTTTCAATTTGCCACCAAGGTACACGCTCTTACCTCATTTGACTTTGTTGTTTTATTTATTTATTTATTACATGTTTAATGTGCTCCGGTGTTATAATTGCAACTCGTTTCTTAGTATCCTTGGATTGATTAATCATTTGTCATACTTGTCTTAATTTAATTATTAGATACCCAACTTTAGGGGCTTATAGGGGTGCTACGGCCTTTCACTGTACCTTTCTAATAGGTAACATGACCCCCGGACCTAGACTTGATTTTTCTCAAACTCATTTTCATATTATGAGTCACATTTAGGGTTTTCTTTTTTATTTTGTTTTCCCTTAAAAAATATAAAATAAGTGGCGACTCCAAAAACCGTTTTCCAAATGGTTTTTTTGAAACTAAAAAATGAGTCTCACCTTTTTAGTAGGAAGCATCATGTTAAAAATGGTGTCCACCATTAATAACTCCATTGAAGGATTGTTTTAGAATTGAGGTTGAACACAAGTTGAGACAAATATGGTATTTGATTGGTCGATTAGTGGGAATCGTTTGGGACTGTTACATATTCATCTTGTATACTTGCTTAGATTGTGTGTAGATTTAGATGATATGCTTGTGCTTTGCATGACTGTTTGTTGCATGACTACCCTACTTATGCTTGATCATATGTTGAATGTTTGTATGGGACATACATGTATCCCCTTATCTCTAAACCACTAGTCCCAGTCGACTTAGTTTCCCTTGATTGTGTGTTTGATTGGAGACTTGTTGCTCCTTATGTGCTCTTCGACCGAGCTAATGGTTAGGAGTAAGGTCTAGTGATTGACTATATCTATGTATGAGAGCATTTTGGAGGTGGTTAACATATTGACGTTGATTGGAGTCTGATCTTTGAAGACTTGTATAGCCTATAACTAGATTTCAGGATACTTGTGTGACCAGTTTTCTTTCTTTGTGCTTAGTTTATTAGGTTTTTTAGATGAACCCACATATCCATTGTACACTTAGTTTTTTTGCTCAGAGTAGTGAGAGCCATCACCATAGGAAGCCCCCTGGGATGTCGAGGTAGTGCATGTGTGGAGGTGATGACCACCTTGCGTGGAAGCATCACGTCTCTTCGGAGGCGAGTCAGAGGTTGTGTATTGCTGGAGAGTACGATCCCTCTTACTAGGGACCCCTTCAAAAGCCCAACCTTTTTTCTTTTAGAGCTACCTTGACCTTATAGGTGAACTTAGATCGTTTTGTAGGATTCCTTTTCTACATGTGGGTACATTTTAGAGCCTTTAGGGCCACTTTAGTCGCAATTAGGTCTGGTGTTCTCCCTTTGGTCTCCTCTTGAGTGTTTAGAGATTGGTTCGAGTTTTGAGTGTTAGTTAGACTACTTTGCACGTCAGATTTAATCCATGTCACTCAGTGTGTTTAGAGAGCCTTCTCCATAGGGCTTTTGCGAGTCTTATTTTCTTTGGAGTTAGCAACTGCAACAGTTTATCGTCACTCGCTGTTTGATACCTTGGGTATGCTCATTGATCACTTCTCTTGCACCACAGGACCTATCATGAACTCGATACATTTCATATTGGATACTTGATTCCATTTCAATTTGGAAGCACAATGATTTCCATATGAAAGGTGAAAGACATGTTTTATATTCATACATTTTTTCTGACTCACCTTGATCACCTTATCTTTTTTCATCATGGGGCTCGAATTGAAGGTTGAATCAAGGACTCACGACTATAGATGGAGCATTGATCTCATGATAGTGTTTTTATATTCATATTTGTGGTCATCTTATAGTGGACTCCTTTATTACGACTCTAGGGTTCCTATCTTACACCCTGATTATGATTGCCACCATAGGATCATTTAGTGTGTGTTATGTTATGGTGTTGACTTGAGACACCTTCACTTTCATGTCATGATCACTTGGGCTCGACCCATCATGGAGGGTTTTGAGCTTATTGACCTTAGATTGAAGACTTTACTTTAGGAGTTGGAGATTGGAACTCATTCCACTTGGATCAGAGTAGCATCTCATTCACACTTGTATTCTTGCCTTAGCCTTTTTGAACTTGATGACCTATTATCATGAGCTTTCTATTGTTATTACCGAGCACAACTACATTTTGATTCGTTTCCCCCCTTATATACCCTAGCCTTTTATATCACTTCCGTGATTTAACCAAATAGGGTTTGAAATGACTAGATTTGAGGAGAGCATTGCATCTTATGAGATGTGACTCATGATGAGAGGGCAGTTTGATCACTTGGTGAGATCATTGCTTATTCTATGGTTGAGATGAGGAGATGTGTTGTTACACAGTATTTAGTATGGGCACTTACATATGACTCTAGGAGTTTGATTTGGCTATGGAGATTGGTTTATATGGGTTGACGATGAGTAGCTCATATTGAGAGAGCAGTTAGCTGATTTGATGAGAGTGTTATTGCTATACTATGATTGAGATGGTCTGAGAGGTTTTATAGAGCATATAGCATGGGCTTTCACATGAATTTAGAGGATTTGACATTGTCACATTAAGTGAGTGCTGATATTTACTGTTGACCATGTGTAATCTCGAGAACATGATGTACGATGTTATGGTCAAAGGATGGGTGGCCATCGTTTCATGAGCCTTTACCTTATCCCATACACATAAGAGTTATCCGTTGCTAGCCCATTGAGCCCTACTTGGGTTTTATAGCCTTTTCTTTCATCACCTCATTTATTTTTACACCAGGATGGGAGCTCCATGATGTATGGATGTTTTGATTAGAGATCTCATGAGCTTTGGACTTGACATACTTATTATGGTCCATTTCACTCCATTACCACGATCTTTCTATTTTGACATCATCACTCCTCCCTTATATCACATGTCACCATTAGTGTCCTACCCCTTTTCTTTCCCATGTCATTTCACTTACGACATTGCCTTTGCTTTCCCTTAAATGATGGTCTTCTACATGTCTTTATGTGGAGGACAGACACATCTTTCCTTCATTTCATCTCATGAGTAGTGATCCAGATATCTTGGTTTTGAGAGGTTATCCTGTCAATGGAGTATTCATCTACTTGGTTATGTATATTCATTTTAGTCATTGATGATCTGAGTATTTAAAAAAAATAAAAATGAAAAAAAGAAAAAAAATTATTTATATATTCCATTGTATCATTCTTCTTGGGGCACGGGTATGGATGTGACATCTTGTTACATTGAGTATATATGATGGTGAGAGTTCGTATGTGAGCTCTCTTCTGAGTCAGATTGAGCGACATTTGAGTGAGACTTATGACCTCATTTTAGGATATCTGAATCATTGTCTATCCATCACACCATCAATTTCAGATGTGATTTCCCTCCATGTTATGATGTGAGGCGACTATCACCCACTCCTATCTTTGTCCTTTTTCTTGTTGACCTCCATTTCATTACCTTGATTGATTTGACCATATCCGAGTTCTTTCCCCTTCCTACCTCACCTCACACTTGAGCATATCTTTATTGTTCACATATCATTTCTGCTCATCCTATTGACATGTGGTACTTCACTACCTACTATTTAGTGTTCTCACATGACGTGCTCAGGTTCTTGATTCATGAGGTTTCGATACATTGCATTATGTACATGAGGGGTTTGGGGATCTTTCTCATTGGGATTTTAAGCCTAGTTTCCCTTCATTTCTTTTACCCTATTACCTGAGCCTACATTATGATATGATTCGTAAGACCCCCCTGAGGCCAAAATGCCACACATTATGTTTGATAGCTTACATGGGCGATATTCGAGGTTGATTGGAGATATTTCGAAGAATAATGGATGAGGAGCTTCGATGATGATCATATGCTTAGGGGGTTGTCCCTATTTTGATTGATGGATTATGAGACATTCTAACACTGGGACATGGCTACTTTAATGGTCATTTTTTATCATATATGTACGTACTTGATATTAGGGCATACCTATCCTATTTTTGACGGATCCTTGAGATGATCTATACTGGGGCATAACCTTCTTTTCTTTGGATGATGGATCTTGAGGCATTCCTATATTGGAGTATAGTCACTTATGAGAGTGCACTTATTAGAGATACAGTTGTTTTTTTTTGTTATTAGGACATAGCTACCTTATTGTTTTGGTTCATCAACGTAGTGAGTGACCATAGGTGGAGGATTTTGATGCATTATGGATTTGATGTCATATGAGATATAATCTTTTTGACATCCTGGTCAATCTTGGATATCTACCTATCCTCCATCCCATACCCAGATATTTCCTTCTTGATGGCCTCATATCTATACCTATTTTACCAGACCATATCCTTCATCTTCTTTGGCCTGCCCATTTCACCATGATTCATGATTTGATTCTTTGATCAGGGGAGGATGCGGTTTAGTCTTTGAGTTTTACAATCGAACCTTCACCCTTATTGGTCTTTAGGTTTAACACATTCTATGATGGTGGAGCTTAACATATTATTTACTCATTTGTAATGATATGCATGCGCCCCAAAAAAATACCACAGAATTTTAAATAAAATTTTTATGTATTCGGGTATAATTGGAGCTGACAGGTATTTTAAAATTGTAAATGGGACCCTAAGGGTTGTTGCAAATAAGTTTAGATGTCTAAGTAAATTTGGAGAAATAAATAAGTAAGGGGAAAATAATAGGAACTTAAATGAAGAATAATAGAGAAATAGAGGACTAAGTAAAAAAAAAAAAAAAAAAAAGAAAGGACATGTGGTATGTAGAAAGAGGGAGGAAGCTTCCTCCTTTTTAAAAATACGATTAAAGTATGAACCATAAGAAAGAGGAGAAAGGGAGAGTTAGAGAGGAAACCGTCTTCTCTGGGTACCTAAACAAATCGGACCGTAGGTCTCGACAGAGGGAAAGTCCTTCCACGTGTGATAGCTCTAGTAGAGTGGGAATCGGGGACTTTCAACAAACTCCATGAGGTAGGTCTTCTCCTACTTGGTCGTCTTCTACCCTAAGGATTGTTGGGTGGTTATCTGGCCTTAGGGGAATGTATGGTTGCATTTTAAACCATGGGAAGCTGCCACATTGTGGTAGTGCGCAACTAGCCGAACCTTAGAGCTGATTTTGGGTACGAAGTGAAGGGAATTTGGTAGTACGTCCTTCTCGTAAATTGTAGCCACATCAATTAACTTGATGTTAGGCTTTTGAATTTCTCGATTTGGACCTCTGTAGACTAAGTTATAGTCCTTTGCGAGATCCAGCCCGGCTAAATCTGGTCGGTCGATTCTGCCAGTCGGTGTAGGGACCTTAGAATGGGTTTTTGGGTCCGGAAATAAAAGAGGAATTTTGCAGTAAATTACTTACGTGAAATTGTAGCCACATCAATGAACTTGATTTTAGGCTTTGAATTTCTCAATTCGGACTTACGTAGACGAGTTATGGTCTTTATACGAGCAGTCAAATGGGTGAAATTAGGTCAAGCGGTGAAATTAGATCAAGCGTTGGTCGTCAAACCGGAGGTCGTCAAGCGTGGTAGATCAAACAATGTGAATTGGATCAAGCGGTGGTCGTCAAGCGGTGGTCGTCAAGCGGGGTCGTCAAGCGGTGGTGATCGAAGCGGTGGTCGTCGGTTTAAATTCGGCTCGTCAAAGTTGACTCACGCGTGACCTCCAACTTCGAGGAGGTCATATCTCGCCGTTTGAACTCAGGTTGGTGTTCTTGGACTCTATGGAAAGCCCATGGAGTCAAGAATACATTGATATGCCTGAGGAGGATGTTATATGTCAGATCGAGGTGTTTTTAATGAGCTCTTCACTTGATTACCTTTCGTCGGTCCAGTCAGCTCGTCAAAAGTTGACATGACCTCCCGGCGAAGTCGTATCTCGGCCGTTTGAACTTCGGTTGGGTGTTCTTGGACTGTGGAAACTGGGTGAGTCGAGAATACATTCATATAACTGAGGAGGATAGAAGATGTTTAACCGAGGTGATAGATCGAGCTCGTCCAGGTCAAGTCAGCTCGTCCATTCAGGATTTGATTGTGTATGACTTCCAACTTCGGAAAGTCGCCAACTCCTTCGTCCGGCTCTAGATTCGGGTGTTCTTTGACTCTGTAAATCCCATTGAGTCAGAATCCATCTATATATATTGTTAAAATTGGAACTCATATTAGGATTAGAAATCCATCCTAACAAAACTACTGAGTACACACGAATAATATTGTTCTTTAATGGTTTGGAATAGGGATGAAAGAGGAGGAAAAGAAAGCAAGCTGTGATTGAGATTCCAAGTTAGAATCAAAGTGCAAAGATTTTTGGGTTTGTTACACTTACTCATATTCCTCGTTTCAAAATTTAAAAATGTTTGTTCTACGAGCTCCCCATTCCTCGTTTCAGAGATTTTGCATGTTTGTTCTAAAGCATATTGAATTGATTTAATTGATTTGAGAAAAAGTGATTGTGAAATGTTTACGTATAAAAAAATTGCATGATTATTGAAAATAAATTTGTTTATACAGCGTACATATTGTACTATATTTTGCTATAAAGGATTTGAATGCCCTTAATAGAATGTTAGTTTGTTCGCGTGAGATGGGTGGTATACAATAGGGTCACATAAGCGATCTTGCGAACTGAGTCATGTCACTCCGTCCAGCCAGTGGGGGCCGGTATGTTAGTGTTCACTGTTTGATTGTTTATAGTCCAGCCAGCCGGCGGGAGGCCGATGCGTGTTGCTCGCCAGAAGTGCGATCTGCGGCTGCTGACCAGGCGGGGCCAGTCTTAGGTGACTACGATATCCACGTATACTCCGAACATAGGTTAAGTCGTTAAGGGCATAGCGAATTGATTAGCCCATGGCCCGAATTGATTTTGAGGCGAATTGAAGTCTGAAGCTAGGCCCGGGTGTGAGAGCATATTTGAATTGATTTGAGATTGTGAAATATTGATTATGAAAATGTATTTATGGGATGATCAATGAACTATAACTTATTGTATATATATATATAAGTATATGTATTGTATTTATATTGATCATCAAGATTAGAAAGTTACAGATTATTAAATTGCATGATTTAATTTAAGCTGAGAAAGCAGGAATGGTTGTATAGAACCATAGCATGAAAATGCTTAGCGTATTGTTTTACCAATCTTGCGGTGCTAAGTGATAGTAATTGATCGATAAGCGGACCAGATCGGCGTCGAGTCATAAAGAAAGAAATCTCGGGTATGCTCAGAGCATGTGCCCACTCATTTCATGTGTTCTTTTTGATATGGATATTTTGTATAAACAATTTGAATACTGAACATCTATTTATGTAAATCATTTTGTAAAGGCTTGGATGCCTACATTGTAAATGGATTTTGTTAAATGTAAATGTTTATGGGCTTGCCCAATTTTATGTCAGCTTCAGCAGATATGATTTTGAGTGATTGAGTGATTTTAGTGGCATCCGGGACCGGTTTTGGATCCTCAGCGGAATTGGGGGTCGGGTAAGGGGGCTTCCTGTTTATTGGTATGAGCCTAGGTTTAGGCGGTTCTACAAAATGATTTTGAAATTTGTTTGTAGCGATTTTTGAAATTGTGTTTAACATGCATCTCATTTGCATATAAAGGATGACATGACTCTGACGCGGATCTTGATGGTTTTAATAGGATAAGCATGGATGGTTCGGCTTCCCTTAGGGTCGAGGATGGCTGGGGGACTGCTTGGCTTGATCACGCTAGTGTGGAAGGTGGGCAAGCATCCATGCCCAGCGCGATGAATGAACGAGAACAAGTGGCGAGAGTCTTATGGGTATCCTCCGACCTTCAGCTCGGGCGTGCGAAAGGCCCAGGGCAACCCGAAATTTGCAATTACTCAGCGGCGATCGACCATTGAGAATGTAGTCTGGAGCCTGTAGATTTTATGGGGAAGAAGAGGATGAGCCGCCATGGCGAAAATTGGCTCGAGAGGAACCGGCGAGATAGCGTGCAGTGCATTGCACAAGCGGAAGAGAAGTTGGAATGTGCAGACCTCATTACTCACAGATGAGGCTTATCGGTGAAGGGTGGGTTTAGTGACCGGGGACCGCACCATCGAGAGAGAGTTACATGGGAGTTCTTCTTGGATGAGTTCAGAAGCACTATGTGGAGTCGCATTTATCCCGAACAACATGAGGCAGGTTTCATAATCTGAAGCAAAGACAAATGAGTGTGAGGAATATCGAGAGAATTCATACGGTTGAGCAAATGCAGAGGTACTGTAGTGAGGAAGAAAAGTCATAGTTGGTTTTGAAGACGGCCTTGTGATATATTCGAGCCCATGTCTGACATTTTGCCATGAGGTTTCTCCAAAATTGTGACATGTGCATTGAATGTGGAAAGAGTAAAGAAAGGAAAAAGAGAGAGGATAAAAGACAGGGGAAAGAAAAATCGAGTCGATCCAGGTTCGCAACAACAACAAGGAAGAAATTCGGGGGGACCACGGGGTTCCAGTCAACTATAGCTCGAGGCTACTGCAGGTAGGCATACCACTCTACTAACACTTAGTCGATTGCGAGTACCGGGGAGGTCCTTCTGAAGACGGTGCTCCCCCATTGCTCCCATTGTGGGAGAAATCATAAGAATTGAAGACTACGAGGTCTTGTTTGATTTGTGGATCAAAGAGCATAGAAGCGAGATTGTTCTAGAGCTCGTTCATTCTGACACCCCAGACCGAGTGCGGCTTTAGTGGTACAAAGGCAACAAGGTGTTGCAAATCAGAGGTGTTAAGGAGCCAGGGACACAAACGTGGGTAGAGCAAGATAATTCGTGCTCCGGCTAGAGCATATCTGATAAATGATGGAAGATCACGAAGCGCTCCAAATGTGATAGTCGGTAATTTTACTATCTTTGATACTATTATGCATGCATTGATATGATCTGAGATGCATTTCGTTCATATATGTACTAACATACCCGACTTAGGTAAATTGGGGAGTGAAGCAGAGTATGATGACATCTTGGTGACGAACAGCTTGGCCATAGTGTTATTAATGAGCAGAGTATATAGGGTGTCCCATCAATCTGAGATTATGAATTTTTGGGAGATTTGATTGAGTTATCCTTCAGGGAGTTTGATGTGATATTGGGGATGGATTGGTTGTCCAATATGACGATAGTTATTTGTAAAATGAAAGAGTAACCTTAAGAACAGGAATGAAGATGAAGTAACTTTCATCGGTGAGGTCAATCCACCTATCTAATGTGATATCGCCGCCAACTTCTTTAGAAACGATGGATTTGGAAATAGTGTAAACTGCTTATGTGATTGTCTGATAAAGGCAAGGCCTAGTGTATCAGATATCCCAACATTAGCGACTTTCGGACGTGTTTAGGAAGAGTTGAGGATTGCCCCACATGTAGGGAATTGAGTTTGCTATTGACGTTGTACCGGGGCCACAGGCATCCATTACTGCCGTCTGGGGCCAAATACTTAGAGCTACAAAGGAATTGAAGTTACAGTTGCAAGAACTACTAGAAAAAGGGTTTATTCGGCCAAGTGTATCACCATGAAGAGCTTAGTGCTTTTGTTAAAAGATGGTACGCCGGCTATGTATTGATTACGAGACAATTGAAACGAGTTAACTGGTAAGAGAATAAGTATGTTACCCGGAATTGATGATTTGTTTGACCCGATTAAAAGATGCAATCTTTTCTAAGATTGACTTGCGTCACGAATTTACCATCGATTGAGAATTAAAGATAATCGCATAAAGGCGGCGTTTAGGGCTGCGATATGGACATTATGAGTTCCTTGCTAATGTATTTAAAGTTGACAAATGCTCGGCGGCTTTCATGGACTAATGAATCGTGTTTAGGCCGTATAATGGATCGAGTTTGGCCGTAATTCATAGAGCGACATTCTTGTGTATTCAAAGATCACGAAAGTCATGACACATATGAAGTAGTGTTAGAGACTTTGAAAAGAGTATTTGGCCAGCTACAAAAGCGACAGTGAGTTTTGGAAGAATGATGTGACCTTTCTTGGGCGCCTGGTGTCGAAAGAAGGAATCAGAAGTAGATCGAGAAAGAATGAAGTGGTTATTGAATGGAAGCCACCAGAAATCTTACAGTAAGTGGATTCTGGGGTAGCGGGGATCTTCTGAAGATTTATTAGGGTTTTCTATGGCTGCGGCCAGATGTGAGATTGCTCAGGAAAAATGTAAAGTGAATGGAGTGAAAAATGTCGAAAGTTTTGATAAGTTGAAAGCATTCTTAGGAGCTCAGGTTCTTACTCAATAGGCACAACGATGCAGAATATGTGATTTTTAGTGATGCGTGCGCTAAATGGACTTGGATGTGTCCTAATGCGAGAGGGTAAAGTGGTAGCTTTATAGCCCCGAAGCCAGTTGAAGCCTAAATGAAAGGAACTACCGCGTGATTTGGAATTAAGCGCAATTGTATTTCTTATTTGAAAATTTGGAGACATTATTTGTTTGGAGAGAGTGTTTCATACACACTGCTTGATCATAAGAGTCTTAAGTATTTGCCCTCGCGGCGGGAGCTTAACGAGACAACGGAGATGGATGGAATGATAAAAGATTATATTGCGTGATTGATTATCACGGGAAAGGCCAATGTAGTGGCCAGGCGGCACTGATGAAGTCATCTGAGCGGCAGCGTTGAATGCCCATTTGTCATTATATGACGATGGAATGTAGTGGTAGAGTTGATAGCAGGCCCGAGTTTGTTGGTCGGTGCTAGAGGCACAAAGAAAGATGAAAATTTACGCCACGATCATCGGATTGGAAATGGTAAAGAAACTGAGTTCCTGGTGAGCGAATGGGTTTTGCATTATAAGGATCGGGTTTGTGTACTCGATTGTAATGGTTGAGGAAATCCATACTGGAAGAGGCACATAGTGGATCTTTTGCTATCCATCCCGGTAGCACAAAGATGTATCGAGATTTAAAAATGTCATTCTGGTGGTCCGGGATGAAAAGAGATGTGTCAGAACTTGTAACCAAGTGTTTGGTGTGTCAAAGAGTAAAGGCGGAGCATCAAGTTCCTTCGGTTATTCGCGACCTATCAGTGCGGGGTGGAAATGAGACCGAATCACCATGGATTTTGTGGTGGGGTTACCATTGGCGGGGAGAAGGCATGATGAGTTTAGTGCGTAGTAGACCTTGATTGACTAAGTCGGTTCACTTAGGCCGGTGAGCCAGGCTATCCACTTGACAAGCTAGCAGGGCTGTACATCAAGGAAATAGTTCGTTTACATGGGATTCCTTTATCCATTATTTCGGGCCAGAGATCAGAGTTTGCCGAGATTTTGGGGAGAAAGTGCGAGGCCTTGGGCACTCGACTGAATTTGTTCGCGTTCCACCCCTGACGGATGGACAATGCGAGTGATCAGGATTACGGAAGATATGTTAAGGAGTTGTGTGATCAACCTTAAGGGTAGTTGGGATCGACACATTGCTTTAGTTGAATTTGTGTACAACAACGGTTTCCAATCAAGTATTGGAATGGCGCCTTATGAGGCTTTATATGGGAGAAAATGTAGAACACCATTGTGTTGGACGGAATTGAGTGAAAAGAAAGTGATTGGCTGGAGCTTGATACAAGGCGAAGAAAAGTGAAAATGATTGAGAGAGATTGAAGGTGGCCAGCGATAGACGAAATCATATCTTGGGCAGCAGAAAGAAAAGATATTCGATATGAGATCGAGGCGAAAAGTGTTTTGAGTATCGCCTTGGAAGAAGGTGATGAGATTTGGGAAAAGGCCCGAGTTAGGCCACACAGATTTATTGGCCGCATGAAGTGATTGAAAGTGGGTCAGTGGCATACGGAGTTGGCATTACCTCCCGGGACTTGGAGAAAATCCATAATGTATTTCATGTCTAATCTTAGGAGGTATAGGTCGAGGCAGATCGCATGTAATCTCTTCAGAGACAATTGTGTTGAGAGCAGATTTGACGTATGAAGAAGAGCCAGTGAGGATCTTGGCTCGTGAAGTGAAAGAATTGCGGAACAAGAAGATTCCGCTAGTCAAGGTGTTGTGGAGACCATAAGGCGGGAGGCCACGGGAAAGTGAAACGTGCGGCGGCGGTATCCATAGCTTTGTTCGACTAAGGTAATTTCGAGGAATGAGGAATTTTATTAAGTGGGGGGAGAGTTGTAACACCCCAAAAATACCTAGAATTTTTAAAATAAAATTTTTATGTATTAGAGTATAATTGGAGCTGACTTAGGGTATTTTTTAAGGAAATTGTAAAATGGGACCTAGGGTCATTTGCAAAATAAGTTTAGATGTCTAAGTAAATTTGGAGAAATAAATAAGTAAGGGGAAAATAATAGGAGACTTAAATGAAGAATAATAGAGAAATAGAGGGACCTAAATACAAAAAAAAAAAAAAATGAAGGAAAGGACATGTGGTATGTAGGAAAGAGGGAGGAAGCTTCCTCCTTTTTAAAAAAAATACGATTAAGTGTGAACCATAAGAAAGGAGAGCAGGAAAGGAGAGTTAGAGGGAAGCTCAAAATGCCTGCAGATTTCCAGCATTGATCGAATATGAGTCTCATTGAGAAACAAGGAAAGATCCTTCCACGTGACAATAGGCGCAAGTAGAGAGGCGGAATCAGGGGACAACGAGGCTCCATGAGGAATTGGGTCTTCTCTGCTTGGTGAGTCTTCTACCACTGGGATTGTTGGGTGGTTATCGGCCTTAGGGAATGTATGGTTGCATTTTAAACCATGGGAAGGTGCCACGTGTGGTAGTGCGCAGCTAACCGAACAGAGCTGATTTTTGGGTGCAGTGAAGGAGATTTGGTAGTACGATCCTTCTCATAAATTGTAGCCACATCAATTAACTTGATGTTAGGCTTTTCAATTTCGATTTGGACCTCACGTAGACTAAGTTATAGTCCTTTTGCGGTCGACCCAGCTAAATGCGGTCGAGATCCCGATTCACGCCAATTCGGTCAATAGCCGGACCTTAGAATGGGTTTTTGGGTCGGAAATAAAGAGAATTTGGCAGTAAGTCCTTCTGTGAAATTGTAGCCACATCAATGAACTTGATGTTTGGCTTTTGAATTTCTCGGTCGGACTCTGTAGACCGAGTTATGGTGCACTGCAGTAGTCAAATGGGTGAGGAGTCGTCGAACGGTGAGGTCGTGAAGTAGAGGTCGTCAAACAATGGTCATCCAAGCCGAGTGGTAGATCAAACGGTGGTCGTCAAACCCGAGAGTCGTCAAGCGATGGTGCCGTCGAGAAGCGGTGGTGTCGGTTCGGTCGACTCGTCAAAGTTATTTACGCGCTGACCTCGACCGGAGGTCATATCTCCTTCGCAGTTTGAACTCCGTTGGGTGTTCTTGGACTCTATGGAAAGCCCGTAGGTCAAGAATACGATGATATGCCTGAGGGTATGTTAGATGTCCAGATCAAGGTGTTTTAATGAGCTCGTCACTTCAGTGCAGCTCGTCAGTTCAGGTCAGCTCGTCAAAGTTGACTACGCATGACCTCCAACTTCGGAAGGTCATATCTCCTTCGTTTGAACTCCGATTTGGGTGTTCTTGGACTCTATGGAGAGCCCATTGAGTCAAGAATACATTCATATAACTGAGGAGGATAGAAGATGTTTAACCGAGGTGATAGATCAGAGCTCGTCCGGAGTCGAGTCAGCTCGTCCATTCGAGGTTGGCGTGTATGACTTCCAACCCGGAGAGAGTCACTTAACTCTTCGTCAGAATACGATTCGAGACATTATGGCACGACTCTATGGAAAGACCATTAGTCAGAATCCATCCTATATATATATTGTTAAAGTGGAACTCATATTAAGTTAGAAAATCCATCTAACCAAAACTACTGAATGCACTTTGAATAATATTGTTCTTTAATGGTTTTGGAATAGGGATGACGGAGGAAAAATAGTTGTGATTGAGATTCCAAGGATTGGAATCAAAGTGCAAGATTTTTGGGTTTGTTCTACTTACTCATATTCACGTTTCAAAATTTGAAATGTTTACGTTACACCGACTCTGTTCGTTTCAGGATTTTGCATGTTTGTTCTAAAAGCATATTGAATTGATTTAATTGATTTGAAAAGTATTGTGAAATGTTTGCATATAAAATTGCATGATTGAAAATAAGCGTTTATACAAGCGTACATATTGTACTATATTTTGCTATAAAGGATTTGAGCAGCCCTTAATAGAATGTTAGTTTATTTCGCATTAGATAGATTGGTACTCTGATAGGGTCACATAGCGATCTTGAACTATTGATGTGTCACTCAGATGTGACCCGGCGGGACAATTATCGGTAGTGTTCACTATTTGATTGTTTATAACAGTCGACAACCAGCGGGGCCGTCTTGTGTTATAAAACCATGTGATCTGGCTGCGGCCGGTAGAGGGCAGGTGCGGGTGACTCGTCCTCCTATTATACTCCAGACATAGGTTAAATTAGATTAAGGGCATAAGCGCAGATTGATTGGCATAGCGAGATTGATTGGCATAAGCTGAATTGATTAGCACAAGTGAATTGATTTTGAGCGAGATTGAAGTCTGGTAGGCCCGGGTGTGAGCATATTTGAATTGATTTGAGATTGTGAAATATTGATTATGAAAATGTATTTATGGGATGATCGATGAACTATAACTTATTGTATATATATAAAAGGTATATGTATTGTATTTATATTGATCATCCAAAGATTGAGAGTTAGATTATTAAATTGCATGATTTAATTTAAAGCGAAGCAGAATGGATTTGTATAGAACCCTTAGCATGAAAATGCTTAGCGTATTGTTTTACCAATGCGCAGTCAAGTGATAGATAGTGATCGATAGCGGACCCGAGATCGAGGAGCGTCGAGTCATAAAGAAAGAAATCTCGGGTATGCTAGACATGTGCCTCGTTTCATGTGTTCTTTTTGATATGGATATTTTGTATAAACAATTTGAATACTGAACATCTATTTATGTAAATCATTTTGAAAAGGCTTGGATGCCTACATTGTAAATGGATTTTGTTAAATGTAAATGTTTATGGGCTTGCCCAATTTTGTAATCGCTTCCGCAAAGATATGATTTTGAGTGATTGAGTGATTTTGATGGCATCCGGTTTCGGTTGGATCCTTGGCGGGTTGAATTACGGGTGGGGGCGCCATAATGTCTCCATTTTGGGCAGTTAGCATATTGAGTGTTGGTTACTATGAATTGAATTGTTGGTAAGTTATATTCGGTTAGCACGCCTTGATGCATGGTCCAGTGTGGCGGCCTTGAGGTTAGATTTGCACTTTCACTACGTGATCAATGAGTATACTCTAGAGTATTGATGATTTTGGACACGTTGTCTTTAAGTTTAGTCACCATTCTATACTAGGGGCATACCTCTGCCACTAATGTTGCCAGATCGTTAATAGGCTTCATTGTCATCGCATTGAGTTATTGACCTTTTTGATTTGCATATTGGGGTATATCCCATCTGCATTGCTTTGCACTTTTCCTCGTTTTCCTTTTTTAGGCCCTAAGCCTTGTTGAGCCCTAAGCTCTAGCCACCTAGCCCATTTTTGTTTCATTTTTTCAAGTCGAGCTTGCTTTTCGCTCTTTCATTTTTTTGGCCACAAGCCTTGTGAAACTAGCAGCTCTCATTCCTTAGATGTTTTTTATTTTATTTTTCGAGCTTGGGCTATTTCCCTTACAGGTCTTGAGCCTTGTTGAGTCTAGCTCGGCCGATTTGTTTTATTTCTTTTTCAATCTCGGAGCTCACTTTTCTCGCTTTTTTATTTTTAGGCCCTAAGCCTTATCGAGCCTTGAGCTGTTTTATTTCCTTTTCAAGCTCAGAGCTCGCCTTTTCTTTTTTAGGTCATGAGTCTTGTTGCTGGAGCTCGCTTTTCTCGATGTTTCTTTTGGGCACGGGCGTGTTAGCTGAACGACCCGGGCTATTTTATTTCCTTTTCGAGCTTGGAGCTTATTTTTCTCGTTTTTTTTTCTTTTTTAGGCCTTGAGCCTTGTCCAACCTTGAGCTGTTTTATTTCCTTTTCGAGCCTGGAGCTCACTTTTCTCGCTTTTTCCTTTTTTACTCCTTGAGCCTTGTCGATCCCTAAGATCTCAACCTTGAGTTGTTTTCTTTCCTTTTCAAGTCTGGAGCTCGCTTTCTCACTTCTTCCTTTTTTAGGCCTTGTGCCTTATTGAGCCTCTCAACCATGAGTTGTTTTATTTCATTTTCGAGCTTGGAGCTCGCTTTTTCCTTTTCCCTTGAGCCTTCTTCCTTTTTTCACTATTCTCGATTTGCCGTGCATCCAGGTAGCACGAAGATGTACCAAGATCTTCGTCGCCAGTACTACTGGAGTGGGATGAAGAGACACGTAGGGGACTTTGTTCAACGATGTCTCACGTGTGTCGACCAGTTAAATTTGAGCACCCGGAAAATAAGCGAGCTGCCGGCCGTTGGAGGTATTAGCGAAAGTGGGAGCAGCGTCGATGGATTTTGTGACCCACTTGCCCGCGGACCGGCCAGGTGGGTGGGTGATAGTAATAGATTCCGCGAAGTCGGCATATTTCCTGGCCGTGCGGATGACCTTCACGATGGAGAAGTCTGCCAGGTTGTATATTCGAGAGATCTTCCGGTACATGAATGCAGGTATCCATAGTGTCGGATGAGACCAGGGTTTACAGCGCACTTTGGAAAAGCTTCCAAAGGCTATGGAGCACTACAGGCTAACCATGAGTACATCCTTCCACCTGAGACGAGATGGTTAGTTTGAGAGGGACCATACAAGTGTTAGAGGACATCTTTGCGAGCATGCGTCTGGATCATCAGGAGTACAGCTGGGAAGAGCGATTTTCCTTCTGGTCGCCTACAACCGCTGGTTATCGGCCAGTATACATATGACACCATATGAGGCACTGTATGGGAGGCTATGCGGATCCATAGATATGTTGGGCCAGAGATGAGAGAGAGCTCCATCGCGGTCACGATCTCTAGTAGAACACCTCAGAAGGTGAGCTTATTTACGACATACTCTCACGGCTGGCCGCCCGAGTTATGCTGATGTACGACGTCGACCCTTAGAGTTCGAGGTTGGTGATCACGTCTTCTTAAAGGTGAGGCCTAAGAGAGGAGTGGTCAAGTTCGGCAAGCGCGGGAAGTTATTACCAAGGTTCATTGGACCCTTCAAGATACTTGAGAGGGTGAAGCCTTTATGGCGTCTCGGTTAGCTTTACACCAGCTATCTGGGGTGTCATGAGGTATTTCCACGTCTCCATGCTCGGAGGTACTCCGAGGATCGACTCATGTAATTAGTTGGGGAGAGATTGAGGTTGACATAGATGGGACCTTCGAGGAGGGAACAATATGTATTATGGATAGTCGGGATCGGTTTTCACGAGCCGAGGCGAGTGAAATTTGGTGAAGTCTTGTGGCAACAGTGGAGTGGATGAGGAGCAACGTGGGGTGTGAGGACACGATCTGGACGCTATCCCTTTTTGTTAGGGATGAAGGGTATCGTTTTAGTAGTTTAATGCTTAAATGACTAGTTTACATGCATGGCATAGTGCACGTTGCATATCATGTGATTTGTCGTGAGTATGCAGAAATTTTGGGGCCGAGAATTCTTTTAAGAGGAGAAATGTAAAACTCGAAAATTCTAATTTTTCTAAAAAGGGTAAAATGGTAATTTGGTCAAAATATGAAATTTTCTAGATCTCGGATGACTAAGCGGACTTCACCGTTGGAATTGCCTCGCGAAATCTAGCTACCACGTCGAATTTCGTTGAATTCTGAAACAGTCAGACTTTCACATTTTTCGAGGCAATGGGGGTAGTGTGGGACACTTGGCACATTTTGAGTGGCTCAAGAGGTTCCACGTGTCATGTACAGAATTAGTCAAACATGAGCTCAAGTGTGGGCCATGGGTGGACACATGGCATGATGTCATTTGATGAAAATCCCAAAGTACAGAGATAAGTGGATGAGGAAATCCAAGCCAACCAATGGTGGCTTGACATGTGGCATGAGAGGACAAGCCCTCTTGACCTAAGCTCTCCCAACCGGTTTTTTGAGAAGGAAAAAGAGAGAAATAGATTTTTAGAGAGAGTCCTTCTCTGCAGAATTCCGAGGATCGGATGCATTGGAATCTCGGTGAGCGAGATCTGAAGTTGCTCCCAGCTGCCAGAGCTACGCGTGGAGTCAGGTTTTGTGGAGTTTAAACTCAGGGAGGTAGGGGTTTTCTCTTACTTGATTTAATCCTTATTTAAGAACGCTTTTTAATGGTTGGAGTGTTTAGGCGAAATGACGAGTGAGTTTTGGAGTCCTCGGAGTGGGGCCAAAAATTTGAAATTTTAGACAGTTTTGAGACCTAGGGTTGTATTGTTCACGTGATCTTGTGTGTGGTTTGTGTTACTTGGGCGGTTCAAAATGAATTGCTTAAATTGTTTATTAGCCCATGTGAGCTAATTTTGGTGTTATTGCTATGAATGAATAACATGTTGTTGTGTGTTAAGTTTTGTTAATATATGCATGCTTGATATATTAACATGAATTGTTGTGAATTGGCATATTGCATTTCACATGCACCGGGGCACCCTAGAATAGTAGGTGTGAGTGCATGACATGGGTCATCGGAGGGTTGTCCAAAACAATAAAATTTTATCGGAAAGTTGTCCGAAGAATTGAGTTGGGAAATCGTCTAATAATTCACGTTGGAGAGGCCCATAAATTGTTTCGGAGAGTTACCCAACAAATTCACCTCGAAGGATTGTCCAACGTATTATATCGGAGGGTTGCCCGCAAATAAAACAAATATTTTTGTTTGGAAACGGTTTTCATACATGGCATAAGCATGTGTGAGGGAGTCGGTGAGGACTCGAGACATGGGATTGGGCATGTAGACATTCAAATAGGAATCATGAATTCACTTGAATGTGTGTGTTTTCCATTGCATGAGCACTTAGGTGGGGAGTAGCCCATGTAGGAGGTTATCCTCTTGGGCATTGCTCCCTTATTAGAAGAAATTATTTCGGTCTGAGAGTGTTCGAAGGCGATGCTCATTAGAGGCCGCTTTTGAGAAGAAAGCTGACATGTGGCTTTGATTACGTTTTTGAAAAACATGTTGTATAAGAGTGTAATTAATTCTTGAAACTATTATATTATAGTTGGGTATATTTTGTGAGTATGGATGTATGGGCCCGACGTGGCCATTTTTACTCATGTATGGGTCTCATGATATGAGACCTTACCGCGGGGTTTCCTCAAGTTGGCGGTGGTGTGAGGACCCGGGATTTGGGAAGTCACACTAAGCTCTCAACCCTAAGTTGTTTTAATTAATTTTCTAGCTCGAAGCTCGCTTTTCTCGCTTTTTCCTTTTTTAAGCCTTAAGCCTTCTCGAGTTCTAAGCTCTCAGCCCTTAGTTGTTTTATTTTTTTTTCGAGACTGGAGCTCGCTTTTCTCGTTTTTTTTTTCCTTTTTTAGGCCCTGAGCCTTGTCTAGCTCTGAGCTCTCAACCCTGAGATGTTTTATTTCCTTTTTGAGCCCGAAGCTCACTTTTCTCGCTTTTTCCTTTTTAGGCCACGAAATTTGTTTATTTCCTTTCGAGCCGGGCTATTTTCTCGCTTTTTCCTTTTTTAGGCCCTCAGCCCTGTCAATCCATGAGCTCTTATGCTTGAGTTGTTTTCTTTCATTTTCGAGCCTTGACCTGTCAACCATGAGCTGTTTTATTTCCTTTTCGAGCCCGGAGCTTGCTTGTGGCGTACAAATCCCAGGGTCAGTTAATGACAGTCGTCTGTGAGGAAAGATTTGTGGATGTGGTGGTGACACCACCATTGAGTCCCTTTTCTCGGGACCTAAGTTTAACGAAAATCGGTCAGTCTCCTTTGTGCGGGGCTACACTTGAAATACAACACAATGCGATTACATGGCGACACATACGATATTATACAACGACCACACGGATCCACATATGAGTAAAAAATGGCCCACATAGGGCCCATTTACCCATACTGAGCACGTAAGCACATTATTCTTATGTTGTAGTCCATAAGAGTTTAAATTTACACCGCTCTTGCTCTGAAACATATATCAAAATTAAGAATTCTAATACATGTTTCACAAGAAATATAAATCAAAGCTACAATCAGGCTTTCTTCTGTTATCGGCCTCACAGTAGGCGCCATCTCCTACATCTCCTATTGCACGAAGGGTCACGGCCCGGGTGAGCAATGCCCAGTAGAGTGAAATCTTACAAGAGCTACTCCCCACCTAAGTGCATGCAATGAAGTCGTACCCGCAAGCACGTTCGATCCACGATTTTATCAATCACAGAATGGAATCTACATGACATGAATGAGATGCTACTCCTCATGATCCCTGTGCCAAGTCCTCACCGACTTCTCTCAACATGTAATATGTCATGTATGAAAAACAATCTTCAAAACAAAGATATTTGTTTTATTTGTGGACAACCCTTCGATATTAATTAGTGGACATACTCCGATAATTTACTTTGTGGACAACCCTTAGATATAGTGGACATACTCCGATAATTTATTGTGTGGACAACCCTTCGATATATAATAGTGGACATACTCTGATAATTTATTGTGTGGAATTTATTGTGTGGACAACCCTCCGATATATAATAGTGGACATACTCTGATAATTTATTGTGTGGACAACCCTCCGATATGCAATTTGTTGGACATACTCCGATAAAACCGCTTTATTCAAAAGCCATGTTAGGCAACTTCCGATCATTCATGTGACTTTTTAGGACTTTGTCCCTAGACTGAAACCAACATCAACACCAAACACAATGCTAATTTTCCCATGCACTCACACCCATTTCATGCGATGTACTTCTTGGCATCGTCTGATGCAATATGCCATTGCCTATCACCATGCTACATATATATGAGTGCTATATGTACATGTCTACTCATGCATTTCAACCTATGCATCAATTGTAAAGTTATATCAATGAACACAAAAATTCCAAGTAATTCATACGATTCATGCCAACATATCAATACACACATACATTGACATCATAAGTCATTATCACTCGAGTAACGACATAATTAGATCTTTAGGCCTAATTGTGACATATCAAGTCCACAAGTAGCCTACAACAAGCCATGCAATGGCCTCAATCATACACAAACTCATACATTTTCCCAAGCCTCATGGATAATTATATCAACATACATATAATCAAATCAAACATTACGATTTCAATGTATTAGACCACCGCAGCGTCATTCTGACCCAGCGATTTGCACACTTGGTGCTACAATTAAATTTTTCAACATATTTGTGGGCACCAAATGCCATTAAAAGGCATATGGACATATTCTAGACTCAAGGGGATTTCCTTAGAGTCCAAGAACACACGAATCGGAGTTCGGACGAGAAAGTTATGGCTGTCCAAAGTTGGAGGCTTTATATGAACAGTGACTTACGCGCACCAGCAAGGGTCTACTATTTTTCGTTATTTTCGGACATAATATGAGTCCAAATTGAATTAAGTTATATATGGATGGATTATAGACTCAAAGGGCTTTCCATAGAGTATAAGAACACATAAATCGGAGTTCGGATGAGAAAGTTATGACTGTAAAAAGTTTGAGGCCTCATATGAACAACGACTTACGCGCACCAGCAGGGGCCTACTATTTTTTGTCATTTTCGGACATAATATGAGTCCAAATTGCATTAAGTTATATATGGATGGATTCTATACTCAAAGGGATTCCCATAGAGTCCAAGAACTCATGAATTGGAGTTCGGACAAAAAATTTATGACTGTCCAAAGTTAGAGGCTTCACATGAACAGTGACATACGCAAACCTAGAAAAATGCTTTTTTCTGGTTCTCTAAACGCCATCCAAACAGCCTCTAAGGTTCAACCAAGACCAAAACGACTCCTAGATAGAAAATAAACCCGAGTAGGAAGGTTTCCTTCCTCTTGAAGCATGAACAAAGACCCGAGAAAGTCCCCCGAACACTTCTTGAACCCGAAGCTTTCGACTCCCCGAACCTCCTGCGTGAAACCTTGGCAAAACTCGAAGTATCCGGTATCCACACATAGCCCTCGCCGAGTACTCCGACTTTAAGTCTTGGTTTGACGCAAGACGACCACCCGAGCTCCGTAGATCTTAGAGATAAGTCAGAGTTTCTCTCTCTAACTTTTCTTTTCCAAACACGAAATCTTCAACGAAATTGCGTGTTGTCGGTACTCATGTGTAGCCCTCGTCGAGTAGATGAAATTTAAATCTTGGTTGAACGGATTCCGACCACCTAATCTCCGTAGATCGTAGAGAGAATGAGGAGTTTCTCTCATTTCTCTCTCTAACTCACACCCATTGCCGAAATGGGGGAAAAATGTGATTTTTCTTCTCTTTTCCCCTTTTTAAGTTTAAGTTGGACGCAGGGCCCACTTCACTCCATGCGTCCATGACTCGTTCGAGTTCATTTCTGTCCTGAAACCATTTATTTCTTTTCAGTTTAATTCATTTTAAATGAACTTAACTCCAATTATTTCCTAACTCCCGAGATCCTCGTAAAAATTTCGTCCCTTGAGTCATTGGCAACTCACCGCTCGAGAGGCTTCGTAAGAACAAGTTGTCTCATGGTCGACGAAGTACTGCGGATCACTAGATTTCGAGGCAGATTTGCGGTGCGGAGTCCATTTCGTCATCAGGATCTAGAGAATTTTCTAGGCTTCCACGAGACCATTATGATAATTTATTATTATTATCATTTTGTTATTTTTGAAAATTTCTAATTTTCCCGGGCTTTACATTGTTTTTCTCGCTTTTTCCTTTTTTTAGGCTTTGAGCATTGTCGAGCCACACATTTGTTTTTTATTACGGCTTCACTTTCCCTTTTGAGTCCTAATGTCGAGCTTTAAGCTCTCAACCCTGAGCTATTTTATTTTTCAAGCCCTGAGCTAGCTTTTCTCATTTTTTTTTTAGGCCCTGAGCCTTGTCAAGCTCTAAGCTCTTAGCCCTAAGCTTTTTTATTTCTTTTTCAAGCCTGTAGCTCGCTTTTCTTGCTTTTTCCTTTTTATGCCTTAAGCCTTATCAAGACTTGAGCTCTTAGCTGGCTTATTTTATTGCCTTACCCGAGCTCTCGAGCTCGCTTTCTAACTTTTTCCTTTTTAGGCCCTAAGCCTTGTCGGAGCCACGAGCTCGACCATGGTTGTTTTATTTCTTTTGAACTGAAACTCGCTTTACAGTTTTTTCCTTTTTAGGCCCTAAGCCTTATCCTGCCATGAGCTGTTTTATTTCCTTTTCGAGCTCGGAGCTCGCTTTTTCCTTATTTAGCCCTTAAGCCTTATCAAGCCCTAAGCTCTCAGCCCTAAGCTGTTTTCTTTCCTTTTTTAGCTCGGAGCTCTAATTCTCGCTTTTTCCTTTTTTAGGCCCTGAGCCTTGTCGAGCCCTAAGCCTCATCCCTTAGCTATTTTATTTCCTTTACAAGTCCGGAGCTCGCTTTTCGTTTTTTTAGGAGCTTTGAGGTAGGCCTTGAGCTCTCAGCGGATTTTATTACTCTTTTCGAGCTGGAGTTAGCTTTTCTTGCTTTTTTCACTTTTTTAGGCCACTGGCCAGCATCGAGCCTTGAGCTCGACCTTGAGTTGTTTATTTCCATTTCAAGCCGGAGCTCGCACTCTTGCTTTCTTTTTAAGTCCTTGAGCCTTGTCGAGCTAAGCCCTTGGCCACTGAGTTGTTTTATTTCTTTCGAGGCCTAGAATTCGCTTTTCTCTTCCTTTTTAGGCCACTAGCCTTGTCGGGCCCATAGCTCTTAGTTTGAGCCCCATTTTATTTCCTTTCGAGCCGGGCTGGCTTTTTCTTTGGGCCTTAAAGCACATTGTGCTTGAGTTGTTTTAATTCTTTTTCGAGTCCGATGCTCTCTTTTCTTGCTTTTTTCTTTTCAGACCCTGAGCCTTATTGAGCCCTAAGCTCTCAGCTTTGAGTTGTCTTATTTCCTTTTTTTGCCCGGAGCTCACCTTTTCTTTTTTAGGCCTGGTCTTGTTAGACATTGAAATTTAGGAGCTAAGCTTTTCTTAAGTTTTCCTTTTAGGCCCTAAGCCTTTTCCATCCCTAAGCTCTCAGCCTTGAGCCGTTTTATTTCCTCTTTGAGCTCGGAGCTCACTTTTCTCACTTTTTTCTTTTTTAGGCCTTGAGCCTTGTTTAGCCATGAGCTGTTTTATTTCCTTTTCGAGCCCCGGGCTCGCTTTTCGCTTTTCCTTTTTAGGCCCCTCGCCTTATCGATCTGAGCTCTCAACCATGATCTTTTTTTTTTCTTTCCTTCTCACTTTTTCTTTTTTTAAGCCTTGAGCCTCGTCAAGCTCTAAGCTGCTTTCTTTCTTTTTCAAGCCTGGAGCTTGCTTTTCCCTTTTCATTTCTATGCCTTGATCCGTAGTGGGCGCCAGGCTCCTTGGCCCTTAGTTGTTTATTTCCTTTTAGACCCAAGCTCGATTTTCTATCTTCCTTTTTAGTTCTTGAGCTTTTCTCTAGCTATTTTTTCCTTTTTTTCCCTTTCTTAGTCTTGATCCGTAGAGACCTTGATTGTGTTCGCCCTCTTCATGTCACGCCTCTTTTACCATTTAACTTGTGACGCCTCCAACACGGGGTGCTCTGATACCACTAAACTTATAACTATCTTTTACTTTTTACCATACCATTAACTTGTTCATTCATGTACTGTTAAACATTTAACTTGAAATATATTCTGTAGCAGCGGATTACAAAATATATTCAAAACTCCATAAATGGGAGTGTTCAACATTTACAATATTTACATTGCTTCTGAAAAGCAAAACATATACAAAAATAGACCAAAAGATCTTATTGGGCACCTAATAGTGTGTTGGCCTTGGTTAACGTGTGTGGATTGTTGACCACAGTTCCTGCTTCCTCTGTACTACGGATAAAACACCCACATTACTAAACATAGCTTGGTAAGGAATAATACATGTGGGCGACTCCCCATTAAGGGTCATCACACTTAAGACAAGCGCATATAACTTTAACATTCATTTACATATACACATGCTTATTCATGTTTTGAACATATCATTTATGGAGTAATAGCTATACATATATCATACTTATTCCGTCTTATTATGTTTCATTCCATATCATCTTTAATTTATTTTGCTTCTTGTACTTATCAACGTATCACGTATCCATCATATAGCGATGTTATGGCACCTCCATATCATGTCATGTCATTTGCATATTCTTGTCATTTTATCTTATTTAAAGCACTGAATGCCTTAGAAGTGGATCTTTGGAACTATAAGGACCTGAAGGTGCTATAATAATTGTACGAGACAATGAACTATAAGGACCCAAAAATGTTATCATTGTACGAGACAATGACCATTTATAAGGGCCCGAAAGCCCTGTTATCATTGTACAAGACAATGACCATCTATAAGGGCCTCGTAGGCGCTGTTATCATTGTAGGAGATAATGACCATCTATAATGGCCCGAAGCATTGTAATGACCCAAACGGGGCCAATTGATCAGTAATGTTGTAGTATTTTCTCCTTAATAGGCATGCTCATCTATCCCTCTACTAGGTTCCAAGCAGACAATTTGTTTCTTTTATTTCATTTACAATATAAATCTCATATCCTCGAATAACTATTGTTATCATGTAATCATATGCGATATTTTCTTATAATTTCCTCATGCATCTTTATTCTTGTATTATTTAGACATTTATAGTTTTTCTATATGCCTTCATTATACATTTATCTTTTCATCCATTAACCAAGGAATAACACTACATTTCAACACATTAGCAAATGAGGGCAAGAAACAATGTTTGCCCAACTACGGGCTTACGCCTCGCGTGAAGTCTGAAAACATTTTCATATAATTTTTATATTTGTGCAAACCCTTTCATTCACTTATTAGGATCCTCATTAGTCCAATGGAAGATTGTTAGAATCAACGGAAGAGAGAAACCAAAACAGGACTAGTAGGTATGCCTAGGCAGACCAGAAAATTTAGAAAACTTAGGCTTGGGTTCGCCTAGGAGAAGGTGTCTCTGCCTAGGTGTGCATTCTTACACCTAGGTGTGACGCCCACAGCATTTCAGGGGGTTCGGGTTGACCAGGTCGACTGCTGGAAACTTTGTGAGTCTCATATCATGAGATCCATACGTGAGTAAAAATGGCCACATTGGCTCATACATCCATACTCGCCAAAATATAATCAACTATATTCAAATAGTTTCAAGGGTTGTTACATCACTCTTAATACAAAACATATATTAAAACTAGTTTGTTCTAATATATATACATAAAACATGAATCAAGGCCACAGTCCGGCCCGCTTTATAATCCCGGCCTCTAAGGAGCGTCGTCTTCCCGAATACTCCATGTACTTGAAATAATTTTCCCTCGACAAGGTGAGAAATGCTGATAGTGATGATTCCTGCATAGGTTACTCGGCTAAGTGCTCATGCAATGGAAAAACACACATTAAAGTAAATTCATGATTCTTTCGAATGTCTACATACCCGATCCCGTATCTCGAGTCCTCTGCTCCTCACACGTGCTTATGCCATGTATGAAACCTTTCAAACAAAAATGTTTGTTTTGTTGTGGGCAACCCTCGATATAAATATGTTAGACAATCCTCAGAAATTGAATTAAGATTTAGGTAAGTCTTGAGGAAACAATTCATGGGCCCTTTCGACGTGAATTATTGGACGATTTCCCAACACAATTCTTCGGACAACTTTCCGATATAATTTTATTATTTTGGACAACCCTCTGATTTATTTCATGTCATGCACTCACACCTCTTTTTCATTACAGGAGTGCCTGGTGCATGTAAATGCATTATGCCATTTCCATACAACACATGTTAATATATCAAGCATGCATATATTAACAAAAATTAACACACAATATGTTATTCTTTCATGACAATAACACCAAAATTAGCTCACATGGGCTAATAAACAATTTAAGCAATTTATTTTGTTGCCCGAGCAACCTGAGCCACATACGAATCAACGTGAGCAGTCTGACCCTAGGTCTCAAAGAGCTAACCCGGCCTTTGACCACTCTGAGATTTCCTTACTTAGTCCCAATCTTTGGAACCGAAAACACGGTCATCCAGGCCTCAAGATATCCTCATCCATTAAAATGGCTTTTAGCCAAAGAATAAATCAAGTAGGAGAAAACCCTGCATATACCGGGTTGTCAAACTCATGAAATAAGTACCAGCGCGTAGCCTTACGCGTAGACCAGCTTCTCCTCTTGCTCAGACGAGAATCGGCCCGATTAGAGCCTTAGTGAATCTTGGGAAGGTAGACTCTCTACAAGCTCTATTTTTCCCTCCTTTATCGGAGGCAGGCGAAAAAGAAAAAAAGAAGATGTTATTTTTAACTTTCATTTTGTCATCACATATCATAAGTTTTGACTTTAAGGACCGTTTGACATATGGCTTAATAGAAGCCATTTATCTCTTATCCTGCCGATATTCATGTGACATGTGTAGCGTGGATCACGTGTAGTAGGTGGCCTTGTCACACAGCTTGCTCTCGTATCATGTATATACCATGGTATCATATGGCACAGTGCCCTGTGCCTCGAAGGCGTGAGTTAGGTATGCGAGGTCGACGAAATTCAACGTGGTAAATTTGGGTTGTAAGCCAAATTCTTGATTGAAGTCCAGTTTAGTCATCAGGATCTAGAAAAATTCGGTTTTGACCAAAAATTATCATTTTACCATTTTCGAAAAATTAGAATTTTCTGGGTCTTACACTGGAATTGTAGGGGGTGTAATTTGAATGTAAAATGGCGATTTAGCCATTTTCAGAAATTCTTTAACCAAAACAAACTAATTTTGAGCAAAACATCAAAACTAGCAAACCAATAGAAATACATGTATTGAAGAGTTAGGGTTTTCTAACCCAACTTAGACAAGTATTTACTAACATATAGGTTCCAGACATCATAGGAGATGTTCTGACAAGATTCCATGCACGAAATAGTTTCCATAATAGTGTTTCATACCTTGGCTTTTCTTGAACTTCTCTTCTTCCTTTTTCTTTATTCTTCTTCTTCTTCTCTTCTTCTCTTCTTCTCTTCTTCTCTTCTTTCTCCTTCCCTTCTCTTCCAGATTTGCCCGATCGAAAGCGAAAAATGAGTTTCTCTTAAAGCCATGTTTGGGCTTTATCAATTAGCCCTTTTTACTTTTGCTATTTGGTCCTTTCTTTTCCTTTATTTGCAATTCCACTTATTGAAATCTACTTCAACATCTGATCTTCTTAGATTATGACCCTTGAGTCTGGTGGTAAATTACTAATTTACCCTTAACTCTTGTATTATTTCCGGATTTTTGCTTATTTTATTTTTATCATTATTTTATTCCGAAAAAACATACATTTACTTTTATTATACCTAAAACATGTTATAAAACTTTTATGGTATAATTTGGAGTGTTACACTTCATCCATGTTAGTAGTGTCATTTGGAGCACTCTCTATAGACAGACACCTTATCAATTCCTTTCGGGTTAAGGCTTACCGCATAGTCTTGTGCGGTTGTCTTGTCTTAGTGCTGAGTGCCCAGCCGTGTGGTGAGTGTCGATCTCCCTTTATGCATATTCATTTGTTTCTCTTTAGTGGTCCAACTATCACTTCCCTTTGACACTAATTCTCTTACCACCTTGGGGGCCATGTGGGGAGAGTTAATCTTGCATTGTGACTTTAGTGGCAACTTAGGCTTTTTCTTTTCTCGTTTTCTTTTAGAGCCTATTAGATTGCCTCGGTTCAAGCGAGATCATGTCCTTTGTGGACACTTTTGAGGTCTTCTTTGTTCTTCGATAAAGTTCACCTCATTTCAATCACTTTTCACACTTTCACTTTACTTCATTGTTCACATTCGCTAGACTCGTGAATTCTATTAAAGATGAGCATATTTGTTAACCCCAAATTTGGCTTTGTTAACCCCAAATTTGGCTAGTCTTAGTTTTGTTAAATTGATTTTATTTTATTTTATTATTTGATTTGATTTGATTTGATTTGGCTTGATTGTGGTTCTTTTCCTTTTTGGAGAAGGAAAGTTTTTTTTTTTCATTTTTAAAAAAGAGACTATCAGAGGCAGAGGGGAAAGGCGACTGTGAAAGACATTTTCTTTTGGCTTTTAAGGTGCATCCATGGGGTCAATATGGCAAGAACAATGTTGTTGGCATTCTTCATGCGAAGCATGGCTTGGCACCTTTATTTTATAGGCTAGACCACCTAGTTTCAGGACTCCTGATCTTGGCCATAAGTGCTTCTAAGGCTGACAGTTTTAGGCAATAGGTTAGCTTTATGATGCTTATAATTGTATCTAAAACTTCAAGTGGGAACAAAACCCAATTTTTTTTTCTTGTAACGATGAGACTTCCTTAGCTTTAGTAATGGAATTTAAGAGATTTACTATTTATGGACGACCTATGATTTGCTATTACGTGTACTTGTGTTACAGTTATATACTTTATTCTTCAATTTCAGTATATGTAGTAAATCTGGTTAGGCGGATCCATAAACTTGTTTTTTTTATGAGTTGTATCACTAACAATGTATGCCTATGCTTAACTATAAGAATACTTGGATTGGTTTGGTTTGTGCTTAGATGAAAGAACTATTAATTGATTTCTTGCACACTGAATTTATGATGGTTTGTGATGACAGGTCCATCTCCACTTAGCCTATCACTTAGGTTTATCCTAACTCATCTACCTTAGATTCGATCCATTTATCTTAAGTCCATTAGTTACCCCAATTCATTTACTTTACGTTCGAGCTTATTAGTTACCCCAACCCATTCTATCTTAGGTTTAGTCCATTAGGTTCGAAACACACCTTCAAAAATGAAATTTCAAATGTAACATGAGGAATTGAACTCATATCCTTTGTGTTGTAAGTAAACATTTAAACCGTTAGTCTACATCTCTTTTCGTTTCAAACTTTTTCTAATTTTAAATAATATTTCTAACATTCTCAATTTTCATCAATTTTAACTTTCTTTAATATTAACTTTGAAGCAAATATTATTATTATTATTATTTTAACTTTCACCCTATTACCTTTGTTATCCATATAAAAAGAAATCATTTTCTTCAATTTCAATTTTTTTTAAAACTATTTTCCTTAATTACAAAAAAAAAAAAAAAAACAATCATTTTCTATAATTTCAAATTTTCAAAAATCACTTTATTTAATTTTAAAAATATACAATTTATGATCTTTGTGTTTAAAAAAAAATTCTTTTAAGATTCAAAATTCACTTTCTTTAAATCTTACAAATAAAATATTCTTTTCCAAATATCTCAACTTTAAACTTCCTCTTTTCCAAAGTGACATTTTTATTTTTTATTTATTTTTCGAATTCCCTAATTAAATTTTCATTTAAAAAAAATTAACATAATTTTCAAAATTTCGAAAGCACGATCTTCTAATTCCAATGAAATGGGATCACATGGAGTTTACTCGTTTGTTAAATAAATGGCCTTGGTGGGTGTCCAACATCCCATATATAATTTCAATAAATAATTTGGCGCTCATTTTATAATTTAATCATAAATGTTTCTATATTCGACATTGCACTAACTCTGTTTTCTATTGATAGCCTTTTTTATTTGCCACCAAGGTACACACAATTACTTCATTTGACTTTGTTTTGTTTTTTTTATTAATTACATATTTAATGTGCTTTAGTGAATTGTAGCTCATTTCTTGGTATCCTTAGATTGATTAATCATTTGTCATTCTTGTCTTAATTTAATTATTAGATACCCAAATTTGGGGGCTTAGAGGGGTGCTACAGCCTTTTATTGTACATTTTTAATAGGTAACTTAACCCCTAGACTTAGACTCGATTTTTCTCAAATCCGCTTTTCTGTATTATGAGTCATATTTAGGGTTTTCTTTCCTATTTTGTTTTCCCTTAAAAAATTAAAATAAATGACTACTCCAAAAATTGTTTTCAAAATGATTTTTTTCAAAAGTAAAAAACGAGTCTCGCATTTTCAATGGGAAACGCATCATAGCCAAAATATGTTATGCACAATGTGATTTGATTGTGTTTCTCTTCTCAATTCCATCTTTTTTTTTTCTAACAATGTATCACCTCCATTGACAAACATTTATCATCATGAACAGTATTTGATGGGGTAGAGAACTAATAAAGGGAGTTGGGGGACCCCCCAATAAAGAAGCTCGGCCTACAATGAGACCTTACCCATGCCACAGCATTTGGCCAAGGCCTAGAATTAAAATCACCCTATCGGGAAATCAAGTGATATAGGTGGCCCGAAAAGCTCGTGTAAAAAGAAAGGTGTCTAATCTCCATGATCTGCATCCCACGAATTAGGAAGGAAAGATCGTGCATGATCACGACTCCTTCATCATCCCTTAAGAGTCGGTCCATGATAAGGAAAAGGAAACTCCTCACCTAATGAGAAAGATACCGTATCACCATCAAACGAGGAAAGTAAACACTATTTTCCCCTTATAAATATCGACCCATTCCACCACAAAAAGAGGTACGTAGCAATCACGCCATAGAAAACGGTTGAATTCTTTTTCATAAGGAAGAAATTGACTTAACCATCTGAGCTTACGACCAACGCACCCTCACGGATCACCCTTTTGTAGTGTGCTGCGTGCTGCCCGACGATTCGATCCATTAGATCGCCCAATGTTCCCAAGAGGCTCTAGCCCAATACTGCAGAAAAAGCACCATCGCTTGGTGTCAGTCTGTGGAACGACACCTTTACAATTAAACTCGACCCCTGAGATGATATCAACCCTCCGAAACACGAGCCAGTCACGCCAACCCCTCTAGATGTGGCAAGACCGAAGGCAACCTGTATGGTCGACCGCTAAAAACGCCTGAAACTATATACGAAGCCAACACGAGGTGGCATCTATCTCGCCAACCAACGTCTGCTGAGAGACTTGGAAGAACTCACCCGATAAATGCAGCGGCACTAGGAAGAACGACAACATCACGACACTCCTCGGGACGCTGACGGAGAAGGAGAAACTAGCCGAGCCAGGGAGCCCGATCCTTATAAGCCCCCGGGAGAAGACCGCAATGAGGGGATTCGTAGGAACGACAGAGGCAATGGACCCACCCTTTATCAGCCGGAGATAAGGAACTACGTGGAGCAAAGGCTCGGGACATCAACAAGAGCTCACCGCGAGGGAAACAAAGAAAGAACGAGTCTGGGGCCTCCATGGATGTGTTGGTACAACAAACCTGAGTCCCAGTTCACGTACTAAGGTAATTACACTTCCTCCTCCCAAATGGGTTCGTAATGCCTCAAATCGAAACGTTCAACGGAACGAAAGATCATGTAGACCACCTCAATACCTACAAGAATCAAATGGAGCTCCACGAGTGCTGTGGACTTCGCTGACGTAGCTTTCGCCATCACAATTAAAAGGCCCAACTTTAGCCTCGGGTTCAACGTAATTTCCATCGCCGATCTCATCCTTCAAAGAGTACTGGCCCATCGCGTCAGTTCTTTACCTTCATCGTGAGCCCTGACATACGGTGAAGCCGAGCCATCACTTGTCACTATAAAGCGTGGCTCGCAGAGAACCCCGAGGTCCGTCTGTAGATTTAACGCGAGTCTTTAAAGGTAGACATCCCGACGAAGCTTTCGCTAATACCGCTTATCCCGGCTCGACGCGGCAAATGAAAAGACCTAATGTTTTCCATCTCAAAGAACCTTCAGACAAGCATGGCCGAGGTGCTCGCTAAAGAAGAGAAGTACATCAACGGTGAGGAAGCCCTTCTATCTAAGCGGGAAAACTCGTCCACGCAAAAGGAGAAAAGAAAGAGCGAGAAAGCGAACTGAGCTCCCGTAAGACAAGGAGACAGATAGATCCCCACGGCTGGACCGAGAACAGAGAACGGTCTCTAAAGAGACGAGGCAACGTTAGGGACCACTTGGGCCCACCCCAACCCGAGCTACAACAACGATATCCACCCCGGTAATTCACCCCCTTGACAGCCTTGGTGTCGCAGGTCCTACATGAGACGCAACACGAAAAGTTTTTAAGGTGGTCGTCTCAAATGCAGACAGACATAGCGAAGAAAGACCTAACAAAGTATTTTGAATTCCATAGGGATCATGGACACCAAACAGATGATTGCATCCAATAGAGGAAGGAAATTGAATACCTGATCCAACGTGGACATCTTTCGTCGTCTGCGGGCCTCGGGTAGAGCACGAGACCAAGACGCCCCATCACCTCGTCGCCCAATAATTAACTCAACACCAGCAACCCCTAGGGGAAATCCATATGATCTTCGGAGGATTCATGGGAGGAGAGTCCAAATTTCGGCCGCAAGGCCTATCCGCAGACAAAGATCGCACAGGAGATGCTAGAAATACGCGCATCCAAACTCCTCCAGAATACCCCCAAAATATACCCCAGCGCTGATATATGTTTAGTATTTTGTAAGCTGTGAATTTGAATGTTTCGTGAGTTAAATGCGAACATGGAACGAGACTCAAATTTACAAGATTTAAGGACAAATATAAATTGTCTAAAAGGAACTTAAAAGTCATAAGTTAACAAGATTGATGCCAAAATAGGAAATTTAATAAGTTATGGGATTCAAGGCAATTCATAGAGAAAAGATGGAATATAAATAATAATGAGTTAAAGGGCTTAAGTGCAAAATGAGAAAGTTAAAAGTAAAAATGAGTTTTTGACTCACAACATGACCTTAACAAACATGAATAAGAGAAGACCAAATTTGGTCTCCAAAAGAGAGAGAACTGCAGAGAGGGAGAGAAGAGAAGGAGAGAAGAAGAAGAAGAGGAAGAGGAAGAGAAGAAGAAGAGGAGAAGAAGAGAGGCCATGATAAAAAAGGTATGAAACTAACCTTGGGTATGGATTCTATTATGGATCATATGGATTTTGTATGGGATTCTAGAAAAGTTTAGGAGTTCCAAATCTAGGTTTGTTAGGATTTCATCCCAACTAAAGATGTATTGAAATTAGGTTGGTAAACCCCATATGGTATAAGATAGTTATAGAATCCTCTTTTAAATTTGGATTCATGGGTTAATTGAGAGTACTGAGTTAGGCTTCTAGAACAACCCTAACTAATCATCATATTTGTTTGAGTATGGGTCATAACTCACATTAAAATGGTTTTGGGATAAATTCATGGAAAAGTTTTGAAGAAAGATAGGTAATGAAAGATGAATTGAGTAAAATTGAGATTATAAGATGAATTTGGTATTTTGAGGTGTAAGATAAGTAGAGTTGAATTGGGTAGAAAAATATGGAAAAAGTGCAGAAAAGCCCACATTCTGGGCAAATTTCGAGAACCTGTACATGTAGTGCCCTGTTTTTCTATTTCGACCAGTTTTCGTATTTTAGCCATAACTTTCTCATTTATTATCCGATTTGAGTGATTCAAGTTTCTGGTTAAAATAGACTTCAAGGAGAACCAAACATCCTCAAATAGGTACCTTAGCAGTCTCAGCTTCTAAGTGACCTATACCCACTCCAAGTGGGGCCATGTTCAAGCAAATTTCTGCTTCAGTTTTGATCATTGAGTAGTCCGGTTGTTTCGACGTGAATTTGAGTTTCGTGTCTGACGGTGGATTCCAGTTGGAGGAGAACCTCTTAGCACTCTTAGCTTTAAAGGATTACAAAGAACCAGTGTCAAATATGAGACTAGGCACTGGAAATGAATATTACAAACTGTCCTCGGGTAAAATTCCAGAACCGACTAGTTGATATGAAAATGTCATAACTCTAGTTTGATGCTTCAATTGAAATGATTCCAATTTCTGAGTAAAGTAGATTCATAAAGGAATAAGAATATATGAATGATGTGTGAATACATAGACATCATACTCAGATAAGTATATAAAATGCCATATGGAATAGGTATGAAACATGAACATGAACACGTAATGTGATAAGTAACTCAGATGGATCTTCGAGTTTGGTATGGATTCTTGTATGGAATTTGTAAGGATCCTTGGTTTTATATAGAATATGTGTGAGTTATAGGATTTGTACCTTGGTATAGGTTCTCTCTTGATTTGTGGTTTTATTTTGAGTATGGAAATTAAGAATTTATGTATGGTTTGTATGGATGGTTACGGGTTAGTGTGAATTTGTGGACTTATATATAAAATCCTCATTAAGCTAAGATTTGAGGTGTTAGAGAGGAAATTACTTGTTAGGAGTATGGAAGTCTAGTTTTATTTTTTTGTATGCAGTGCATGGAAGTATAGGCTTTAGTATGGAATGTTTGGTATACTATCATCATTTGAGCACTTAAGAGTAGGGATCGATACATTGAACGTTAGTTTGAAAATACTCTGTAGGAGAGAAAATGATGTGGGTTTGTTTTAAATCTTGTTAGAAGACCCAATTATGAGCCATTTTCAGTTTCATGTTGATTCCTAGTAACCCACACCTCCGCTTGGTTGTTGAGAAAAGAAAGAAATTTGAATGGAGTCAGATCCTTATTGACATGGTATTCTATGATTTCGCATTATATTTGAGTTCCTATACTTAAAAGGAATACTTCTATGGTTTGAGTTTTGGGTCCAATTAGGTAGTTAACCAAGACCTTGCTTGCTGATGGAATTGAGACGGTTCCAAACATGCCGTTTGTTTGATATACTTGCAAAGTGGTTTTGAAATGAACTTGAATTCCATGGATTCTAAACTCTACAATCAACTCAGGAATAGATTGGAACTTTCCAAATAACCAAAAAGGTGACCTTGATTAGGTGAGGATTGAAGATCTATGAAAATTACCATAAACCCATTTTTGATGAATTTGCATAAAAGAACCCACTTCGTATATCGGGTCGGTTTTGGACTCGTCGGGTCGATCAGAGTCCTCAATTGAGGAATATTTGTATTAAGGAAATATTGGGGTTTTAGGGGAGATAATTGTCAAAATTTCTTCTAATAGACTGTTTTGGGTGTTCTTGGACTCTATCGAAAGCCCTTTGAGTCTAGAATCCATCCATATATAGCTTAATACAATCTTGAGCTTACAAGAAGTCCGAAATGACAAAAGACAGTGGCTACTGCTGCTACTGCAGTTGCTGCAAGTTGCTGATTTTTCTTCCCGACTTGCAATGTGCATAACTCCTTCGTTAGGACTCCGTTTTGGGTGTTCTTGGACTCTATGGAAAGCCCATTGAGTCTAGAATCCATCCATATATAGCTTGATATAATATTGAGAGTTTAAAAGAAGTCCAAAATGACAAAAGACATTGGCTGCTGCTGCTACTGCAATTGCTGCAAGTTGCTGATTTTTCTTCCCAACCCTGGTAATGTGCATAACTCCTTCGTTAGGACTCCGTTTTGGTGTTCTGGACTCTATGGAAATACCTACATTGAGTCTAGAATCCATCCATATGTTTGATACAATATTGAGCTTTTAATAAGTCCGGAATGACAAAGGCAGTGGCTGCTGTTAAGCATTACAGCTAAGGCAAGTTGGTTGGATTTTCATGGCTTCTTCAACTGCATAACTCCTTCGTTAGGACTCCGTTTTGGGTGTTCTTGGACTCTATGGAAAGCCCTTTGAGTATAGAATCCATCCATATATAGATTGATACAATATTGAGCTTATAATACACCTAAAAATGACAAAATACAGTAGTCACAGTTACATCGCAGGTGCCGCAAGTTGCTGATTTTCTTCATGGCTTGCAATTTGCATAACTCATCTGTTGTGACCAAGCATGGGTATTCTCGATTCGATGGAAAGCTCATCGAGCGAATCCATCCATATACAGCTTCTGGATACCATATTGATCTTATAATACACCTGAAAAATGACAAAATACAGTAGCCTCTGCTGCTGCAGGTGCTGCAATGTTACTGATTTTCTTCATGGCTTGCAATTTGCATAATTCATTCATAGACTACATAGGTATTCTGGATTCGGCGGAGCTCATCAAGTCTAGAATCTAACCATATGCTATTTAATGGAATTTGGTGCCTACATCTTGTCTGAAAATTGAATTGTTGTTTCGAGTGTACTAATCGCCAAGTTAAAGTTAATTGGAATACATGGTAAGAAAGCGATGTAGATATGAACAAGAAATAGCAATATATGTAGATTTGATATGTAAAGGAGTATATAGATAAGAAAGTACCTACAGTATCAAAGGAAGAGTCTCTCGTCTGCATTCTACTGAGATAGGACAATCTGATACAAAGAACAAGAAAACATACAAGTATAGGAATGGATAGATATAAGTCATAAGATAAGATATGATAGTCCGGAGCAAAGTACATGAAGATATAAGTTAACAAGATATAAGATGTTACAAGTAGAGGACATGATATGAATATAAGAGTATATGATAAGGAATATATGATTGTCATACATAACGAATAGATGGAACATGATAGGAACACATGAATGAGTAAAAGCTTACATGATAGAAATATAGAAAGTACATGAATAGCTAAATCATGGTAGAAACGCATAAAGGATATGATGCATAAATGATATAAAGGGATATGAATAGATAAAGATATATATATGAATATATGAATATAAGAGTGCATAGATGCATTCATGATATATGATAGGATTACATATATGATACGAAGACAAAACTAAATGATAGAAAAGATATGAATATACGTATTGTAAAGAAATATGAGAACAACAATACGAAGCTAAGAAATATGAAGGTGGACATGTGACGAAATAATATTAGTGAATCTCATCAGCATACATGATAACAATAGTTATTCATGTAGATGAGATATGTACGTAAAATGACAATGGATTGGTCTCGCTAGAACCCGGTAGAGGGATAGATCGGGCATGCCTATTAAGGAAAAAATAAGTCCGCAAAGATACTGAGATCGCCTGGCTGTCATTACAAATAGCCGGCCCTTATGATGGTCATTGTCTCAGACACGATAATAAATACTTTCAGCCCCTTATGATGGTTATTGTCTCAAGACAATGATAACAGCGCCGACTTTTTATAGACCAATCGCTTCACACAAAGGAGTACAAATGCTTTTCGCCCTTATATAGTTTCCTTATCCACTTCTAAGGTCGGAGGCAAAGACATGAAACATAAACAAAATGATTTGCATATGACATGTGAAAAGATATTATATGATCCGAGAAGCATAATAATCGCTATGTGATGATAAGTTCTCAGAATATGAGATTATACGATCCGATATGATATATAAAAATGTATAAGAATGTAAAATGATCTGAAAGGTTAATATGAATACAGAATATAGAAAGTACAAAGTACAGTACACAAAAAGTATATGAACAAGTACAGTACATGAAAGGGAAAGTAATATGAAAAGTATAACAGAAATAATATATGAAAATAGTACATGAACAAAGACATGAATACAAAGATATGATAATAGTATACGATAACAAAGACATGAAAATAACATAACAATCGGTATAAGATATAACCATGAAAGTAATATATGTATACGAATATGACATATGTAATAGGATATGTAATATGAACCATTAGAAAGAGAATAGATCAAATGATAAGTACTAGAATAAGAAATAAATGATATGAAAGGTTATATGTCAAACGCCGCATGATAGAAATGTACGTTATATGAAAATGATAAGATAAGTGTATCTACTGAGATCATCATAGTTATCGGGTCGCCCCATATATGTTTCCCACTAAGCGCAGTTTAGCACGAAGCCTTTAATCCGCAGTACAGGCGTAAGACAAGGATAGAGGACGTGACATCCCACATCGCCAGAAAGGTGCCAACTCAGAGATAGGTGCTCACCCGCATCGCCCCGCAATCTCGTATTTTTGAATAAAGTATGCTTTGTTTATCGAGAAGTAAATGGACTCTGCAGATAATATGAATACCACTATGGTATGTATAATGTATATGTAAAAGAATTTTTTTATTATTACGTAATTGTGCATATGAATGAGAAAATGTGCATTGTGTCACCCGGGAAAGAAAAGGTTGAAGAGTCCCAAATTCCGAAGTGTGACATTCCTCACTCGACACCCATCGTGCCGGCCTGGGGGCGCTACACCCTCGGCTAAACACCACCATAACTTTTTTGGACTCTGACATGGAAGGCTGCCAACATCCTCATGACGATCCGCTGGTAGTAAAGGCTGTCGTAGCCAACAAAACAATGCATAGAGTCCTGGTTGATAATGGAAGCTTGGTCGACATCATCTTCGTGTCAGCCTTCGATAAGATATGAGTTGGAAGGGAGAAGCTAAAGCCGGTCAACGCCCACCTGCGGGGGTTCTCCGAAGAAAGAGTGCTGCCCTTGGGATCAATACAACTAGTGCTCACTTTGGGAGATCCCCCGTGTCAGGCCACAACAACGATGAGATTCCTCATAGTGGATGCCCCATCAAATTATAACATACTACTGGGCTGACCTTCCCTTAATGCCATGAGAGCCATCCCTTCCGCCTATCATATGGTTATCAAATTCCCCACTGCTAATGGGGTAGGAATGGTTCGAGGAGATCAGAGCATATCCAGGGAGTGCTAATCGGCATCTATGGTAGAATGAGAGGTAGTTGTCATATGGCACACATGAGATAGATGGCATCACACTCTGAAAGATCTAACATACATGAATGATCATAACATCTGTCAGATTTGATCCAATTTAGACAGATGTCAGATATTCATCACTTTAAGAGAACATGGAAGCATTCGCCAGAAGCAGGAGGATATTGGGAATTTGATCCCATGATCACACACGTACCGAACATCAACCCTCCTTCAAATCTATCAAGCAAAAACATGAATTTCGCCTAGAAAGGCAATGTATATTATCATGAAGAAGTTAACAAACTTCTACAAGCCAAAGCTATCCGAGAAGTGGAATACCTTGACTGGTTGGCTAACGTAGTCCTCGTCAAAAAGGTAAACAACAAATGGTGAATCTGCATTGACTTCACTGATATCAACATAGCCTGTCCGAAAGATAGCTTTCCCCTACCTCGGATCGACTTGATAGTGGACACCACAGCCGACCACGAGCTTCTCAGCTTTATAGATGCTTTCTCGAGATACAACCAGATCGTAATGGACCCTAAATGACCAAGAGAAGACCTCGCCTTCTCGCAGAATTCAGTAGCGTACTCATCAAGTTACGTACGATGCCTTCGTCAAGAACGCAGGTCACATATCAAAGGCTAGGTAAATGTAATGTTTCGTAATGTGATTGGAACATCTATGGAGGTATATATAGATGACATGCTGGTAAAGTCAGTTAAGGTCGAGCTCCACATAGCCTACCTAGCTGAGTCGTTCCAGGTCCTGAAAAACTATAACATGAAGTTAAATCCGACCAACTGTGCCTTTCCTTCGAGTCTCAACTAAAAATTCTTAGGTTTCCATGCAAGGTCAATGCACTAAGGAATAGAGGCGAACTATATAGTATAAAAGCCCGTGGCAAACATGCACACTCCACCTTCTCGAACACCAAAGATTCAACGCTTGACTCGGGAGAATGCCTCCGAGCCGCCCAGATCCGTGATCCAAAGGACAAGTGCCGACCATTCTTCCAAGTTCTAAAAAAGGCTTTCCACTTGGACACCCAGTGCGAAGAGGCGTTCTCGAAGCTAAAAACATACCTGAGCTCCCTTCCCATCCTGGTAAGTCCCTCCAAGGGAGAACTCCTTACCCTTTATTCGTCGCTTTTCCAGATTTCAACTAGCTCGCCTAGTCAGAGAAATGAGATGGGAACATGCGAACCGATCTTACTTCATCAAGCAGCCGAGCCCGAGGAGCCGTATCCAAGATGAAAAAGTTAATCCTAACACTGCAACCACGCCGCAAGGCTTCACCATATTTCCGGGGCCTCACTATCAAGTCCCAAATAACACCCAACGGCATTTAATCGCACGCCGCAGACCTGAAGACTGATAAAATGGGCCATAGAGCTTAACGAGCTCACATCGTACAAGCCGAGGACTATTCTGGCCAAAGGGCGTGCTCTCGCGACTTCATCGTGAATTCACCCTTTAAATACCTCCTAAGACAACTCCACCGAAACTACTCAATTGGTGCCCGACCTACCCATCCGAAGGCTGTCCGTCGATGGGGCAGCCAATTCCCAAGTATGAAGTACGGGTCTAATTCTAACCTCCTCGGACGGGATTGATGTGAAGTACGCCCTCATATTTGAATTTCAAGCCTCTAACAACGAGGCGGAGTACGAAGTTGTCATAGTCGGGCTTAATCTTGCCCACTATATGGAAGCTGATCAACTGGAGATATGTAGTGACTCCAATCGTGGTAAAATGCATAAAGGACTTCTACGGCTGTGGAGAAAAAATGATCCTTTACCTCAAAAAGGTGCGAGAGCTACTTAAAAAGTTTACACAGGTTCAGGTCAGGCATGTCCCAAGGGCAGAGAACACGCGGGCGGATGCCTTAGCAAAGCTAGCAACAACACCACAGGAGGATCTAGACAGAATGATACTGGTCGAGCACCTCCCAGAACCCTCGGTGAATGTCGATGGTGAAGAGGTGTCCCCGGTAATGTCCGAGCCGAGTTAGATGGACCCCATTTGGGATTAATTGGTAGACGGAACCTTGTCAATTGATCCAAAGGAGGCCTCCAAGCTCAGGACAAGTTCGGATAGATTCACCATTCATCGGGGAACCCTATATAAACGAGGCTTTTCGACACCCATCCTTAAATGCGTGTGAAAGGAAGATGCCAATTACGTGCTCAAAGAGGCATGATCAGATCCGCGGATAACCATATCTGAGCCGTCCTCGCGTGAAAGACACTAAGACAAGGATATTATTGACCCACAATACTCAAAGACGCCACGGAACTGGTAAAAAAATGCAAGATCTATCAAGAGCATGCTCAGATCCCTCACCTCCCTTCCGAGTTGCTGACCTCAATCACAAGCCTCGCCTTTCAACATCGGGGTTTGATACTGCGGGCTCCTACCTATCGGGAAGGGCTAGTGTTTATCGCCGTATGAGTGGATTACTCTACCAAGCGGGCCGAGGCCGAGATGTTAACAACGATCACCGAAAGGTAAGGTACGTAATCCCGTCGACGCTCCATACCTGTGTCTCTAATCCCTGTGAGCCCTAGTATCCGATAATGGGAAATAGTTCGACAATCCCAAGTTCGTAGGATTTGCCGAGCCTCTAAGATCAAGAATTACTACTCATCCCCGGCTCATCCTCAGTCCAATGAACAAGCAAAAGTAACTATAAGGACTCTTAAGGCAGCGCTAAAGACTAAACTGGAAAATCTAAAGGGAAAATGGGTAGAATACTTCCCCGAGGTGTTATGGGCCTTAGTTCACATCACAGACAAGACCTAAGAAAACCTTGTTTGCCCTAGCTTAAGCAATGTATGGTAGCTCCATCAAGGTCAAGAAGTCACCAAGAGCTGAGCTCAGAACATCGAAAGCACCACGAGGAGATTCTCCGCCGAATAACATAATTCTTGTAAGAGGCCCGAGTATTTTCTCCTAAAGCCGCGCCGAGGACTATCACAGAAGACAACAAAATATTATGACTCGAAGGGTCAAAGTTAAGAAGTTTTGTGCCCGATGACCTAGTTCTAAAGAAACTCTTGCCAACAAGGAAAGACCCCACACACGGGAAGGTAGGACCTAACTAGGAAGGACCCTACGTGGTATCGCGAATAGTCTGACCTGGAAACTACGAACTTCAAACAGAGAAGGGAAAAAACCTTGCCACACTCTTGGAATGAGCACCCAGCGTTTCACCAGACTTAATCTTGTAGCTTTAATAAGAAATTCACGCTTTAATAATGCTTTGTTCATTTTCGGCCTGATTAATATTATTGCAGATCAATAAAAAAAAAAAGAGAAGAAACAACATCATACAAGTACACACATTTCCAAAAGATTGTGCTTTTATTTATCTCAGAAGATTACAATCAGCAAAGCCGTTCTCTACATCTCAGGAGATTACAATCAGCAAGACTGTTCTTCACATCGACTAACACCTAGTCAAGGCGAAAACCATAAGAAAAGGAAAGAGAAAGAGAAAAAGAGAGAGAAAGAAGAGGAGAAAGAGAAAAGGAAAAGGAATGAGAAAGAGGAAAGAAAGGAGAAGGAGAAAGAGGAAAGGAAGGAGAAGGAGAAAGAGGGAAGGAAGCAAAAGAGGAAAAGAAAAAAGGGCATGTATAACCCGAGGAAATGGATTCTAAAATATCCCCTCCGAGCATACCGCCTCTCCTAATATCAGTTCCCTAGCCCAGCTCCATCAATGGGCAGGACTAGGGAATAACACAACTCCCACAAGGGAGGAACTAGGGAAAAACACAACTCCTACAAAAGGTAGAACATCGAAACCAAACGTCGACCTAAGGTCACCAAACAGCCCCCATGTAGTGACGATCAAACCCTGAAGCTTCATCATGAACGAACTCCAACACTGTCGAATAGAGGAAGAAAGTTGCGAGCGGGGTATGACATAGATTGTCAAAGAAAGGCAGAAATTTATAAAGAAACTCGGACGCTTGGAAAGCCACGCAGTCTGTTCCGATTCTCCGCGAGAACTGCAATAAAATCACGTGCGTCTTCCCTAGGAGAAGAAGACAAAGGGGCCATGTAGTTCAGGAGCCTTGTAGCTCAAGAGAGCCTTACAGCTCAGTTTTCAGAAGGCCAAGTAGCCAAGGGGCTATGTAGCTCATGAGCCTTGTAGCTCAAGGGAGCCTTGCAGCTTAGATTCAAAAGGGTCGTACAGCTCAGTTCATAAAGAACCTGATAACTCAGAAGGCCAAGTAGCCAAGGGGCCATATAGGTAAGGAGCTCAGAGGCTCAAGAGAGCCTCAGCCTCGCCCAAGAAGGCTGGCAGCCAAGGGCCATGTAGCCTCAGAGTCTCAAGAATTATATTCAAAAGTGGCCATACAACTCTGGCTTCATAAGGAACCCGACAACTTAAGGCCAAGTAGCCAAGGAGCCATGGGAAGCTCAGAGCCTCAGAAATTTCGCTTCAAGGAGCCGATGCAAACAAGGAGCTCAGAGCTCGCTTCAAGAGAGCAAATGTTACCTTGGCCTCAAAAGCTCATACTCTACGACAAGAAAAAGCCTCAGAGTCTAGCCGGTCAAGGGCCGCATACTTTCGCAAGAACCCGCCATCAAAAGACCGTAAAACCTTTCGAACACGGTCATGTAAGAAGGATCAGGAAAACTAAAGAGGTAGAAGGACAAATATCCATAAAATAACAAAACTAATGTTGGCATTACAGATGTCCAAGGCTTAGAGCTCGACGCAAAGATTATACAAAAGGGCCTAAGTGTTTGAGGGGGAGCTACGAGTAGCCTCCGCAATGCGAGCCTCTGAGCCATGTAAATCAGAAGGCAAAGGTGCGAGAAGAACTAAATTTCTGGAAGATCCTCGCCTTCTCCGTGGAAAGGAACCAAGCTGGGGAGCATCGTGGAACACCTCATATTCCATTCTTCCTCGTGACATGGATTCTTTCGCCTCTTCTTCATTATGAACTTGAAGATTGAAGTCCAAACCCGAAAATCCTCGGGTACTCACAGCCTGAAAGCGAGCCACCCAGAGGCTCCATAAGGTGCTGTGCTCAGCCCCTCGCCTCCTCCGCTATTACTCCATCCCTTTGGCTAATCATAGCCTCCCGCCTCTAGAGGTCCCTGCGTAACATACTACACTCCTCGGCCAAGCGCTCCACCGAGCTCTCACTTCGCAGGCCTCCCGCCGGCCCGACCCAGTCGGGCCGCCTCGGTGCACAGCCTCTCCGGGTGGCCTAGAACCCTCCTTTCTTAACCACCGCAGCTCATCCTCACCGTGACCTTAGGTCTTGATAAACCCTCTTCTCCTTGTCTCGCCTCTCGCCCTTCTCTCACACAAGGCATTCTTCAGACCTGATGACACCCCAAAACATCATCACAAGCTCAGATCCGAGCTCGCAGCCTCTACCTCTAGGAAATCAAGGAGGCGACCTTAGCCTCCAGATGTTCCCAGCCGCCCAAGATAGCCTCACGAACCAACCCTCCTCGCTGTGTCCTTGAGATAAGTAGTCAGTCTCATGCAAAGAACAAGATGGAGTTAGCAGACAACATCAATACAAAGGCAAGACGAATAAAAAGGTGCTCATACATACAGAGACGGTCCCCATGGACATAGAGCCTCCTAACGCTACAGGTTTCGAGGATCGTAGTCCCGAAGAATAGACGAAATACCCCAACAGTTGAGCTCCGCATCAGAGAAGAGTCCTCTCCCGACACTTTAGCTCACTTAAAGCGATCCGTGGCCTGGGTGTGGGGGCTGGGAGTGAAGCTGCTAAGGCCGACACCTGCACATAGATAAGAAGGAATTTTAGAGGAAGCTCAATGTACTTTCTCGAAGAACCCTTGCTCTACAGGACGAGGGACGCTCAGGCGCCCGCCACCCTGACACCCTACCGGGTAAGAGGACCACTCGCTCATTCGAGCCAACATGAGTGGATCGTATACTCCCACTTCGGACCTTACCCCGAGCCGGAGGCCGCCGGAGGATCCTAAGCCCCGTGCTTCACGCTCCTTCTTCTTCACCACGTCACCGACACTCAGTTCAAGTTCTCCCCGAGTCGGGCTTCACAACTAGAGGTCCCCAAAGAGGTACTTCTTAGCAGGAGCCGGAGGATATTCGGGAACGCTGAGAACTAGAATGGCTTACTCTCAAGAGCCAGGAAGGTCCAACTTGATCACTTCTAATACGCCGAGGGCGACACTCGCCTACCGCGACTTTACTTCTCGCCCCTGTGTGAGTAAAGGTCATGGCGCATTATTATTGGCGCAACACAACCATGTAACAAAGTCAAAAAATAAAACCCGACCTCCGAAAAATCGAATTTACCAGTACGGATGCAAAACTCACGTTGCGTTCCTCGTGGCACCCATACGCATCGTAATCCCCAACGTATTGTCTTCGTCAAGAGGGTCAGATTCCAATGCCGACCTTCCGACAAAGAAATAACGCTTTTTCCAGTGCTTATGGGAAGAAGGGAGGTTGGAAATAATAGGCTTGGCAGTGGCCCGCTTAGAAATGTACAAGAAGCCTTCCGAGGCCTCTTTCACACTAAAGAGATCCAGCAACAAAGCAATATTAGGGACCCCGAGGCCCTTATCCCTGAAGAAAACCAAAAGGCAAACCAAGACGCCCCAAAAATTGGGAGAGAGTTTGGACGCACACGTTAAAATGTTATAAAACGCCTTTTATGAAGGGGTGCAAAGGAAATCGAAGGCCATTCTCAAAGGCCATCTCAAAGAAGCAGACCATCTTGGGAACAGACACCACATAAGACGTGAGGATATCAAGACACCAAATTCAGACATCGGAAGGGCCCATAACAAGTAGCAAAAATTTTAGCGAATGAAGGCCTGATCCGGTTAGGCCTACGTCATCTCGCAGATACCTCACAATGTACTCCTCAACATTCAGAGCCAGCAAAGTACCTAATCCATCAATCTTCCCTCGCCTCTTACTCATGGAGGAAGATAACCTATTGGGAAGACCCCAACAACCACAAGGATAGGACCACCAGGTCAATCACCATTTCATTCGACACCGACTCTCAAATTAATCTTCCTATTCACAAGTCAGAGAAGCATGCATGACTAACTGAGAGAAAGGAAGAACAGAACAAAGCTACAAAGAGGCTTCGACCCCAACCCAACACGCCCGTTCAACCTGAAATTCAAAAACAAGGAAAAGAAAACAGGCGAGGAAAAAGGAAGACGCATTGAACTAAGGAGGAAATCAAGGAAAACGGCCCTTAGGAAGACGGAAAGCACCACAAGCAGGTTTGAACACTGATAAAAGATATTTCCAAAACTGCAAAAGAAGTGGAAAAGTGAGATGCAAGGAATGTTTCTAAAGGCATGAGGAGCGACAAATTCCAAATAAGCGAACAAAAAAAGGTCATCATTAATACAAGACGCTGATGCTTATTAAAGCTTAGATCAAACCATCCCCGCAGCTTCACGTGAAGCCGCGAACCGACGGCAACGTCGCACTCTCGGGGCGGAAGCCTCCGCTTTAGTCAAGAGCCTGGGGTTAATCGATGGGGTAGAGACTACATATACATAGGCCCAGAGCGCAAACCCAGGGGCGCAGGCCCAAACCTTAGCTTTATAAAGGGAGTTGGGGGACCCCCTCAATAAAGAAGCCCGGCCCACAATGAGACCTTACCCATGCCATAGCATTTGGGCCAAGGCCTAGAATTAAAATCACCATCCTGGGAAATCAAGTGATATAAGTGGCCCGAAAAGCTCGTGTAAAAGGAAAGGTGCCCAATCTCCATGATCCGCATCCCACGGATTAGGAAAGAAAGATCATGCATGATCACGACTCCTCCATCATCCCTTAAGAATCGGTCCATGATAAAGAAAAGGAAACTTCTCACCCAATAAGAAAGATACCGTATCACCATCCAATGAGGAAAGTAATCACTATTTTTCCCTTATAAAAACCGACCCATTCCACCACAAAAAAGAGGTACGCAGCAATCACGCCATAGAAAACAGTTGAATTCTTTTTCATAATGAAGAAATTGACTTAACCATCGGAGCGGCGGCCGGCGCACCCCCGTCGGATCACCCTTTTTGTACAGGTTGCAGGTTGCCCGACGATCCGATCCATCAGACTGGCCCAACAACCCCAAGAGGCTCCAGCCTAGTATCGATAAAAAAAAACACCATCAGTATTAACCACAATTGATAGGAGAATATCAAACTTTTATTAGCGTGTGCTGGCTATATTTTCAATGAAACTTTTTTAAACACTCGTTTTTATTTAATGAACATTTTTCTAGATTTTATGACATTTTTATGCATGATTTTTAATTTAAAATGAATATTTTATCTTTTTTTAGAATTATAATGACTTTTTAACGATAAAAATATAAAATGGTTGGAAAGATTTCCAATGAATATTTACTCTTTTTTTCTTTTTATCACTGGTTGATTTGTTATGATTTTTCAAAGTTTTTTAGAAAAAAAAATTTCCTCAGAACTGTGGAAGTTAAGCACATGGTACTTACACGTGATTACTAACCAATAGGGTTGGTAAATGAGCCAACCCAACCCAATTCAGGTTACAGGCCAAAACGGGTTTGGCTAATCTAACTCATTTCTATTTTGATTAGTTTTCGATCGCCAACCTAAATGCCATGTGGGCATGACTAAAACAAAGGTAAACGAGCCAAAACCTTAAAATATGCTAAAAAAATTGAATGATAAATTCATCGTTTCAAATAAAATAAATAATATACAAATATATAATAATAATAATTAATATATAAAATGATTGAGTTTAAACAATATAATAATAGTAAATAAACTTAAATAAATAAATAATGTCTGAACACTATTATAACTTAAGTACCAAACTAACTAGTTAAATAGTACTAAAATAATAAAGTAACAACATAATAATATATCTGAAAAAAACAACTCCAAAGTATAATCTTCCTCCTCATCCTCATTATATCCAATAATAATATGTGATTCCACATTAGAAATGATTCTATATTAGAAAGATGTACATCATCGATAATGATTGAGTTCTCATGATCTATTAATTAATTTAAAATGTTAACAACATAAATTTCATTTATGTTTGAAATAAAAATATATTTTTTCCAAAAATGCATCTCAACCATATAATAATGAAATATCCCATTTGTTTGAAAATCCATTTTTACTAAAAAATATAATCATATTAGGAAAGAAATTAGCGTATAATTTTTGTTAATTATTTTAAAAATAACATTATTTTGTTATTAACACTAGTAAAAATTATTAATAATTAAAATAGGATAAATAAAATTATTTAAAATATATTAATAATTTAGTTATTAAAGGATAAATAAAAAAAATGAAATTGTAAAAATTTAAAATAGGATTAATGAAATAAATAAAATATATTCAATATTAAAAGTGTAATTTATTTAATCTAAATGCATTTCAGAATTTTCATACAATATTTTTAAATATTAAATTATCATATAATTTATATTAAAAATATAAGCATTGGAATTGAAAATAAAATAGTTAAAAGTTAAATAAAGTTGTATATATTAATCATATATTGTAGTAATAATTATTTTTAAAACCCCTATGCTACAAAAGAGATAGCCAAAATAATAAATTTTATAAATAAATATTTGAAAATCTCGTTTACTAAGTTAGTTACTTAAAAAAAATTACATAAAATTCATGTGATCGAAGCACCCTACAAAACCTATACGCATTACATTTATACAAAATGTGTTAGACTAAATTGACCCATTTTTATTTGAATCTTAAGTTTTATAACCCAACCCTTCAAAAATTTGAGTTAAAGTGGATTAATCCATCAAGTTTAACACATACCAACTCTATTGACTAATGGCATGTGATTGATCACGTGACCCGATCTAATTTGAGTATATCATTCACATTAAAGACATAATCTATCCGCTACTGTTTTTACTCTCGCTCGACGGGCGAAGGTTTCTTTTCACATCCCGATAAGTCGGGTTTCCTTTGTGCTTTAGGAGCGCTGTAGCGTCGCTCTTAATAATAATGGGTAGTCGTGACTGCATGCAAGAACCAGAGGATGCATGGGCTAATTTTCTACTGACGAAGAGGAGTCCTGAGGGGTCGGGAGGTCTCCAAATGAGGAGGCCTGGCAGTTGTCGATGGATGGATATGCTAAGATGCCCTAATTGGTAGATTCCTTCATAAGCCACAATTTTGTCGCTATGAAGAATACTATGGCTTCCATATGGGAACCGGGGAAAGGAATAATAAGCATCAAGTAGGAGCGGCGTATATCTGCTCCGGGCTTTTCCACGACCGATGTCATCAAGGCCTAATAACTAGCCTCGACGCTTAACCAAAGATATATTGGTCAGGAGGAGGCTAATGGAGACTCGATCAAGTATTAAGGCTTCCCTTAAATCGCCTAACTTCGGGGTCCGCATCCATAATCTTCCCGTGGATTCCACTCAATCAAGATTGTTAAAGATATCGGGGATTATGGGTCAATTGAGTCTGATGAAAATAATTTAAGGGCTCTCGAGAATTTTTTACGAATTGCGGTTAATATGGATGTCCATAAACCACCGAAGAGGCGAATGAAGATAAGAAACTGGGAATGGCTGGGGTTGATTTTCGATATGAACGCCTTAACTTATTCCGTTTGCTATGTGGGTGTCATACTGATCGAAAATGCAGTAAATTGTACGAGTATCCCGAGGGGAATGTCCTTAAGCCTTATGGTTCATGGATGAGGGCTTCACATCGGAAATTACCAGTTCATGGTGGGGACAGATGGTTTCGGTTAGCGCAGACGGTTGTCTTAAGGGACGGAGAGGGCGTTAATGATATTGACACGATGAAGGTTGACACGGAAAAGGACTAATCAGGAGCAGGATCTGGGGTTCATAAAGGGACACAAATTTCAAAGAATTTGGGCCTCAAGTAAAGCGACATAAAGGAAAGGATATCGAGCGTTGATGCACTACTACAAAATCCCATGGAAGTGGTCAATCCTCCGAAAGGTGGACTTATCAGAATGCACCAAAAAAGGAGACGATTGAGGAGGAGGCTCGCCTTCTAAGGTACTCCATCTTCATCACGAATCAAGAGAAAGAGATAGATAATTCAGTACAATCAGAACCAATGGTGGGCTCTGGGATCCAGGCCCACCGAGAGCCATGACGTGCTTAAGTTGGAACTGTCGTGGGCTTGGCAACCCACGTACAGTTCAAGTTCTGAGAGATCTTATTCTCTCTAAGAGGCCAAAGTTCGTGTTTTTAATGGAAACCCTAGTAGATAAAGGCAAAGTGGAAGTAATAAAGGAGATGATAAGATATAGAAGGTCATACGCAGGACAATGTAGGCCATAAAGTGGAGGCTTGGCAATGCTTGGGAGGAACAACAATGGGCTACGTCTCGCTCATGTATAAAGTCCATACTGACTTCAGTTAACCGTGGGAGGTACGTATTTCAGCTCGATCGGGATACTATGGTCATCCGTAAAGATGTCAAGACATGAAGCTCGGGGGAACTATTACACAGGTATCATGATAATATCCATTACCTTGGTGCTGTCAGATCGAGATTACAATTCACCTACTCCAACGCGAGAAACTGGCCTAATTTAGTCATCTCAATGGCTAATTAAAGGATTCCTAGCTACAAGAGAGGCTGGCCGTGCCAATTGATATTGGTATGGAAGGATTTCAATTCACATGGGAAAAATCCAGGGGGACACTAGATTGGATTAAGGAAAGACTAGATAGAGCCATGGTCACACAGACATGGTTATCAAGGTTCCCGAACAGTATTGTGTATGGCATGGGAATTAATCTGACTTCATATTCCACTTTCCTCGACACTACATATCTAGGTAAGACTTACGCATAAAGAAGGTTCCGATGAAAACAATTGGCTAAATGAACCAAAGGTGGGAGAGAGACACACACAAGACAATGAGAGAGAACAGAGATCTAATCGACGTACCATCTAAAAGACAGATTATGCTTTGGTTTGCATTAGCAAGATGGGAGGCAATCTACTAGAATTGCTACAAAGTATAAATAGCCTGCAAACAGAGGGAAAAGGGATGTTAAGAGTCTTGAGGAGTTTGAGTTAACAAAGCAAAGGTATGTGGATTTACTAATTCAAAATGAGACCTTTTGGAAACAAAGGGCTAAATAATTCGTCGATAAATAAGGATGCAAATACTGGAGTATTTTCATTCCATTACTAGCTAGAGGAGAAGGAACCGCATATCAGAAAGATTAAAGGATGACTCAGGGGTTTGGTGGGACAATGAAGAAGAGGTGGAGAAGATGATGTTAGCTTATTTTCAAGCTTTATATATGTCAAAAGGCAGCAATGATGGTGGGTGTGTTGATGTAATTTCTCCTATGATTTCGAATGATGATAATGCATTTTTAACAGCACTATTCACTGAAATGGAGATCAAAGAAGCTGTGTTCTCCATGAATCCAGCCAAATCACCAGGTCCAGATGGGATGAATCCACTTTTTCAATCTGCTTGGTATGTTATCGGCAAAGATAACCGTGGAGCTTGCTTAGATGTCCTCCTCAACTCAAAAATTCCGTATTGCATGACCGACACTCAAATTGTTCTTATTCCAAAGAAACAAGTTCAGTCCCTATGTGATCTGAGGCCAATATCCTTATGTAATGTTATCTATAAAATTGTGTCTAAGGCAATGGCAAACATACTAAAACAACTCCTTTCGAAGACGATATCCCGCTCTCAAGTGCTTTCATTCCAGGTAGATCTATCACTGATAATATCTTCATACTTTTGAAGTGTTACATTATTTGAACAAGAAGACTCAAGGGAAACATGGATTTTATACTTTTAAGGTGGATATGTCAAAGGCATATGATAGAGTTGAAGATTTCTTAAAAGGATAATGCTCAATGGGGTTCCATGAGGTGGGTTAACTTACATGGAGTGCATATCCATCAGGCAGCTTTAAGATTCTCCATGAGGGTAAGGAACTTCGTCCTATCATACCTCCCAAAGAGGATCGGGAGGCAAGGGATCCTTGATCCCCTATCTTTTCATCATTTGTGTAGAGGCTTTGAGTTCTTAATTCAAGCCAAAGAAAGGGAAGGATGTATCCATGGCTGCAAGGTCAAGCAGGGAGCTCCAAATAATTTCGTATTTATTTTTCACGATGATTGTTTCATCTACTTTAGAGCAAAATGAGCATGAAACTAGGTGGTAAAGCAACATCAACAGAATATGTACGCCTCACAGTATAGTAGAGTAAATTCAACACAACTACTTATTTCTATTAGTCACAATGTTGATGTCGGAAAGAAGGAGTTAATATGCTCCCATCAAAGCGGTGGTAATCTAATGATCAGCGGTTTATACCTAGCACTCCTCATTTGCAGGAGAAGCAAGAAGAAGGTATTTGAGTATATTAAGGACAGAGTCTGGAAAAAATTGAATGGCTGGAATACAAAAAAGCTATCTAGAGCGGGTAAAGAAATCCTCCTGAAAATCCAGAGGCCCAAGCAAATTCCGACTAGAATACGTATGTTCTATTATTACCACAGCGTAGGCCGCGACATGTAAAAAAGGTTCTAAATTCGTTTTGGTGGGGTAGTAAGAAGAATGGAGGTCGAGGTATCAGTTGGCTCAGGATCGTTTATGCAAATTCTAAGATGGGTGGTGGATTGGTTTCCTAAATCGTATGATTTTAATCTAGCTCTTTAGTAAAATCCAGATGGAAACAGGACAAATCCAAGTTCATCGTGTATCACAAATTTATCAAGTACAGATACCTAAATTCTTCGCTTTTCAAAGCTAACTCGGGGGTCAAACTCAGCTATGTATGGCGAGTATACGGCCTTCAGATATCGTAAGGAGGTATAAATGTAATTACGTGCTGGTAATGGCTCCACATACAAAGTTACTACGCACTTTTGGTTACCGAATATACACTCTGGAATGACATCTACTACATTGGGTGACAATTATGAATCATATACCAAATACTGATGATCCGCAGATGGGAAAAACTGGGATAAAGACCTAGTTGCTGATATTTTCAATTAGCGTGATCAGGCCCTAATTTTGAATATTCATCTAAGTTGTCGTGGCATAGCAGATCAGTGGTATTGGCTTCATGAGAGAAATGACATGTATTCAGTAAAGAGTTGTTAATGCTACTCAACAAACTCAACAGCGTAAAAGGTCGCCATAGTATGGTCTTTGTTATGGAAACTCCTAATTCGCCTCTAAGATCCGAAGCTTCACGTGGAGAGCTTGAAAAGTGCTTTACCTATCATGGATAACCAGGAAGACAAATGATCCAAGTACGCCACTTTGTCCTGGCCCCGTGTTCGTGATCGAGAATCCATACATCATTTGCCATGGCGTCCAATAGCTAGGGAATGTCGGTCATAACTCCCTATTCCAATCCAAGGAAGATTTGAAACAGCTTATGTCATGGTTTACCGCCCCACTCTCGCATGTTCCTCGTGAAATAAAGGGCTCTCTCGCGCTATGATATGTCGGGTTCTATGGACAAATAGCAATAATACATGCATGAACAAAGGTCATTTACCGACACATCCTCCATATAGTGAGGTAAAATGATTTAATCCAATGGCGTGGAGGCACATCATCTAAAAGGAATGCATAGTGGTACCTCAACTACTGCATCTATATCCGACTACATGGCAAAACCAATGGTAAAGGGGTATAAGATGAATGCAGATGCCGCAGTTGGATCCAAAACAAGTCTCGATGTGGTGTGGAAGTATATTACGTGATGCTGAGGGGAATTTCATATCTGCACGTGCTGCACCGATCCAAATAAGTTTACCGTCGAATGAAGCAAAGGAGATGAGTATGCGAGAAGCTCTATCTTGGCTCAAACATATGCAATTTCCTCGGGTGATAGTAGAGATGGATTCATAAATGGTATATAAAGCTCTCAAGTCTACTTCCTTATATGCTTCCCCTTTTGCAATGCTTATTGCCGACTACAAAAGTTAGTGTCAAGCATGGTTAACGAAAACTTTTGTGAAAGATCCGAGAATTCTATTGCCTACTCAGAGCTAGAGCATCGTGGTTCATGTCGGGTCCCATCAGATGGGATGTCATTACAGCGCCATCGTTTCGACTCTACTTTGCTTTCTCTCGTCATCAATAAATAACTCTATTTCTCAAAAATAAAAAAAAATAAAGACATAATCTATTCAAAATATTTCATTGCAGTCCTAAAACATATATCACAATTCCTTAATGCTCATTTAAGTGGCGCCTCATGCCTTATGATCAATGTGATAATACAAATCTTTCATATCACTCACATTAGTTTAATGAAATAAAATCGCCGATGAAAACAAAGAATTCATGTGACAACCTTTTGGAATAAATTAAAACTTTTGTTTATTCTCCTCCACCTTCGAATATTAATGGTGACATGCATTCTCCTTTATATCCTATCAAATCTTTCACACTTGATTAAAATACCGCAAAAATCGTCAAATTTAAAGGTATAACCTGATATGTTAAATAAAAATGGTGATGCGCGTTTACCCTGAAGTACTAGTTGATGTTAGTATTGTCAGTTCCATACTAAGGTTGAAGAAGTGTAATATTGGTCACCTTAGTTGATACAAAAGCATAACCTTCGACATGTTATTTTCTAATTTTTTATTTCTATACAACCGTCTTCTATTTATAAGAAAAGTTCAACTATTATTTGTGACTACCTCATGAATTTTAGTCTATGTTGATTTGATTCCTTTCAAGTGTCATCATTTTCTTTATGACATATAATTCACATTTAAAAAAAAAAATTTTAATGTTTTATATCATTTCATAATAACCAAATAGCAAAATATAGATTTTAAAGAACCATAAATGAATAATAATTTGTTTAATGGAATGCATATAATTAATTAAATTTTAATTTTTAATATTTATTACATCATCATATTTCTAAAAATTACTATTACTTCATCTTTATTTTACCATATTTATCATTTTAAAACTTTAATATATATGATTAAATAATTAATGAAATAACATTTCATAAAATAAAACTAAATTTATATCATTTTTGTTAAAATCAATTATTAAACTAAATTAATGTAAATATCAAATTATTGTTGTTCCAACCATCAATTTTAGAATTTAAAGATCAAGTAAAATATTTTATATTGATTGGGTTTAAAAAGTAGGCGCGCAGGCCCACCCCCCAAGTCCGAGAAGTAGGATTAAAAGAAGACTAATAAGGCACTCCAAGAACGTCTGCCCTCGACGCAGCTCCAAAAACGGGAACCCAGTTCATCCCTCCCAAGGGCCGATAACGCAAAAAGCCCAAAGAGCCCATATTCTATAAATCGAATCGAATCTCCACCAATAAGGGAAGTAGAATAATTCCCAATAATTGCTTTCTAATTATCCCTTATTAATTTGACAGCGATAAGAAAAGAAAATCTCTCATCCAATAAGAGAGAGTCTGTATCACCATCCAATTAGGAAAGTCACCCACTATAAATACCAGCTCACCCCATCGATGAAAGGTATGCACAAAAAAACACATTCCCTAAGCAGTTGATCTTTTCTTCCACTGGAAAGAACTGACTTAGGCATCGAAGAGGCAACCCGTGAGGTGGCAAATTTGGCCGACCGGTAAAATACTAGCCCTGGCCCACCTAAGTAAATGCCTGGCCGCTGCTATTAAATTATCGCCCAAAAATGTACAATTCGTCCAAATTAATATGGTTCGACCCAGATGGCTGCATCCTACCCTACCCGCCAAAATTTTTTTTGACTTCAAATATTTATCCGACCACCTGGCCAGGGCTGGGCCGGGTCATGTACTCGTCTCACTATTGCCTGCACCGACCGGTCCGCCCGATCACAAATTTCCAGCAAAGGGCGATCCCCACCGATCCTTTTAGAGCCAATTCGCAGGGAGCCAGCATCCAGAGGTCACGGATCGGCCTAGCAATTCCAAGACGCTCCGTGCCCATTCCGACATTGAAAGATCAACACTCAAGGCCGTTCGCGGAACGATAGTCTCATAAATAAAGCCGATCTCCAAAAGAATCGATGGTATCAACTCGGAACACAAGCAGGAGCCACGCCAACCCCCCAAGAATGCAAGACCAGCAAGGCAACGTAGATGGCCGACCTCCTACAGGCGCACTGGAAACTATACACGATAACACAAACGAGATGGAGGCACTCGTCTCACCAACCAATGCTTGGATAAGGAATTGGAAGAACTCACCGCATTGCATGCAACGCCCCGCAGAAGTGACAGCCCAAGAAGGCCACAATACCACCCCTCAGGAAGAACAACCACACCTCAGCCCTCCCCGAGAGGCAGAAATAGAAGCAGAATCCAGTCGAGCCAGGGGGCACGAGCCTTACTTAACCCCTAGAGAGGAGCACAACGAAGCAATACTCGAGGAGAACATCATATACGATGAGCCAACTCCTCATCAGCAAGGAATGGGGGAGCGATCATGGGAGCAGAGGTTCAAGGGCATCAAACAGGAGCTCAGCCACATGAAGGAAGTCGTAAAGGGCCGAGCTCCAAACTCTATGGACACCCTTGCAAAGAAATCGAGTCCTTGTTCACAAATGAGGTGCTACATTTCCTTCCAAAGAAAGTTCAGGATGCCGTAAATAGAAGCATTCGATGGAACGAAGGATCCTGTTGACCATCTTAATACTTATAAGAACCAGATGGAGCTGCATGGATATCAAGACCCCGTCCGATGTAGAGCCTTCGCTATCAATCTAAAAGGCCAAGCATTGGCTTGGTTTAACAAGCTCCCACCATCGTCAATAGAGAGCTCTCCATCGCATTTGCTCTACTTCATCGAGCCAGTGATATACAGGAAGCTGTAGTTATCACTGTCAGTCTATAAAGCGTAACCCACAAGAGAGCCCGAGGCCTTATATCCGCAGGTCTAAATAATCGAGTCATTAAAGGTAGATGTTCTAGACGAGAAGTTCGCCATCACCACATTCATCGTTGGGCTAGGAGTACCAAAAGACTTAATGTTTTCCATCTCAAAGAATCCTCAAAGCATGGTCGAGGTGCTCGCCAAAGTAGAGAAGTACATTAACGGTAAAGAAGCCCTCATATCCAAGAAAGGAAGCTCTCCCACCCACAAGGAGAAAGCAGATCGACAAGCAATGGGAGCGGCCCTAAGACAAGGGAAATGCAGAGAGATCCCCAAGAGGCGGACAAACGATCCCCAAAGAGGCGCGGAGCTGTGAGACCGCCTAGACCACTCGCACCCGAGCTACGATGCAGCATTCACTTCTAGCAGTCACCCCTAACAGAAGCATGCAAGATTACGTGTGTCTTGCGTGAGGTACAACATGAAAAATTTCTGAGATGGCCATCCCAGATGAGGTCAGACCCAACCAAAAGAGATAACACCAGATACTTCATGAAGTTCCATAAAGGGACCACAGCATCGAATGCACGATCGTATACAAATTTCAAGAAGGAATATAATAATTTGATTCAATGAGGGTATCTTCGCCGCCATAGCCTCCTGTCGAGATCGCACCACCACCCTGTACCAACCCTGCAAATTTAACATCAATGCTCGGGGGAATCCATGTGATCCGTGGAGGATTCAGAGGTGGAGTCCAAATTTTTAACGGCGAAGGCTCATTTGCATAGTATCATGTCGAGGTCTCGAGGTGCGCTGTCCAAACTCCTCGACCAGGCACCGCCATAACCTTCCATTCACTGAAGGATCAACACCCCACGACGACCTTTGGTGATAAGTGGCGCTGCGGGCTAACAAAACAATCCACCTGTGTCCTGGCGACAATGTGGAGCTCTACCAACATCATCTTTGCATTAGCTTTTGACAAGATGTACCTGGGTGGAGAGGTCGAACCAAATAACACCCACCTACGGTGATTCTAGAGAAAAAGTGCTACCTTCGAGTCATCATACAGAAGACACTTCTGACTCGCGCTAAGTAACAACGACAAAGAAAATTCTCATAGTAGATGCCCCGCCTTATAACGGTTATCAAGTGTGGTGCCTTCAATGCCATAAAGGCCATCCCTTCCGCTTTATCATGGCGATCAAGTTCCCACCGTGAACTGAGCAGTGTGAATGGTTCGAGGAGACTAAATACGCCAACAAAGGAATGCCATCTTCCGACATCAATGAAGCAAAAAGCCACGACAAAGATATACGCGGGACGAACTCGACATGCCAGACGAGCGCGCGAGCACTAGCCCGAGCCCTTGGAAGAGTCGGAGCCTATACACCGGACGACCACCCCGAACACTCCGCCACGCCGGGTTCCAAGCTACCGAAGACCTCGTGCCTTCCTCTTCTTATCCGCTCTTAAAATAGAACAAGGATGTTTTCAGGGAAGCAGGGGAGGACATGGGAGGGATTAACCCCGCAATAATCACTACGCACTAAGCGCCCAACTTCAAACCGATTACAAAAAAGAAGAAGTTTCGTTTCTGTAAAGACGTAGAAGCCCGACATCGAGGAGACTCAAGAACCTCCTTCAAAGGTGTGCACCGTGTGGGAAGTAATAATTTCCTCGAATGGTCACAACGTCAGACTCGATACAAAAAATGAATGCGGAAATGGCGACTGTGATCGACATTTCAATCGACGCCAACCGAGAGCATGCCCAAAAGATAGTTTCTCTACTCCCTTATGGACCTCATAAGAGACGCCACAAATTTCATTTCATGAACTCCTCGGGCCACGTGATGCTTTCTCCCAAGTATAACTAGATCACATGGATCCCGATGACCAAGAGAATACCTTTCATTCACACCGGGCAAGGACCTATTGCTATCTGCAATGCCCTTTGAACTAAAAACGCTAGAGCTACTCTACCGTAGACAGAATGTGATGTTCCGTAAACAAATGTGGACATCCATGGAGGTATATATAGACGACATGTTAGTAAAATTAACTACGACCAATCTCCATATAGATCATTTGGCCGAGGCATTCCAGATCCTGAAAAAGTATAATATGAAGTTGAATCCGTACCTAAATGCGCTGAGTCTCACCGGTACCATTGGTTTTATAGTCAACAATCGAGAGGAATAGGCAAACCTGCATAAGATAAAAGTCAGGCTCGACATGCCGCGCCATCAAACATAAAAGAAGTCCAACGCCTAAGTAGAAGAACAGCCGCGCTGTCGTCAGGTCCAAGGCTAGCGATAGCGTCGTACTCTTCTTCCAGTTCTAAAAAATCTTTCCAATGGGATGCACACTGCGAAGAAGCATTCATAGTGTTAAAAACTTATCTGAGCACTCCCCCATTCCGTAAGTCCTCCGAGAAGAGCTCCTTACTCCGCACCTAAATTGCTAAGATTTCTCAAACTGTCGCCCACAGAGATAAAGACAGAGGCAAAGAAATTCAAGCCACTATTGCACGAGCTTTGGAGTAGGGCAGTAGGAAAGGTAGTTCAAAGATGGAAAGATGGAGCAATTAATCCCGGCATCACCAGGCCTAAAACTCCGCCTTACTTCCAAGCTCATACCATCGAAATCTCAACAAAATATCCAATGAAGCAAGTGCTACACAAACCAGAGACCTCTTGAAGATTGATGAAGTGGGCCATAGAGCTGAGCGAGTTCGACATCAGATACAAACCGAAAACAACAATAAAAGTATGATTCGCGTACTCGTCATGGAATTCACCTCGGCAGAGCTTGCCGAAGCTACTCAACCGACGTCCGACCTCCCTATTTGGAGGCTGTCTGTAGATGGGGCCGCCAATGCTCAAGGGAGTGGTGCCGGCCCACTTCACCTCTCCGATGGAACAGGATATTGAGCATGCGCTTAAGATTTAGTTCCAAGCCTCCGAAATAACGAGGTCAGTACGTAGGTCAAGCCATAGTTGAGCTTAACCTCGCCCATTCCATGGAAGTTGATCAACTAGAGGTATGCAGTGACTCCCAGCTGGTAGTAAAACAAATAGAAGATTCCTACAAAGTCAGAGGCGAAAAAATGATCCTATACCTCAAGAAGGTACGTGAATTACTTAAGAAGTTCGTACGAGTTCAGATCAGACACATACTAAGAGCAGAGAATTCGCGAGCAGATGCCCTAGCAAAAATGGCAACAGCTTCCCAAGAAGACCTCAATAGACTGACACTTGTTGAGCACCTTTCAGAACCCTCCGTAGATCTCAACAATAAAGAGATCTCTCCTATCATGTCCGAGACGAGCTGGATGGACCCCATTTGGGACTACTTAATAGAAGGACTACTGCCAAACGACCCGAATAAGGCATCTAAGCTTAGGTCGAGGTCTGCCAGGTTCACTATTCATCGGGGAACCCTTTTGCGTTTAGGTTTTTTCACACCCATCCTCGCAGACAGGTGGAAGGCGCTAACTACGCCACGAGGGAAGTACATGAAGGCGCATGTGGAAATCACACGGAGCTCGCATTGGGCTGGAAAAGTCTTCGAGGCAAGGGTACTATCGCCCACAATTCTCGTAGAGACGCAAATGTGAACCGTCGAAGTGCAAGTTTGTCGTCGTGAGCACGCCAAATCTCTCTCACTTCCATCCGAGCCGACCGACGCCGCCATAAGCCCCTAGCCTTTTCAAAGAATTGGCCGATATCAGATCCCTACCCATTGGAATGGGCCAATGCAAATTTATCGTCGTAGCAGTGGATTATTTCACCAAATGGACAAAAGTCGAGCCCTTGGCTACTATCACAGAACAAAAGGTACGCAACTTCGCTTCTCGGCTGCTCCATAAGATGCGTGTCATCCCGAGCCCGTATCAAACAATGGGAACACCACAATCCTAAGTTCGTGAGATTTCCTCGTGCCGAGCTCTAATTAGGAACTACTACTGGTCCCCAGCTCATCCACATCTAATGGACAAGCATAAGTCACCATCAGAACCCTTAAAGCAGCATTGAAGACCAAGTTGGAAAATCTAAAAGGCAAATTGGTAGAATACCTCCCCGAGGTGTTATGGGCATACAGAACTACACGCAAGTCAGCAACTTAGGAGACCCATTCGCTCTAGCCTTTGGCACAGAGGCGGTAGCCCCTGTCGAGATCGAATTAAAATCTCCAAGGATTGAATTGGCAAGTGTAGAATACAACAAAGAGGCTCTTCGCCTAAACCTAGACCTCCTAAATGAAAAGCGGAGCGGTGTCCCAAACGTTACGTAAGACTACCGCAGGAAGATCGACAGCGTACTATGACCGAAAGTGTCAAACTCAGAGTTATAAGCCCATGACCTAGTTTTAAAAGCTTCCGCTACGAGGAAAGATCTTACACATGGAAAGCTAGGACCCAACTGGGAAGGTCCTTATATCGTGTCACGTGTGGTCCGACCTGGTAATTACGAACTCCAGACGGAAGAAGGAAAAATTCTACCTCACTCTTGGAACGCTGAGCACCTCAAACGATTCTATCATCAGACTCCTCGATTGTAATCTTTAATAAAGTACCACGCCGATAATACCGTGTGTTCATGGATTACTTTGCTTCAATATCCTTTATGAATAAAAAGCAAGGCATACTCCAGAAAAGAAAAGCAAAATGGCCGTAAAACGCCCGAGAAAATTACACACCTAGAATACGAAAAATTCATGCTTCACACAAAAAGATCATTTTATTTCAAAGAAGATACAATTGATTCAGAGAAGTTACAATCAGCAGTGCCATCCCTTACATCTCGGAAGCGAACAGTACAAGCAGCTCCCTCTAAAATGGAGGAAAGAAGAAAAAAAGAAAAAAAAAAAAGGAAAAGGAGAAAGGGAAAGAAGAGAAGAAAGAAGAAAGGAAAAATGGAGAAAGCGGTACTTAAAAGTTTTTTCAAGCACACCGCCCCCTCCGAATACGTTCCCTAGCACAGGTCCATCATTGGGCATAGCTAGGGAACAACACAACTCCCATAAGGGAAGAACTAGGGAAAAACACAACTCCTACAAGTGGTAGATCATTGACACCAAACGTCGGCTCACAATCACCAGATAGACCCCATGCGCTGATGACCAAACCCTGACGCTTCGTCATGCACGGACTCCGACTCTGCCAAAGAAAGGACTAAGGTTGGAAGCATAGCACCATTACAGAGGAATCGCTATTTATAAGGGAGCCAGGGCGCTTGAAAAGTCGCGCAATCCGTTCCAATTCTCCATAGATCTGCATTAAAGCCACACGCGCTTTTCCAAGGGAGGGAAGACGAAAGGGTCTTAGTGCCCAAGAGCCCAGGAGCTCGGGTCAGAGTGAGGATCTTAGCACTCAGAGCCTGTAGAGCTCGGGCCTCACAGAGAAGGGTCTTAGCTCGAGCTCGAAGAACCTCCTTTAAAGAGCTCAACTCGGTCAACTAAGACCTTAGCCTAAGAGCCGCCTGCCTTAAGCACATTAGCCCACGAAGCCTCAAAGAAGCCGCCAAAAGCTCACCGCTCAACTAAGGCCTCAGAGCCTGTGAGTCGGGGCCTTCCGCCTCAAGCACATTAGCCCATGGAGCAACAACAACTCGCCAAAGCTCAACTCCTCAATTAAGGCCTTGTAGCCCAGAGCCGCCTCACCAGCACATTAGCCCACCTGAGCCTCGCCAGCCTCGCCTTTCAAAAGCTCAACTACTCAACTAAGGCCTTGTAGCCTAGGAGCTAGTTCAGCTCAGGTAGATTAGCCCACAAAGCAACAACAACTAAGTTTTCAAAAGCTCAACTGCTCAACTAAGGCCTTGTAACAGAGTCAGAATTCGAGAAATTCCACTCTCTCGAAATGGCAAAATCGTACTTTGCCATTTAAATTGTAATTTCAAGAAAACTAAAATTTATTCTCTAGATCTCGAATGACGAAACAGATTGCAATCCTGGAATCGTCACAAATCTAGCTAGCACGTAAATTTCCTTGAATTCCGAGATACGGAGTTGGCATCAAGCCGAGGCATCACGTTTCGGTGCCGTAAAACGAATTTCGATGTGACGAAAGTCACATATAACATGTACTCATGTGCCATAAGTGGTATGAGTAGAGAAATGATGCCGAATGTCAAAACTGGGAAAATAGGGACATAATAGTCATTTTGGAAATTGTTTAAGTCACAAAAAGACAAAATTGTCAATATTGTCTTCCCCGTGCAAAAGCCAAACAAAACGTGAATCTGAGGGAAAAAATCGATGCGAGCTAAAAAATGGAGGTTTAGAGAGAGAAGGACCTCCTTCTCTCTAGAAATTCGGGCGATCCGACCGTCGGCAGTCTTCGGGACAAGAAGGAAAGCTGCTCTACGCGGAGCGGGCTACGCGTGGACACCGGATTTGAGGAGTTTTGACAAACTCCTTGAGGTAGGGATTTCTCCCTACTTGGGTTTTACACTTTATTTAAGTGTTTTTCAATGTTTCGATTGGTATGAGGCCTTGAACGGTTGCCACGCTCCCAAACATGGGACCGAATTGATACAATTTTTTGGAGGCCATGGTGCACCAGAATCGTTTTTTAGGGTCGCTGTCAGTAAATCATGAAATTTGTGAAATAAATCATGCTTTGATGTGAAAGAGGTCGTGAATGGCCGTGAATTGTGGGTTCACTAAGTGAACCATGATTTAGGATTTTCGAATAGTAACAGAGGGTTTACTATTCCCAAACAAAGGTTCTCAAAATATATTTTTGTGTGAAAATGTTCATCAAGTGATTCAAGTCACCGCTGTACTGATCACAAATTCTAAGTGAGCTAATTTTGATGTATGAAATGAGAATTTACATGACATGATTGTGTGAATTGATTGTTTTGTAAATATATGCATGTTTATATATTTACATGTGAATTAGACTGTATTGGAATTGGCATACATGCATTCCATATGCACTGGAACACCCTAGGACTATATAGGAGCTGAAAGTGCAATGAGATGAGTCTGTAGAGAATGTTCTAGGGTTGTCTAAAAATGTTACCTTCATTCCGAGGGTAGTCCAAACTAAAATATCAATCGCTCTGAGACGGCCCAATTGGATATACACTGAGGGTAGTCCACAATATCAATCGCTCTGAGACGGCCCAATTGATATATACACATCTGAGGTCATTCACAAACAACAAAATAATAATTCTCATACGAGCTAGCGAAAGTGTGAGGGAGTCGCGAGGACTGGTACGAATGATGAGTTAGACATTCAAGTAGGATCATGCATTTGCTTGAATGTGTGTTTATTTTGGGAACATTGCACCGCACTTAGGTAGAGAGTAGCCCACTTAGGCGATTCACTCACGAACATTAGCTCACTCCCGTCGGCGTGACATATTCTGCAAGACAGTGAGCGCTACAGGGGACGAGACTCATTCTAGAGACTGAGGTTGTGAAGAAAGCCGGGTTGTGGCTTTGATGATTTTATACATGTATTAGAATTCCTAATTTGATATATGTGTTGTATAAGAGTAAATTATTAATTCTTAGAACTATTGGACATAGTTTATGTTTTACGATATTGTTACATGAGTAACGCTGATGCGCCAGTTTCGGGCCGCTTTTACTCATGTGGATTTATATTGAACCTGTTTGGGATGTAGTTTATATAGGTATTGTATTTGGGTAGAGCTCTGCACAAAGGAGACTCGCTCGATTCAAGTGGCGCCGCAACCCGACATCCACTTGTATTCCGCTGCTGACGAGTAGTCAACGACACCCCGGGATTCAAGGTCTGCAACCCGACATCCACTTGTATTCCGCGGTCGACGAAGGGCCAACGGACACCCCGGGATTAGGGGCGCCACAGAGCCAATTCAACTCAGCACATTAGGCCCACTGAGCCTCAAGAGCTCGCCAAAAGCTCAACTACTCAACTAAGGCCTCGCGTACCTCAAGAGCCAGTCACCGTGCACATTAGCCCACCTGAGCCTCGCAGCCGCCAAGAGCTCAATCGGCTTCACCAAAGCCTCGAGCCCAGGAGTCACCCACCAAAGTGTGACACCCACAGTAACAACAACCCGCTAAAAGCTCAATCAAGCCAACTAAGGCCTTGTAGCCTAGGAGCCGCTCTCACTGCACATTAGCCCACGAAGCCTCAACAACTCGCTAAAGCTCAATCGTCAACTAAGGCCTCAGAGCTCCAGAGCCAGCTCAACTTAGCACATTAGCCAGCCCACTTGAGCCTCGCCAGCCCGCAAAGCTCAACCCGGCTCAACTAAGGCCTTGTAGCCCAGAGCCGCCCCACTCGGCATGAGTCATGGAGCAACAACAAACCGCCAAAAGCTCAACTCGTCAACTAAGGCCTCAGAGCTCAGATCCACTTCGGGCCTTAGGCAGATTAGCCCACGGAGCAACAACATCTCAACTTTCAAGAGCTCAACTACTCAACTAAGGCCTTGTAGCCCAGGAGCCAATTCACCTCAGGCACATTAGCCCACGGAGCCTTAACAACCCGCTTTCAAAGCTCAACTCCAAGCCAATCCAGGCTCAGAACTCAGAGCCGCCTGCCAGCGCATTAGCCCACGAAGCAACACCAACTCAATTTTCAAAAGCTCAATTGCTCAACTAAGGCCTTGTAGCCCATGAGCCGCTCAGCCTCAGCACACAGCCCACTTCCGAGCCTCGCCAGCCTGTTCTGGGTGTCCAACTTCAACCAAGGCCTCAGCCCAAGCCAAGTTCATCTCACGCACAGCCTACCTGAGTAAACAATGTACTCGCCAAAACCCACCTGTCTCAACTAAGGCCTTGTAGCCCAGAGCCGTCACCAGCACATTATCCCACGGAGCCTCAAGAAGTCGCCAAAGCTCAACTCGCCTCAACCATACCAGAGCCCGGAGCCGCCCGCCGTGCACATTAGCCCACTGAGCCTCAAACCAGCCCCGCCTTTCAAAAGCTCAACTACACTAAACTAAGGCCTTATAGCCTAGGAGCCGTCACCTCAGCACATTAGCCCACCGGAAAGCCTCAAGAACTCACTAAAGCTCAACTTCTCAATCCAAGGTCTGTGAGCCTGTGTGAGCCGGCATGTACTGTGCACATTAGCCCACGGAGCAACAACAACTCAGTTTTCAAAAGCTCAACTGCTCAACTAAGGCTCAGAGCCTAAGAGTTTCGTCAAATGTGCACATTATCCCACTGAGCCCGAAGATCTTCGCCAAAAGCTCAATCGCTTCAATCAGGCCTTGTAGCCTCAGAGCCGCTTTGGCTCAGTGCATTAGCCCACAAAGCAACACGCCTGGGGGCTTCGGCGAGCTCAACCCGCCAGAAGGCCATATAGCCACGAGCTAGTTCGGGGCCAGCATTAGCTCACTGGCTGGCCAACAACTGGGTTTTCAAGAGCTCAACTGCTCAATAAAAGGCCATATAGCCATGGAGCCGCTTCACCAAGCATCGTTAGCCCACGTGGAGCCTCGCCAGCCTGGGCCAAGAGCTCAATTGCTCAGGAAAGGCCATATAGCCGCAGAGCGGCTCACCAGCAGATTAGCCTAATACAACAAAGAAATAGCAAGAGCTCAACTGGCCAACTAAGGCCTTGTAACTCAAGAGCCAGTCGCCAGCAAGAGCAAGACAAGGAACACAATTAGGTAAAGCTTAAGATAGAAAATTTGGTATTCATTACATCAAAGCCAAGAACGGCATTACATATATCCCGGGTTCAAAGCCCAAGATTGATAAAAAACAAGCAAAATTTTACAAGGAGGCTCGCACGCGACGTGGTTATGATAAGGTGAAAGGAGCTGGCCTCGCCGGGGGCGCTAGCTCTCCAGGTAGAGAAATCACCAAAGGACTTTCAAATTCTCACACCAAATGAATATCAAAATTATGTCCAAGACTGAAGAAGGAACCCTCCGAAAGCAAGCCATCTAGAAGCCCACTCCGAGGTAGCTCATTCCTCAAACTTGCTATCGCCCGTCCTCTCGAACGACGTAGCTTCCTCGTCAAGGTCTCCTCGCAACGTGACACCCATCGATCACGCTTAATAAAGCTCACCGAAGCTTCACAGCTGGGCCCGGCCCAGCAAGACGCTTACACGCCAGCCTCATCTCAGCGTGCCTGCGCCCCCGACCACCCGCAGCCATTCCGGCGCCCCATCTCCGACCTCCCGGCCTCGCCTCTTAAAACACTTTCAGCCTCTGCCTTCTTACCCTCGCCCGCGCTCACACCGCCGGCATGCCTCTGTGTCGACTTGAGCTTCACGGCTTCCTCCGTCATACTTTGCATCGCAGCCTTCAGCCTGCTCACCGTAGATAAGAGAGTCACTTTAGCTTTCAGAGGTTTCCGCGGCCTTGGCATGACCTGCTCAGACGGCCCTCGCTAAACTCTTCGTGATGGGTAGCAACTCTACAATACACAACATAGAGTCAATGCACAACCTAAACCAAGATAAAGGCAAAACAAATAAAGACACAGAACTTACTCTGAGGCGACCGAGTGATAGAGCCAAAGCCTCCTCAATAGGCAAGGCATCCGACCTCTTAAGATCAATCCCCGGTGGGACGGATGAGATCGCACCCAAAGAGCAAGCTCCGCATTGAAAGTATAACTTCATTCCATCGCCTCCAGGCGCTCCTCCCCAAGTCTTCTCCGATATCGAAGGAGGAGGTCAAATTTCGTAGGAGGACTCCAACCGAGATAGTCATAACCTCCAATCCGAGGCTCCGCAGCTCCTCCCCAAGGAATCTTTGTACCTTGCAACAGAGGCGCAGTGAGGTCGCGAACTCGCGCCTCGGCACCCTACCGAGATGAATGCTTGCCCCCGCGCACTCGGGATTACGGGCAAGGGGCGATGAAGAAGACGTCCCCAAACTTTCTGGTTTTACCCCAGCTCTGATGGCTCTTCTCAAGGGAGTCCTGAGACTTTCGCTTCACACTTCGAGGCCTCCTGGACAACGTCTCCACCCGAGCTCGAGCTCTCCCTTAGTGGGCTTAACAACATGAGGCCTCTCGTGGGAGAACTTCATAACAAATGGAGGTGAAGGCCTTAGAGTAGAAGGTCGGGAAGACTTTCGAACCAAGACTCGAATGTCCGAATTGAATAGAGCTCTAGCAAGCAATTTAATAAAAGACACTTCGCCAACTTCCGCCACGCCCCCTCGTCTTTCAAGGCTAAGATCGTGATCGAATACCTCGAAGAACGCACAGCTAATGCAAAGTTAGGGATACCTATGTCTGCGAACCAAACGACTAAAACAAGCAAAATCACGAAGATTCCGAGTGGTCGACGGCCGAGCGCCCGGTCGTCGCTGCGTCGGTGGGATTATACTCCCAACGGCAGCCACTGATAAAAAAGTAGCTTTCCTTCCAATACTTGTGGGAAGATGAGAGATCCGTGATGATCGATCAGGTATTTAAGCAGCTTAGATAAATAAAGAAAGCCCTCGGCGGCTTCTTCCCTGCTTGAAGGTCGAGGGCGAGCTATCTTTGGGAACACCCGACCCTTATCCTAAGACAACTAACGTGACAAGCGCGAATTTGGGCGGCGAGAAGAGGCGGGCGTTGAAATCTTGCGAAACCCTTTTTATAAAGGGATCACGGAGAGCTTGGAGGCCATTCTCAAAACCACCTCGAAAAAGCACCATCTTAAGCACTTGAGCGGTATGGGAGGTGTCGTCAAGACCAAGCACAGACGCAAACGGGGCCTATATGCGTCTTGCGAAGACTTCTGAATAAGGCTCCAGCCACCGCTGGGACCCACGGCCGGGCGTTTTACCTGACCGACTTCAATGTCGGACCCCACGAAATTATTTAATCTCATCCAATTTTATCCTTGCCTTTACCCCGAGGGAAGGAGGTTCCCTGGGATATCTCGAAGAACAAACATGACTAAGCGATTAGACTACTTACCGTCAGCCACTGAACGGACTCAGCGGAAGGTCACCCTTATCACGCAAGCGGAGGAACCACCCGAACCCATGGGAATACACGAAGTTGGACAAAAAATAAACGAGGATCTGCAGGGCGAGCAAAAAACCTAACGAAGCTAGCCTGGCAGCCTCACAATACCTCTCGAAAGACGAAGAAGGAGAAAGATATGTAGGTCCACAGGAACATAACGAAAAGACTGACCCCCGAAGGGTATTTGAAGCTTCCAAAAGAAGTTAGAACAATGATCGAGACAAGTTTCCAAGAAAAAGAAGCTAGAACTCGCGGAGAAGGAAAAAGCTTCAATATCGAGTAGCATAATGCTAACGATTTCAGGATGTTCTCGAAAAGAAGCGGAAGAACTAGAGGAAATAAGCGCGGTAGGTATGTTACCACGGGGCGTTTGGCGGCGACAAAGCCTAATCAAACCAGCCTTGCAATAGCCACGTGGAGATTGCACCCGATCAGCGTCGGCCCTTGCCGCGCTCACTATAACCAGAATTTGAGGGGCGGCGATTGGGTTTAAAAAGTAGGCGCGACCACCCCATTCAGAGTAAGTTAAAGAAGACTAATAAGAAGGCCCGATCAAGCGTACCATTTGGCAGCGGGCCTAAAAGCGAAGCGATTTATCCTCCCAAGAGCGATATAGCGAAAAGCCCGAAGAGCCCTATCACATAAATCGTCGAATCTCCACCCGATAAGGGGAAGTAGAATAATTATCAATACTTGCTTTCTGGTATCCTAGTGTCGACATCGATAAGGAAAAAATCCCCCGTCAATAAGAGATGATAACATCACCATCCAGTGGAGAATGCCGTATAAATGCCGGGTCACCCCCATGGTGGTACACCTGAAAAACACATTCCTTAAGCAGTTGATCTTTTCTTCCACTGGAAAGAACTAACTTAGGCATCGGAGAGGCAACGGGTGATCCCCGCCGATTCTTTTTGTTTCTTGTTTTCGCAGGGGAACCAGGCATCCGAAGTCAGCGGTGTGTATTCGATGCGCTCCGGCCAGTTCCGATTGAAAAAGCATCATCATATATAAATCACATAAATAATTTAATTTTTTATCTAAATTATGATAAAATGGTTTACTAAAAACAATTTTAATTTTATGATAAATAAATATGTTCAGTTATGGGTTTGGGTTGCCAAAGTGGGCTTGACCCAGCCCAAAACCCATAAGACATATTCAATTAGGGCTGACAAAATTTGACACAACACGTGAATACAACACGAACCCAATACGGTTTTTGCAGGTATGGGTTGAGTATAATCGTGTTTGGGTCATATTCATATTGACCCGTCTAACACGTTTAATAAATGGGTCATATTCGTGTTGACTTGCCTAACACGAATTTGACTCGAATTGACCCGTTTAATTATTATATTAATTAATTAACCAATTTAATAAGTTATTTGTGTTAAATATGAATTATTAATTATAATTTCTATTAATTTAAATAATAAAATTAATAAACATGTTAAATTTAATATATTTATGCTGTGTTAAGCTTATGCATGAATGATTAATTATAATTCTTATTATTTTAAATAATCAAATTAAATAGATTAAATGATGTTGACTTTGTCTAACACGAATAATAAATGGGTTGGGTTTGGGTTATTGAATGTTGACACATTTATTATTTGTGTTGGGTTTGGGTTGACGAATGTTGACACGATCCTTGCATTAACACGACACGAACACGACTCATCGACACGAATTGTCACCCCTATATTCAACGGATGGGTTATAACGTACAGTTAACAAATCTATATACGAGATTCAGATTCTTTCTCTAGTTCGGATTTTTGAATTAAGAATTATATTTTTGTCAATGAATTTCCTTTCTCTTGATAATCCAAATGCAAGAAAAAAGGGTGCAAGAAAAAAGGGTGTTTGTATTGTGGAAATAAGGTTTTATAATATGATATTTCTTAACGCTAAAAACATAATATTTGTGTTTAACAAATAAGTACTAACTTTCTGATGGGGCATAGGTAGGCTATATACGAGCTAACGAGATAGGAAGCGCGTCGATGAAGACTTTATTACTTATTAATTATTTATTTAATTTTATTTTGGATTTATCCGATAGTATTTTTTGGATTTATCATTAGTATTTTGGATTTATCAGTAGGATTTTGGATTTATCCATTATGATTTTGGGATTATCCATTAGGATTTTTGTTGTCTTTATAAATAGCACCTTATGTTTTTTTGCGAGACTTGATTAATATTGAAATATTCAGGAATTTCGTTCGATTTTAACTTTGTTGTTTCTTTTATTCTTAGTGGCCAAGGCTACATCAGTTTGGTATCGAGTGGGAGCGGTGTAGGCCAATATCTAGGCCTAGCGAGGATAGGAAGCCCGAGTCGATAGGGCTTTATTCTTGTGCGTATTTATTTAATTTATTTTTGGATTTATCCGATAGTATTTTTGGTTATCTATTAGTATTTTTGGTTATCTATTAGGATTTTTGGATTTATCCATTATGATTTTAAGGATTATCGAGTATGATTTTGTTTGTGCTTATAAATAGCACCTTATGTTATTTTTTGGCGAGACTTGATTAATATTGAAATCTTAATTTAGTTCGATTTCTTTTATTCGTTTTCTTTTATTCAACCGTGGCAGGAACTCGTCGGAGTTTGATATCAGTATAACTGATCCAGGGGTCAAGTTAGTATTCTATGTCGAGCAAAACTTCGTTCGCGTCGGATTGTGAGTTTTGATTTTCAACCATAACACAGTCCCAGATTTCAACCAACGCTGCTTCTTTTGCTGCCGTATTGCCAGGTTCTTCGACCGTCGAGCCTTCGGCCACACTTGCCACGGAGTGGCGAGTCGATAAAGCCTGACCCTTGCGTCAATTATTATTTTGGCCTACTCGTAGCCTTCCGGACTCACCAACTATTGTTGCATCGAGTCAGAGCCTTGATTTGACTTACAAGTCCATAAACTTCTCTTTATTGATTTTCACCCTCGGCAAATCCGCGAGTGGCCATCGCCTTGCTTCTTCTTGGTACGCCACATCTAGGACTTGTCGCCTCTTCCATCGTTGACGCAAACCCGTCTTTTCGAATCATCACAAGATTGCGAGATCCAAGTGGGCATTTTTGGGGTTTGGGTTCGGTGGTGGTTGGTTGTTATTTGAGTCTTGAAGCTTTTTCTTCATCAAAAGTGCATATTTGTTGATTCCTTGCAACCACGCTAAGGTGTAGAGGCATTTTAAAGGTTCTTCAACGGGTACATTTTCTTTTCTTTTGAAAACTCAGTTAATATTCGTGATATTAATGCATATTTTGTTTGATTGTTTTAGGTTTCAGTTTCTTTGATAGAGCATAAAAGAGTATTTAAAAAAATAAAAATAAAAATAAAAATATTGTTTTTTTTAGTTATTCTTTCGTGACCCGTGCACTCTGTGATATATAATCACATTACATTTTTTTTTAGATTTGTATTTGTTTCATTAACATATAGGTTATAAATTTCTTTACTCAGTTAAATTTTAGAATCTATCTCAGCATGACCACCAAGTGATATTGTTGCATCTTTTCTAACCCAAATAGTCGATTGAGAGACTCGATAATTTTTGACTTAAGACTCTGAAGCGCCATCTGATCTAAATGGCAGTCTAGTTTGTATTGCCGTCATCATGATGCCAACAACGCACAATTTGATTACATCACTTTATGGTGATAATTCATTTGATGTGGTCAGTGACCCAACGTCAATCGCGAGCAATGAACTCATGCTGTCACGCCCCAGATCCGGCGGTTAGGTGGCGGATTAAGGCGAAACAAGGCGAGACTGCTCACATCTTATATACTATCACTTTGGGACTCTATTGACTGTTCTTTCAGGAGTCTACATGCACCGCATTGCATGCATTATACAAACAATTTACGTAATAACAAAAATCTATTTATATGTATGCAAAAAACTACCAGGAGTGGTGTCCATAAAGCTATACACATATACAAAGTCCCGATTTCCTATACAAATACAATTTCTTACAAAACTTAAGAGATTGCGGAGCGTGCAGTGAGCACCTATCTCTGAAATTAAATCTTTTACGATGTGGAATGTCTGTCCTCTAGCCTTTGTCTTAACATACCCCACACCATGGATTGAACACCGTGCTGTAGCTTTACGCTTAGTGGGAACATAAGCATGGACAATACGATAACTGACATCCACAGTGACTTATACATATGCATATTCATATAACTTTATTATTACCCATCTATCATATCACTTTGCACATTGCGTGTCGATCTCTTTCGGTCACGTAATATCTTTGGCATATCTTTTATTTATCTCTTTTCTGCGTTCTGTTCTGTGCTTTTTACTTATCTATGCTATCATGTTCATTTCCTTTCATGTTTCCTTTCATGTTTGTATCTCTTTGTGCATGTATCATATATTCTCATACTTTTCACGTTCAGTGCTGAGTATGCTTCATATGATACTTTTCATGCACTATATTTTCCTATGTTTTCCATATTCTATTTCTTATACCTTTATATTTATCTTTTTCTATCCTTTTAGGTGTACTATACTTTGTACTTTCTATATACTATATTCATGTCTTTGTTTTTCATATACTAATATTCATATCTTGTGCATTTCTATCTGTTTTCTTATTATACTTTTCGCTATACTAGTCATATCTGTATTTTCATCTTATCTTGTCATATACTATACTTTTCATGATTTTCTGCTCTTTATCTACATCGTATACATTACGTGTAATTGCCACTTTATTTCTTGTACTTGTATACTTATGTATACTTTTCTCTTTCATATCTTTGTCTTGTTCATATATTTTCGTATAACATCATCTTACATTACCTGTTGTTCTTATAGCGTCTATACTTTCATCGCATAAGCGGATCTTTGTGCTTCACATATCATGTCATTTCCTTTTAGGTTTCATGTGCAAATACCTTAGAAGCGGATACGGAAACTATGTACGAAGGTACTATCTTTGTCTAGAGTGATCTGCGCTGCTATTAATACGAGAGGTATCGTGACATGCGAGGCCGTTGACCTATGCAAATATGTTATCGGTGCGAAGGTACTATCCTTTGTCACGAATGATGATCTGTCTATGTGGTGACCCTTGCGGGGCGCGATCCAAAGCGGGATCTATGTCATCGTGACAAGGGCCTCGATATCTGTCATGAATATCTTTGCGACATTGTATCTTCCACATAGGCATGCACATCTTATCTCTCTACCCAAGTCTTTGTCACGAGACAAATCGAACTTTTATTACATTTTACGTACATAATTCATAAGCATGAATAACTATTGTTATCATAATTGCTTATGCATATATACTATCATTACTTTACTCACGTATTAATTCTCATATACGTAGTTTCATATTACGAGTTCTCATATATCTCTATAATATATTCCTTATCTTTTGCTTTATAATTTAGTTTTGTCTTCATTATCATATATGTAATCTATCATATCATGAATGCATCTATACTCTTGTATTCATATATTCATATATATATCTTTCTATATTCATATCCTTTATATCATTTATGCATTTCTATCATATCCCTTTATACGTTTCTATCATGATTTAGCTATCAACATCACTTTCCCCATATTCGCATCATGTATGCTTTTATTCCATTCATATATTCATATCATTATCGCTTATATTCCTGCATATACTTTCCTATACGTGCTACTATAAGTGCCTTTATATTGTATTTCATGGACTTTTCCATATTACTTACTACATCATGTCTTGACTATATGTATCATTCTTATGCAGTGCTTATTCCTATGCTTTGTCATCTTTTGCTTATCTATATCGTTCTTATCATTTTATACATTTCTATCATGTGTTCTAGCATGTTCGTCTTATTCCTTTACGTATGTCCTATCCATATAGTCATATCCTTATAATCCATTATATCATTTACGTATTCTATCATTTGTGTACTTTAGACTATCATATCTTATGACGCATATCCTATATTCATATCATATTCATATCATTTGACTTATACCTATCATATTCATGTTTATGAACATATCTATATATACATATTGCATTTTCTATATTTTTCTTGTTTCATGGCTATTACATATAGCACTTCATATTCTTGTGAAGTATGATGTATGTGGAATCACACCTCATTCATATATTCTTATTCCTATATGAATCTATTTTACTTAGGAATTGGAATCAATCCAATCGGATCATCAATGTTAAAAGTTATGGCATTTTCATGCCAACTAGTGCATTCTTAGATTTTCTAGTGACGGTTGTATTACTAATTTTTCCGAAGGGTCTTAACTTCCATATTTCGACACTATGTCCTTATAATAATTTAAATCTAAGGTGCTAAGGGTTCTATTCAAGCTGGAATACGCTGATTCAGACATAGGAACTCAAATTCGTCAGAAACAACCGGACTTCTCTATTTTCAACAACTGAAACCCGAATTTGGTTTGCACATGGTCCCGCTTCGAGTGGATTTTTGGGTCACTTAGAGTCATAATTTGACGATGTCTATTTCTATATGGATGGTTTCCTTGAAGTCTATTTTAATTGGCCACTTGAATCACTCAAATCGGATAAGAAATGAGCAAGTTATGTGAAACTTCTAAGCGGTCGAAATTGGGAGCAGTCTCCAGTGTACGGTACATGTCTAACATGTCAGGGTATGTTGTAAAAATGACCAGAACCCAAAATGTACCAGTACATGTTCAGGGTGTACGTACATCTCTAATATCCCGAGAATGTATTTTCTCCCATTTCCCTATGTTTCAACCCCGATCAACTCATACCTCATAAACACTTCAGACCACTTCAAATTCATCTTATACTCTCTCTTTTCTACTCAATTTATGCAATACACCTCTTATGAACTCTATTGAACTCAAAACATGCTTATATTCATCTCTTATACAAGGCACAAAGGTTTTACTCAACCACATTCAAAAACTTTGGTTAGGAGCATCTTAACAAACCCTTTAAGTTTGAGAATGACCTACTAATCATCTAATTTATGGAAATTCATACCCAAGGTTAGTTCCATACCTTAATTTGGCTTCTCATCTTCTTCCTCTTCTTCTTCTTCCTCTTCCTCTTCTTCTTCTTCTCTCGCCCATCTTCTCCTTTTCTTCTCAGTTTTCTCTCTTTTGGGGAGACGAAAATATAAGATATTTTGATCCCTTGGTATGTTTGGCCCAGAGACAAAAACCCATTTTGGTTTTAAGTTTTCTTAATTGCATCTTTGGTCCCCAAATTCTTCCCTTTCAGAAAATCAACTTATGCCAATTTCATTTTGACTGATCTTTCCTCTTTTATGACTTTCATATCCTTTTTAATAAATTACAAGATTGCCCTTGTATCTTGTAAACTTTTCGGGTCCCTCATTTTATTTTCCAAAAATTCATATTTAGCTTTTAATATACCCTAAACAAGTCCGAAAACTGCTAGGGTATATTTCGGGGTGTTACACATGCAATAAATAAAAAAATGGACTTGCTTTTAAAACATCTGGGTAAACATGAGATAGGTGACTATGTCGATGAAACTGTTAGGAAACACATCGGGTCACCACACACTGGGGGTTTAAGTCCTTCTAGAGGTTCACATCAATCTGATGCATTCGTAAATGGTTTGCATGAAAACTTGGGTGAATGAACTTGGGTGGAGTCGATTTTCAGCACGCTAATGTCGACTTTTCCCATTGATTACCAGCCACCAAGGCAAACTTACCCACGAATCCGATGAGAGAAGATGTCGCTCTCAGTGATACCGACCTGAGGCTAATTAAGTGTTTGGGGTAGAGATCAGGATAGGCAGGTTAGACAACCTCAAAGGGACATCACAAAACAAGTTAAGGTTAATGCTCCTGAATTTGATGGGAGAATGGATCCTAATGTTTTCTCTGATTGGTTAGTTTCTATTGAGGAATATTTTGATTGGTATGAAATGATTGATAGTGAACGGGTTCGGTTTGCTAAAATGAAATTAACCCGGTCGGCTAAGATATCTTGTGAATGTGTTCACGAGGAACATCGCCGTCTCATTGAACCACACCATCTACCTGATAAATTTATTAAGCAAGCAAAGTTGCAAGAAAAGTACATTCTTCCATCATATAAGAGTCAATTGTTCTCCACCATGATTAATCTAAAACAAATGACTCTTAGTGTAGCTAAATATTCTGCTAACTTTGAGGAAGCTAGACTTAGGTGTAGTGAGTTCCATGCTGAGGACCAATTTGTTGTCTGCACTCGCTTTGTTAATGGTCTTAGGTTCGACATTCAAAGAATGGTTGGGTTGCATCTCCACTGGGGATGCATACCAAAAAACCTTAGAAGTCGAGAGTTCGATAGACCCTCATCTTTTGCACACACGAGTCGATTAAGTCCCGATCCATGTCATCTGACGGTATTACTCGCACAATAACATTGGAGCAAAGGAGTCTATTTTACGTAACTCTCTTCACTATTTGGCTTCTCTATTCGTCTAATTTAGTAACTCATGATTGTTTGTCATAAGTGTCATCATAAGGGTCATATTGCGTCTAGATTGTCCCTCAGCGTGCATTGGCTAGATGTTGAGCAAGTATTTTGGAGAATGGGGAAGACGAATTATTGATCCTTTGGGTGTCTGGTGATGAAGATGATCTTATGAAAGTTGTGATGAAGATGCATGTGTTAGTGTGGTTAGTGTGCTATCCTGGCTGCAGATATGTGATCATTGGAAGCGCACTGGTGTTATTTTCACCGCAGTCATCACAGTGGAGATAAGAAATGTAAGTTAGTGATTGATGGGGGTAGTTCGATGAATCTGGTTTCTAAGGGCCATTGTTAGGGTGTTAAACACGAAGAAGTAGAGACACATCCCGATCCATTGAAGTAGCTTGGGTGAATGACCATACTTTGCTGTCACTCGAAGATGTCTGATCTCTATTCAAATGGGGATTATAAGGATGAAATCTACAGCGGTGCTACTATGGATGTTGCCCATGTTCTTTGAAGACCGCCCATGGCTTTATAATTAATATTTTTAATTTTTTGGTAGAATATTTATTCCTTTAAGTACAAGGGCAGAACATTCTATTTATGAGACTTCTTAAGCCCTAAAGTTTGCATTGTTAGCGTGACATCTCTAAACTCACGAGAAAAGGAATTTGCATATTTAAAATGTAAGCGGTTTGAGAGGACTGAAATTGGTATGTGTAGCATTGGCGTGGCAAAGAAGTTCCCTCACGATTCTTTAGGTTAGCCGATGTTCCTTTGGAAGTGAAGAATTTGCTAGATGATTTTGTTGATATGGTGCACGATGAGTTGCCTAGTAGACACCACCTTTAGAGACATCGACATGTATAGATTTAGTTCAGTTCTCATTGCCTAACCTCCACATTATAGAATGAATCTAAGAGAGAGATGGTGAATAGGTAAGTAGAAGGACTTTTAGAAAGAGGATTTGTGGCATGTGTAGTCACATAGAGTGCCGGCTTTGTTGGCTTACCTAAGAAGATGGATCTTGGAGAATGTGTGTGGATAGTAGAGCCATCAATAAGAATCAGTCAAATATCGGTTTCCGTCCACGGCCTTGAGGATATGTTGGACTGTTAAGCAGTTCTAGTTGGTTCTCTAAGATGGAACTGCGTGAGTAGTTTATCATCGAGTCGTGTTAGACCCGGAGATGAGTGGAAGCTGCATTTAAAAGATGGTTTGTTGGTGATTAATCCATTGCCTTTTGGTTTGTATGCAAATGCTCTAGTACTTTCATGATTATATTATATCCTGACCTTCATTAGTATTAAATTTACGGTGAGGTCTGCTTTGATACGACATATTGATCTATAGTCAATCCAAAGAATAGCATTTAGCACACCTAAGACAAGTTTCACTCTTCGCGAGGGCTGATTTATGTTAACCTTAAGAAGTGTTCTTTTATGCAACCATATGTGCTTACTTCTTAGGCTTTATTGTGCTGAACATGGCGTTTAAATGATCCAGAAAGGTTAGAGTTATTAGGGAATGGCACGAACCGCGATCTATCAGAGACTCGTAGTTTTCATGGTTTAGAGCACCTTTTTATAGGAGATTTATAAAGAGTTGCTTATTATGGCTCCCCATCAGCGAATCATTTAAATAATAAGGAGTTTGAAATGAATGCAATGCTACTAGCCAAGCATTTAAGAAATCAAAGGTCGGAATGGTAGAATTTTGAGATATCTGATTTTACTAAAGTTTTGAGGTTGCTTGTGATGCATCGATTAGTAAAATTGTGTGGTGGTCATCTTGAGTCGAAGGTCACCTATGGCTTTCTTTGGTGAAAAACTCAATGATGCTAAAGAGCGATATTCTACTTATGATAAAGAGTTTTATCTTGCATAGTCACGAGTGCAACGTTTTGGAGTTTTATTTGTTGTCATTGAATTTGTGTTGTTTTAAACCATCGAGCTTTAAGATATTTAAACTCACAAAAAGAAATTGAATGCTCGGCATGCTAAGTGGAGTTGAATTTTGAATGAATATTCTTTTGTGATTAATCATCGTTCACGGTATTGAAAACAAGGCTGGCGATGCGCAGTCGATTAGCGGTAAACTTCATGCATTGAGTGCTCATGTCGTGGATTTGATAGATTGAAGAAATGAGTGCAGTCGACTTTGGTATTATTTATAATGGGGTTAGTAATGGTAGCAGTCAGTATCTGGACTTCCTTGTTGAAAATGTGAATATTTGTTTAAAGTGAGCTAAATTGTGCGTACCTCTCGTACATACGTTTAGGGATTTAATAATTGGGAGATGCATACGGGTGGTTTAATTTTGGACATTTTGGGAGGGATGAAACTATTGCATTGCTTGAAGATAGGTTTTATTGGCCTTCTCCCGAAAAGGGATGTTTGCTAGGATAGTTGCGATACGAAACGTGTCGGACCATTGAGCTAGAAACAAAGCGGCGGCTTGTATACTCCTTTACATCCCTCATGAACCTTGGAAAGAATATTAGTATGGACTTTGTTCTTAGATTGCCTAAGACGGCTAGAGGACATGATTACTATTTTGGTTGTTGTTGTGATTTTCTAAGATCGCGTTTTATTAAATGTAACAAAACCCGATGATGCTTCACATGTTGCTAAATTGTTTTTTAAATTGTTAAATTACCGCGGTTTGCCTTCCACCATTATGTCGATAGGGATGTAAATTTGTTAGCTATTTTTGGAAAACCCTTTGGAGATTGTTTGGCACCTTTACTCTTAAATTTTTCATACGCTTTTCATCCTCTCTCGGTGATGGGCAAGCGAGGTTATTAATCGTAGTCTGGGTAATATGCTTAGGTGTTTGGTTGGGATAAAACAAGGTGTTTGCAGAGTTTAATTTTGTCTTGGTAGGTTTGCTTATAACAATTCTGTTGTTGTAGTTCCATGGGTAAAAGTCCTTTTCAAATTGTTAATGGCTCGCCCTTTTATTGATCTTGTTCCTTTACCACCTCACATGCGGTAATATCTGAACTGCAGAAAACTTTGCAAGAGAAACACATCCATGACTTACATCTTTGAGATTCGCGAAAAATTTCTAGTAATGAGGGTATAAGCGTTCAGCATTACGATGTGCATACGTGAATCTAAAGAATTTAATGTTGGTGACTATGTTATAGTTCGCATTAGTCTGAGCGAATTCCAAAAAGCGTTTTCAAAAACTTTATCACGAAACCATAGATGGCCCTTATTCTATCATTAAATGAAATGGGATACAATGCATATCTTCTTGATTTGCCTAACGACATGGATATTAATACGCTGATGAAGAACTGCTTCATGCAGGGGCACCTTTGGGCCTTACTTTGCCCCGAATTAATGCGGTGAAGCTAGCAGTGCACCAATAACCGTTACCGTTTTACAGGAGGCGGTGGATCTTATCGCCCGATGATGAGTTCGTGAGTTCTAAAGATGGTGGGTTTCGTCGTTTTCTTGCATCAAATGACATGGTCGATCGGTCGATGCTACTTGGATACGGGAGGATGATCTTACGTCGTTTAGATTAACTTCCCGGTGTTGGATTGCTGCCTTTCCTTTATTTCTTGGTCGAGTTAACCGGCGCGGAGGGAATGATAGGGCATGGAGTAGACGTCTCCCAGGCTACCAAAAAGCCCAGATAGGGCTTAGAGTTTTTATTCTTATTAATTATTTATTTAATTTTATTTTGGATTTATCGGAGTAGTATTTTTAGTTTATCTGATAGGATTTTGGTTATCCATTATGATTTTAAGGATTATCGAATTAGGATTTTTGTTTTATTAACTTATAAATATGCAGTATGTTATTTTTTTTGGCAGACTTGATTAATATTGAAATATTCAGAATTTCGTTCAGTTTCTTTTATTCGTTTTCTTTTATTCTTCGTAGCCGAGCTACGTCACTTTCTCTCCATAATTATTTACATTAGTTTTAGAACTATCATTTATGTGTTTTGTGTTTCATCACGTATTTAGATTGAATCAAAATGATAATGCATGATTTTTTTTTTTTTCACTAAAAATCGAATATTTCCTCTCTTTTTTTTTCAAGAATTGTAATGTGTATTAAACGATAAAAAAAAAATGATTTCGTTGGAAAGATATCGTTGAAAGCTTTTAACGAGTGTTTACTTGTATTTGTTATGGTTTTTCAAAATTTTCTGATAATTTTTTTTTATTTCTATAAATTGAGGAAGTTGCTATAGGCGTAACTGCACTAGCATGCTGATGCGGTTTTTTATTAATTTTTTAAACGATTATTTTTAAATTTTCTATTTAATGAGTATTTTGTTACACTATAACAAATACATGGCAAACAAACTGAAAAAAATACACAAAATGAAGGAGAGGAAGGAAGAGACTACATTCATAGTAAAAGATGGAAATTTGTTAAGCGCAAGGTTGCTACTTAATATTTGATGATAATTTTTTTTAGCTTAATACTAAATAAAGATTTCACAAAGACAAGATAAGCCGTTTGTTTTTTAACACCGGTTACGAAGAGGATACAATGATAAGAATTATTCGGGTTCCCACCCCACTCCACCTTAATTTTGACTGGCTTACTTTAATTAATCGGCTTTTAATCTGCTCAGCTTATTTTTCTCAAATCCGATACGAGTTTGGGACGAGTTTAGGTATAATTACTCTCGCCCTACCTCGATTATATTTTAAAAATGTTTTATTATTATTTTATTTTATACTTTAATATAAATAATAATAATTATTATTATTATTATTATAATGTTTTTAATAAATAATTTATAAAAATTCATAATATTTTTATTTTTTATGAAATATAGTTAATTTTAATATATTAAAAATAAAAAATATAAAAATAAAACAAAAATTAAATGTAAACGGGCAGTCCTGGCTTAATTTTTTAAACGGCATGTGCTTTTGTGAATCAAAAAATAAAAGAAATGATCGGGATAGTACTACCCCGTCCCAAATCCTCCCACATCCCTTAAGAGTTGAGTTGTTAAATTTTCTCTCATTGTCAAGCAATTAATTCAGCTTTTCTTATTTTTACTTAAAACGACTTTTCTTAATGTGAAAAATCAAATATTTTTATTTTTTTTTCTATTTGTAACTTTTTTTAAAAATTTCAAATTAAATAAAGCTTTTAAAAATTTTAAGTTGAAACAATAACGTCAAAGTTATTCAGCCTAAGATAAATCAAAATCAAACAACCCCTAAGTCTTGTACAATCACAATTTCCTTAAAGTATATTTACCTTCTTCAATTGGTGTTTGAGAATTTCGCAGCATTTGCTTCTCAGACAAGCGACGGTAATAGAATCTTGATGGTCATCCCGATGAATTGAAGAAAGTTCAAATCTATCATTGTGAAGAAGATAGAATAAACGAAATTGTAATCAGCTAATTTGTTTTCCCTACGAGAGCAACCCAATGAATTATTGTCTGATCAGGTTAACAAAAGAAATGATTAATAACTCATAAATGAAATTGAAAGTTTTAAATTCCATAATTGCAAACGTTTAAAAAAGATTTTAAAAATCAACCGCTTTCAATTCAAATGGATAAGGAAATTCCAACATATTTTTCCATATTGTTATGACTTTTTTATGCATAGTTTTTTTTTTACTAAAAATTGAATATTTTCTTCTTTTCGAGAATTATAATATCTATTTATCAAATATATATATATATATATATATATATATATAAGAGTATATATATATATATATATATATATATATATATATATATATATAATGGTTTGAAAGATATCGTCCAAAGCTTTTAATGAGTTCTTTACAGATGTAATTTTCTAATTATCGATTGATTCTTATTATGATTTTTGAAGTTTCCACCGTGTTGATTCTTGTCTTCTTCAATTCTATCACCTCTCATCAATTATCTTCAATATCACAATTTTCTCCCTTATTCTTTAATACTTTTTTTTTTCTAGTTTTTTAAATATTATATTATTGATTGTGCAAATCAAGATGGTACCTATAGTTCAAATTTTAAGCAATTTTTGCTTTGGCCTCCAATTGAGTAAAATTTTTCATCCTCTATTTTTTTTAATTTGTTACATTTATATTTTATTATTTTTAAGATAATATTTTATTAATAATTTTAATATGCATAGCATGCATATTTTCTTTCCACTCAATGTGAATCATCAAAAAAAAAAAATTAAGTTCGAATATAAGAATTTTTTATAGAATAAAAATTATTTTTTTAAAACAAAAAAAGAAAATATAAAATTTGTAGCAAACTACTTAATGGTGAATCAAATTTAGCATAAGTCACTTAAAAAGATATTATGAACATTTTACAACAAAAATACTGTAGATTATTAAAAAAATTATATATAATTAGGGTAGCATTTAAAGCGAAAAATTGCAAATATTTTCTTATGATGATTCTATTGTCAGCAAGAATTATTTGGACACGTAATAAGAGTTTAAACAACCTTTAATGAAACTCATGATTTTTAGAAACAATTCAAAAATCTATTTATCCTAATTTAGAAGTTAACTAAATACCAAGCAAAGAGATATTATGAAAATTTTCATACACAAAGAGAAAATTTAAAATTTATTTTACAAATTTGAAAGAAAACATTTGTTTAACATATATGACGGACATCTTAACTCATATTAGCTTTTTTAAGTATATCACTACTACATTATTGATAGTTCATGAAAATTGAATAAAAGCATTAGTTTCATTTTAAATAATAAATACTCCATATATTAAAATATAAATGTAACTTTAATAAATGATGAAATCATAAATGATATTGTAGATCAAATATTTACAATAAAAATGTTGACAAATAAAGATCATGTTAATATTTAGCTATTTCTACTTGATTTTAACTACTGGTTAAAAAACAAGTTTATACATTGAAAAAAATTAGAGACATTACATATAATATCAATAGTTCCCAAACAAAACATGAATTATTATTTTATTGTTGCAAAATGTCAAATATATAAAAAATAAAAAAAAGTAAAAAAGTTTAAATGTACCAACTAGATAAAATTCCACTTTATGCTCTTTTACAAAATATAAACGTGAAGATAAATTATATAAAATATAATTATCTAATAATGATTGTGATTGATATATTATAAACGATATATTTTTGAAATTTACGCTTAAAGCAAAAACAAACTCATCGTATCATTCACATGAAAATATCACTACGCACCAATCAAAACAACAAGAACAACACGGTATCGATCATCCACAGCACCACAAGAATGAGAGACTGCGGGTTGAATTACGAATTAATGAAATTTGAAACAATAATTTATATAAAATCAAAATTTAATTTAATAGGACATATATAAGTGTTCAGACAAATAAAATTTTATTAATTCCAATTATTTTTCTTAAAGGAGTCCTTCAATTTTCTCTTTCTTCTATGTTTTTATTTTCTTTCCCTCCATTAAGGCAACTTCGCAGCATTTCAAAACTTAAATGTAAAAACTCCACAACATTGAGCAGCAGTATCTTCAATCACATGGAGCCGTGCCATAATCTTCCTTTTTTAATTCCTTCTGAAAATCCATATTAAAGAAGGTAGTTGAACAATCAAGATGACGGAAAATGAGAAGAAAACCAATAATGTAACACTATGATACGATCCTTGTTCGCCGTTCCACCTGATAGTGTGATGACAATACATATTAGGCTGATTTTTCAGTTGGGCTCACTAATGGTGTGCCTGTAAGATTCATCATCAAGTAACATAACGGAAAGGGCTAACCCTAAGGCCCCAAAGAGTATCCCAAGCCGAGTTATCAGATGGTCACTTTTCCGCGAACTGCCCGGCTTCTCTAGTGGTTTAGGCACGATACGCATCCCACATCTACCCAATACGAAATTGGCTGAACAGATTTAAACTCGGTATGCCTCCCACCTATCGCTTCACCTTGGGGCTGAATACTCCTATCGGCTGTGGTACCTATCAAGAACATTCAACCGCCTCAATGAAAACAAACTAACCTCGGTTCTTCTTCAAATCTGAGTAGGTTTACTTCTCCATCTACATAATCTTCTATGGGCATCTCAGATTCTTTTGTCATTCCATATACATGATTTGAGGATGGAGATATGAATCAAGCTGAGCCTATTCAAGTCTTGGCAAATTACCAGACTAATCCCATGTGAATTGGCATTACCCGACCATCTGAGATAGAAGCGGCAGCCCTCCTGACAAAAGAAACTGGAAAGTTAGTATAGAAAAGGTGTCCTTGTTTATCCAAGACTATGTTTGATTTTTGGAAGGTATTTAAGGGTAACAATAATAGTAATACTTCACAGAGAGTAGACTGAGAAAACTGTTTTTCACATAGAGGTTCTGAAGCATAATTCTATTTATGAAAACAATTGAAAACTTTTTCTAATACCTGTTCTTAGAAATTGACTTTTGATACTGTTAAACGACCAACTCTCCTAAAAGCTCAAGCTTTTAACACGGATTTGTGTTTAATACGAATATCATATCTTTAACAACCGCTCTCACGTGCAGTCTCATACCTGCACGTGAAGAGTCAAACAAACCAAATAAAGGTCTTCATGGACTTTCAAATCAACAAAAGGGGATTCAAATTGCAGAGAGGTAGCTCGAACTCAAAACCTCTTGCCAAACCAAGCTCTGATACTATGTTAAACAACTAACTCTCCTAAAATCTCAAGCTTTTAAGATTTGCGTTTGATACAAATCCCATGCCTTTAACAGATACATTGCCAAATAGTAGGAGTCATACCCTCTTCAATTTATGAAGATTAAATCAGGATAACTGAGAATATGGTAGAGATAGAAGATACTAATAAGAAAAATAAATTGGTTACAATTTCCAGTGCTACTGACCTCTGTTTTAGTTGCCATTTCTGTCAAAAATAATGTCAGCTAGCCCAGCCTTGAAGGTTCACCTGGTCATACAGATGTCGTCAATGGTGCGGAAGATTCCAAATTTCCAGGCACTCCAAATGCTGAATCATTGATCTGATATAGTTCAGAAGTGAAATGGTTCTTTCATCAGTTGATCCAAGGTGGTTAATGTTCTGTAGATAGTGCTTCTTTGTGGGTGGGAAGAATCGCCAGCTATGAACACATTCTTCCTCCTCCCCACTTCAATCCAGCTGCATCCAGCAGGCTTTTTCAACTCTCTGTTCCGCATCAGCCTCCGTATCTCCATGACTCCATCCCATCTAGCATCTGCTGCATATAGGTTAGACATCACTACATAGTTCCCTATATTGTCAGCTTCAATCTTAAAGAGATGATCAGCCACAACTCTTCCTAATTCAACTTCATGGTGAGTCTTACAAGCTCCCAGCAATGTTCCCCATATGTTCGCATTGGCTTCAATTGGCATACTGGTCACAAAAGTGTAAGCATCCTTAATTCGGCCTCCTCGAGCAAGAAGATCCACAACACAAGCATATTGTTCCATGGTGGGTTGGAAGCCATGGAGCTTCTCAATTGAGTTAAAGATCTTCCATCCTTCATCTACATGGCCTGCATGACTGCAGGCAGACAAGACTGCAGTAATGATAACATGATCTGGCTTCTCACACCAACCTCGCTATTATCAGAGAAAATCCTGGCGTTTCCTCTGCCAGGCCATGCATTGCAAACCCACCAATCATGGCTGTAAACATGAGCAGATCTTTCTGAGGGCTTGACAGAAACAGCTTATAAGCACAAAATACACTTCCACATTTCGAGTATATATCTATGAAAGTCTCCACCAATCTAACACCATCACGGAAATAAAGTCAGCAGTTACATACCCATGACACTGCCTTAGCATGTGGACTGAGGCCATATAAGCACATAAAGCTCGGAAGGATGCTCGCGATAGTCATCGTGTCAGGCTTCATCCCTGAACTTGTCATGGAAAGACCAGAGCTGATCAGGAAAATCATTTTCAGCGTAAACTCGAACCATTAAATTCCAAGTAGTTAAATCGGTTTCAGACATTGTGTTGAATATTGCATAGGCATCATCTTGAGAACTGCTGTTCACATAACCTGAGATCATTGAGTTGCAAGTGACCACATTCCGTTTTTCTGACAGACCTTCAAAAATATTGGCTGCATATTTCATGCTGCCACATTTTGCATATGCGTCAAGCATCCCATTTCCAAGAGTAGGTCCAGCATCACACTGCAAAAGACCAAATCTAATTGAATAGCCATGGGTTTCTTTAACCTTTTTTACTCTGGAAACAGCAGCATAATACTGAATTATAGTTAACATGGTAACGGAGTCAGGTCTAATTCCTTCCCTTAGCATCCAGTGTAATAGGTTGACAAGGTGAGTTTCACTCCTACTCTCTGAAAAGGCATCAAGAATAGCATTCCATGATATCAAGTCTTTATGAGAAATCATTAAGAATGTCCAAAGGGCAGCTTGTGTGTAATTGCATTTTGCATAGAAACTTAGAAGCGCGTTTCCCACTGATGTATCCTCTTGTAGACCAGGATGCCGGAGAATGTAACCATGGATCTCCTTCACTACCTGCAAATTATGTACATGGGCACAAGGAGGAAGAACACTTACAAGGGTGACAGAATCCGGGTTTACCATCTCCAGAGAGACGAGCTCAGAGAATAACACCAATGCTTTCCACCACTCACCATTTGAGGCATACCCTGCAATAATAGCATTCCATGAAACCAAATCTTTAGATTTCATGTTTCTGAACAAGAATTCTGCTTTTTCTGCTTGTCCAATCCTCAGGTAAAAGCTCATTAGAGAGTTGATTACGGAAACATCTTCTACCAGCTCCACTCGCCGCAATACATGACAGTGGACCTCTTTCCCATACCGGTAACCAGCATTCTCTTCTAATGATGCACACACAGGTAGAATACTGCAAATTCGTTGCATACTCAGGTTGGATTGGTCCTCTAAGCATTGTATGGAATAATTTGAATGCTTCTTCTGGGGACTTATTCCCAGAAAACCCCGCAATCACTGCATTCCAGGAAACCACATCTTTGAACTCAATACTATTAAATGCAGCATATCCCTCACTACATACAAGCCCACATTTTGCATACATTGATATCAGGGCATTTCCTGCAAGGGTGTGTGATTCCAACCCAGATTTAATCACATAAGAGTGCACACTCTTCCCAGCATCTAAATCTTGGAGACGGGCACACACCGGAAGAACAATAGCAACGGTGACAGTGTTGGGCTTAGCTTCATTCACCATATGCATTGAATGGAACAACCTCATCACCTCAGCCTCATGACCTTTCAATCCAGCCAGACCAGAGAGGACAATGTTCCAAATGACAGGATCACGTTGGTCCAACTCACCAAATAACTTGTTGCAATGATCAAGAGCTCCAGATTTAGCATACAAGTTAAGCAACCCTTTACACAGAGCTTGGCATGAAACATGGCCTAGTTTAAGAGCATAACCATGGAGAACACTCCCGAACCGGATGGCGGAAATGGCAGCACAGGATTTGAGAAGAGCCATGATCTCTGCTTCGTTGGGTTTATATCCTACAGAACATCTCACCCTTTTAAGGAAAAGAGACAGAACTTCATCATGCCTGGAAATTAAACAAAGAGACCCTAGTCATGGTTCAGGCATATTATCAAACAGTTGGTGTGTTTGGACTTGGGCACATAAACAGAGAAAAGAAAAGAAAAAGAACAAACCACACCTCATCAGCAAAATCTCTGTGCAGTATATGTTGTTGCACTTTCTTTGCAAGGAGAGCTACAGAATGTTTTAAATTCAAAACTGTACGAAAGAAATGAATTCTTTGAATTAGAAAATAGTATCTTGTATTGGAAACCAAATCCACCACTACTGTTGGGTTTTTATTTTCCTATATTTTCTCGGCATCCAAACATTATTAGCAGCTAAGCGTAGGGATTGTGTTTTTAGACCACACTATTTCCCTTTTAAAGGAGGTGCTTTACACAATTTTTTCTTTGAAAACACCATGAAGATAATTTTTTTTTCTTTTAGATTTCGTCTACATCAAAATATTATAACAATTGAATAACTTCGATAGTTTTTTTTTTATTTGAAATATTTTTATAAGAGAATCATATAAAAGTGTTTTTTCAAAAAACTAAAAATGAGATCATATTTTTAAAACATTTTCTAAATTTTGTTTAACGTCATTTTTTTTTCAAAAAACACACTTTACGCTAAGATTTTTAATCGCTATTAAATAACATTGATGATGCTAACCTGACCAATAAGAAAGATGACGCGCCGACCGGATTGACATGGCCGACAGCAAGGTTCTGATCGGTTCTGGATTGAAAAGCAGGATTAAAGCCAAGCTGACTGCTATACTTCCTGGCGTGAAGACTCCTCCGCAAAAAAAAAAAAAAAAAACAGCTAGTGCGGCTCCGCGAGGGCTACGCCGCGCCCCTCCGACGCCGTCGCTTCCCCAGGAGAAAAGACGAACTCGACAGCGCTATCGGCCAGGTATGTTTCGCGCTTCTTAAGAGTGCATCTTTCACCGACGCACAAGGCTTAGATTTATATGATGTTCAACCAATGGACAAGGACAGATTTGTCTCTATCGATGGGGTATTTTATTTTAGTCCATAATCTGACTACGGCATTTGCGACATACGAGTCGCTTGCTTCGGTATAATCCTCTTCTTTATCGCGAGATCCACCGACGACGATTTCTGTTATTATTTCTCCCTTCCTTATTGATAAGGTTCGCGCATCTACGTGGATAATATATTGTTGTGGGTAATTCTATTTTCCGTATGAGCCGATACACAACCGATTAGATACGGCCCAATTCATCCAGCTTATCCTTGGTCTCACTCTGGCCTCTACTTGGGCCTCCAAGACCGAGGAGCCCGGGCACAGTCAAGTGCACCACTTCTTCGGCTTCTAATGCGGCCCGCAGTCTATTTTTAAACCCCACGCTACCCCCACTCTTGTGTACGCCGGCTGGGCAAGGGTCAGAATTTTTCTCGTATCGCTTGCGCTTTCTACGTGTCTGCTCGAGGTCACGCCTAAAGCCTTAGTCGCCGTCATAAGTCTTCAGAAGAATGATGACCCTTAGGTTTTCGCGCTTGTTTCTCCCACTTCCTCCTGGGCTTCTTCGATTCTTCTCTGCATATCTTTCGTCTTTCTCGTCGGCCTCCCGACCCTTTCTTCTCGCCTCCCGGGCTTACACCTTTTTGCTTAGCCTTTCTTCATTGTATTATTTCGGGCCTATCGCGGTCCCGTATCGCTTGATCGGGTACGACGAAACACTGTGGTTTAACCGAATGGGCTTTTATTTCTTGTCGCTTAAGTCTCCGTCATGGGTTCGGGTCGCCTTCTTCTTGCGGATTGGGCGATGACTCCTCGCTGTTGTCGGCATTATACAGCTGAGATGCCTCCGGCCGCTCGCCATCCGATCCCGTAACCGTCGGCGCCTCCTTCCCGCCGCCGGCGCCCTCTCCCTGGTAAGGGTAAAGAGAAAATAAACCTAATCACATATCCTGGGGGGTCGGAGTATCTTACATCTGCCGTTCGACATGCTGTGAATGTGGGACCTAGTAAGGTCGATCCTTCGTACGGGAGTACCTTTGCTGATCGTTAACACTCCTCAGATCCGAAAGTACTGGTCCCCGATGTCTTAACCTTTACCTCACCCTTCGTGCCCGGGATGGTTTGTTTTTCAAGTCGCCTTTGACAATGGCCGTTTCTCTACAATCTCCTTTCGCTAGTGCGGCCCGCAACATTTCAACATTTCGGGCTCTCCCAACTCGGCTCCCAACGGCCGGCATTTCGTGGGGTTACCGCTTCCTTAGGGATAAAGGGCCCCAAGATCCCTAGCTTCGACCTGTTTCTTCATCTTTTCGCCAAATGAGACCACCGAGGCTTTCTTTATTTTTCCGCACGCCCGGCTCCCCGCAGCTGGGATCTCTCGATCTTCCATCTTCTCATGTCACAGCGGACGCTTATTTCTTCGCTACCGTTTCACCGGGGAATACAATCCTTCCGACAAGGATGACACCCCGGGTTCCCACCGCCTGGGCGTTCCTCGACAACATCTCGCGGAGTATTTGTACCGTTGGGTATGACTTATCCGGCGTAGCCTGGATGTTTCTCGATTGCACTTCTATCTCGGCCTGCTTTCCGCAGGCCTGCCTCAACTTAGCGCTGAAGATAATGTTCATAGCCCTAGCTGCCGGGCGGGATATCCGGCCGTCCCACGCTGCACTGATAAAGCCTGACATTCCCGGTCCATCCAATCCGAGGTCTCACGCTCCTCCGTTCGAGGTCTACCGCTCTACCCCGGGGCCCTCCCGCGGCTTTATCGCCGGCGCCCACCCGAGAGAGATTTCGCTCGCTTCCGGGGCGGCGCCCCTAAGCCCCGAGTGTGAAAGGAAAAACCGAGCCCGCTTGGAGGAGGAGCCGCCGGCTTTGACCAAAGTTCGTGGCCGAGCGCCCACCGCTTGAGAGCCAGCCGGCCGCTCTCTAGCGAGGCTCCCCGTGATTTTTGAGTCCCCCAATTTCCCCTTGGCCTCGACGGAAGGGCTAAAGACCTCTTTAAGGCCGCCGCCGAGCAATCGCTGGTGGCTATGCCTATAACCGTCTCTGAATCCGCCGAAGAAGTCACGCCTCCTAAGGCGACGAATCAAGAGAAGAAACCGAAAGCAAAAGTCGACGAAAAACCCACTCTCGCTTTCTAACACCGAACTCGCGCAAGCAGTGTTGTCTCCTCCATCTCAGCGCGACTCACCTGGGAGGTCGAAGGCGATGCTTATTGATGAGGCTTTGGCTTTATCCCTTCAGGCTGCCTCAAGAAGTCTATTATCTGCGGCTTGCTTCCATGTCGCTCCGTTGTCAGCCGTTATCTTCCGTTTGATATGTGCAGCCACCATCCGAAAGGCTCCGCCGAGAAGCCAAACTAAACGAGAAGCAACGTAAGAATTGCCCAAATTTATAAAAGCGGCAGGCCTCTCTCACTTCCAACGAACTGCCGGCAGCGAAGGCAAGATATGACTAAGAAGTGGAGCAAACTTTAAGTCCGATTTAAAACATACTGGGCTTCGCCGCGGTTGGGCAGAAAGTGTGGAAGACGAGGTCCAAAGTAGCCAAGGCGACCGGTTGCAGCAAGTCGAGGTTCGAGAAGTGGTCCGTGCCACAAAGTGATTTGAGTCAGGCCCGAGGGGGCTGGAAGTCCGCCGAGAGTGAGTCGTGGTTGTGAGGAGCTCATTACCTCCCCGACGAGCGCGGATCTTCAAGGAATTACGCGGCGCTAATCTGATCTCAATGATAAGCAGCGCTAGAACTCGGCGCGCCGCCGCGCTTCCGAAAGTGCAAGGCGTTAAGCAGAGACCGCCGTCAGAATCTTCGCCGCAAATTTGGCGGAACGGCCAACGGAGGAATGTCGGTACCGCGCCATCATCTTCATCGAGTTATTAGCCGCTTCAAAGGATGAGGCTTATTAGGCACTGAAATCGTGCCGCTGCTCGCTCGGGCTCGGGTGGCTCGCTTCAACGGAAAGCCGTCGACACATACCGGACCGACTTTAATTTTGATCTCCCCAGTGACGAAGAGGCAGAGGAATCTTTCACAACTACTCTCAAGAGCCCGTACCCCGCCGTGGCCACCCCCTTCTGGCCGTCCGTCTCCCGCCGACGCCCGACCTTCTATGCTTATGTTTGCCCGACCACCGACTTTATTCGCTTGTCTATATATACGCTTTGGGTCGAGACCGGCCCGAGACATGTGTAGCTCTTCCAAACATATTTACATATAACAGTTATTTTATATATATATATATATATATATATATATATATATATATATATATATATATATATATATATCATCCTACAAGTTATCAGAAGGCCGTCGCTTTCTCCATGATTTGTATGGCCCTGGGATTGGAGGATCGAGTGAGATGAATAGCTCGTTAGATTCAATCGCAATGGCCTCGTAGGCGTCGCTCGACTTCGATGAAGACTATTGAAGGGACCTCGGCCAACGTCGACCGTTGAATAAGAGGTCGCCCATGCTAATAAGAGTCGTCCATGTTGAGTGATGGGAAGAGTCGTCCGAACTAATAATGGAGCGGGTTCGTCCATGCCGGAGTGATGGGATGAGCTCGCCCGAATGAGTTGCAAGGTGGAGCTTCTTCCGCCGAAAGATGGGAAGAACTCGCCGAACGACCAAAGTGGAGCCCGTCCATGCCGAGAGATGGAAGAGCTCACAAAGCTGAAACAAGAAGTAGAGCTCGTCCATGGCCGAGTGATGGACGAGTCCGCCCCGTGAATAGTTGCAGCAGGCTCGCCCATGTCGGTGCAACGAAGATTTCTCGCCGAGGAATTGCTTCGAGTAAGAGCTCGTCCATGTTGAGTAATGGGATGAGCTTGTCATAATGAATGGTAAAGCATAGCTCGTCCATGTTGAGCGATGGGATGAGCTCGTCACAATGAACAAGAAAGTAAAGTCGCCCATGTTGGAGTAATGGGAAGAGCTCGTCGTGAGGAATACCGAGCAGAGCTCGTCCATGTCGAGCATCACTGGAAGAGCTTGTCGTAGGAGCGTCGCCCGGGTGCTAAGGCCGAGTGGCGATGTAGCATGATCCAAACTCGACCCCGAGAGGCAAATATGGCCCGCGGAGTAAGGGAGCTCGTCAAAGTGAGCAAATACGCTCGGCTAAGGCCTGGGCATGAAGTGTACTCTGAGCCGGACCGACCCCCCGAGGGGCAACAGCGGCCCGTGCAGCAGGAGCCCGCCAAAGTGAGCAAACAAGGGCCCGGCGCCAAGGCAGTGGCGACAGCCCGAGCCAAGCCCCGACCCGAGGCACGCGGGCCTGTGCGGGAAAGGGGGAGCTCGGGGCCAAAGTGAGCATCGTGGCCCGGCCCCAAGGCCGAGCGGCGACGTAGCCCGAGCCGGGCCCGACTCTGGCACGCCCCGCAAAGTAGGGAGCTCGTCAAAGTGAGCGCCGTGGCTCGGCGCTAAGGCCGAGTGGCGGCAGCCCGAGCCGGCCCGGGACTCCCGAGGCGCGGCTCCCAGGCGGGAGTGGGGGAGCCTGGCCAAAAGGGAAAGGCCGTGGCTTCGGCGCGCAAGGCCGAGTGGCGACAGCCCAAGTCGACCCGACCCCGAGGCGCCGTGGCCCGTGCGGAGTAGGAGCTCGCCAGCGTGAGCGCCGCGGGCTCGGCGCTAAGGCCGAGTGGCGATGTAGCCTCGAGCCGGCCCGACTCTCGGGAGGCGCCGTGGCCTCGCGCGGCAGGGGAGCTCGTCAAAGTGAGCAACGTGGCTCCGGGCGCTAAGGCCGAGTGGCGATGTAGCCCGAGCTGGCCTGACTCCTGAGGCAGCGTGGCCCGCGCGAGGCCCCCGCCAAAGAAGCAGCGCGGGCTCCGGCGCCAAGGCCGAGTGGCACAAATTTCAGCCGGCCCGACTCAGGCGCCGTGGCCTCGTGGGCAGCAGGGGAGCTCGGCCAAAGTGAGCAAATGCGGGTTCGGGCGATGTGGGCCTTGGTAGTTGAAGAGTTTGATATGTTGAAACGCTTCGTGTTGCTAGTTAATTTTCAATTCTTGGAAAGAGGCGAGCGTCTTTACCGCGCATTTATGGGAGTAATTTGGATCGATCGCATCTAACTTTCGAATACTCGATCTCCTTATAAATACGGTTTCACCGTCGCGAGGTTTGTTCTTCAGATAATGCACAATCGAATCATGCGGAGATAAAGAGTCGAAGTTTGATCATCGTTATCGAGATTCTTCAAGATCCAGTCGAGCCGTTGTTCTTCGCATGCTGGAGTTGTGTTTTTCCCAGTCTCCCCCCTTTATAGAGTCATGTTATTTCTTAGCCCGCTAGGGAATGCATCCGAGGTGAAGTGATCTTTGCGCCGCTCTCTCTCTGCTTTTGTTCTTCTTTTTCTTCTCCTTTCTCCTTCTACTCCTCTTTTTTTCTCCCTTCTTTTCTCCCTATCACACATTTTTCTTCTTTACCAGTTTTTCATTCTGTCTCTCTCCTTTGTCGTTCTTTTCCTTCCGTCTGAACTCTTTTGTACCCTTTTTCTCTTTTTTTTTTTTTTTTTTTTTTGAGGGAACTGCTCGTACTGAATATTACCCAAGATGTAATCGAGGACACCACTGATTGTAACTGAATGTAATTCAATTGAAATGAAGAGACACTTTTATGTCGACATGTATCTTCTTATTTTTGCCTTTTCAGATCTTTACATATATGAACTGCTTGAGATGTCTAACCAAATGGTCAATGAACGTTCTATTTGTCACATGAGATCCGATAAGGCATTATTTAACATTACACACTGATGCTTACTGGTAGAAATGCTTAAGATGTTCAACATTCCACGTATGTCGCAAGATTTTTCCTTCTTCTGTTTTGAGTTCATAATTGTCTCTGTCCGACGACTCCAGATATGATGCAAAGGCCTTCCGCAGCTCAGTTTCCTCAGGCCTGATTCTTCTCCTTGTTGCAGTGCACCTTCTTTTAAGACTAAGTCGCCCGGCATGTAGCTCCCGGGTCAGACCTTTACTGTACACCAAGCCTCTTGGTACTCCTCCCGTACGTCTGGAACCCGCCGCTTCATCTAGGAGCTCTAAGTTTAGACGAAGGGCGCCGTCATTATGCTCTTCTCGATGCTAACTCGACTCTCGAGACTGGGACTCCGATCTCAACTGCTACCGTCGCCAAAGGCTGGGGCAACCCGGTTTCCCGGGTTGCTGACTTCTGTGTCGTCCTGTAAGCCCATAGTACCTCAGGGAGGTATTCTACCCAACTCCCTTTAAGATCTTCTAATTTGGTCTTCAAGGCGCCTGAGGGCCTCGATCGTGGACTCTGATCCATTCGACACTGATGCCTGGGACGAGTAATAATTTTTAATTCCGAGCTCGGCACAAAAATCTCTGAATTTAGCATTGTCGAACTCGCCCGCTTAATCGGACAATGTGGTTCGGGATGCCAAACCCGGCATATGATGCTCGCCACACCGAAATTACGCATTTTTGCTCGTAATCGTGGCTAAAGGTTCCGCCGCCCCACTTGGGCTAAGTAACTAACGCGACGATTATGAATTTGCATTGTCCTCATCAGGCGGTGGGTCCCAGTAATATGTCCAAACCTCATTGTTGGAAAGGCCAGGGACTTGTGATTGATGTTAAAGTCTCCTCGACGGGGAGGGGCGTGAGATTTCGCGTGCTCCGAGCGTGATCCCCGCATTTCTCGACTAGATCGGTCGCATCCTTGGAGCATGAGTCGTCGCAGTCTGCTCTTAAAACTTTTCCCGCTAATGCCCAGTCTCGATATGATCTCCCGCATACACGCCCGTACCTCTCTCAGCACGTACTTGATGTCCTCTCCCGCGATGCACTTAAGAAAGGGAGTGAAAAACTGGCTTGGTAGAGACTTCCTTTATGATTAGCGAACTGGGCCGACTTTCGCCTTATTTTGGCCGCTTTCTTCTGGGTCGCGCCAGTAGGCTCCCGTCTATTATATATGTTCAAATGGGGTCCATCCAACTCACTCCCATTTATCTAAGTAATCGTCATGCTATAAGGATCGACAAGAGGTTTCATTAAGTATTCAACGGGCGGCCGACCTGCCGAGGTCTTCTGCGGAGGCTTGTATTAACTTCGCCAATACGCTCCGTCGGAATTCTCTGTTATGGGGACATGTTTGACTTGAACCAACACAAATTTCTTTAATGATCGCACCTTGAGGTATAGAATCATCGTTTCACTTAAGCCAGAAGTCTCTCTATTCGGTCTCACCACCACCGAGTCATCAGATACCTCTAACCGTCGACCTCTAATGAATGGGCGAGGTTGAGGCTCGCATCACGCCCCATACTCGCCTCGTTTGTTTGAAGCATGGAACCCAAATCGAGTGCATATTCAATGTCTATCCCTTCCTGAGGTGTTAATTAGGCCCGCCCCCCGCTTCCTGCGCATTTGAGGCTCCATCTACGTAGAGCTCAAGTTGGTGGGTCGTCCTTTCGCGAGTGGTCCGAGCAAGTTCCTGTCGAGCGAATCTCATGACGAAGCCCGGCTAGGACCTCGTGCTTTCTATGGCTTTTCGTCACAGATTCGATGTCGAACTCGCTTAGCTCTATGGCCCACTTCATCAGCCTCCCGGAGGCTTCTGGTTTGTGCAATACTTGCTTCATCGGATATTCTGTCGGGACTTCTATGGTGTGAGCCTGGAAATAGGGACGGAGCTTCCGAGCTGTGGTTACCAGCGCTAGTATTAGTTTTTCCATTCTCGGGTACCTCTCCTCCGCTCCTCTCAGAGCTCGACTACAATAGTAGACTGGGTGTCAGACTCGTTTTATCTCTCGACGAAAATCATTGGCTCAGGCCCTGACGCTAAGTACGAGTGAGGAGTTCTCCCCGATACGTGACTTACTAAAATGGGTGGAGAACTCGCATACATTTTTAATGTAAAGAATGCCAGCACCCAAGATCCCATCGGGAAGCGCCTTCTTCGTATCCTTTGAAGAAGGGTCACATCATTACTTGCCCCGGGATACAAATCGGCTTGGGGCCGCAATCCTTCTTGTCAGTCGTTGGACTTCCTTTATTCCTCGATGGCTAATAAGACAATGAGTTAATGCCTTTATTTTAATCGGGTTTGCCTCAATTCCTCCCCGTGCGGGTTGACTACAGTCTTTAAATTTTCCTACTGACACGCCGAAGGCGCATTCGCCGATTCGCCTTCATGTTGTAATTCCTTAGGATCCGGAACGCCCGAGAGGTGAGGGATGTGGAGGTTGGTTGTAGTAGATTTTACCAACATGTCATCTACGTATACCTCCATAGTTGCGCCTATCTCGCTTTCTCGAACATTCTGTCATAAATTTCCGTAGTCGCCTCCGCGTCTGAGCGCCCGAATGGCACTCACTCGATACAGCAGAGTTCCCTGAGCTGCGGGACGCAGCAGAGGTCTTTTCCCCGGTCATCCCGGTCCATAATCGATTGTAGCCGAAATGCGTCCATAAAATCAGAAGTTCGCTGCCCGCAAAGGGCGCCCACGATGAGGTGTCGATCCTGGCAAAGGAAAGTCAGCCCTTCCGCATGCCTTATTATATCAAGGAAGCGATACACGTACGCCACTTGCCATTTGCTTTTTTGACGCAGGACAACATTAGCCAACCACTCGGGATATTCTACTCCCGATTGCTCCCGCCGAGAAGCTTGGTCGATTTCTCGCGATGGCTTTCGCCTCCGCACGAAGCTCCTCGCGCTTTGTTTGACCGCTTGGAAGGATTGGTTGGTGTTCAATCTGTGAGTGATTAACGATCGATCCCGCGCCCGCCCGTCCAAAATGTCCGTCTCGCCTAAAATTGAATGCAGGAGGTTTTTCAGTCCCCGCAATCCAAAAGCACCAGGCGGCAGATAACCGGCCCATCCGGCCGACAATCATTCTAGTTCTCCGAGGTCAACGGTGAGCAACCACGCAGACGATCGGGTCGCCTGCATTCACACACCGGTCTATCGCGAGACACATTCCTCACAACTGGCCGATCTCCCTGACCATTCCTACACCATGTATGGTTGGAAAATCATTACCAGGCAAGACAGAGGAGATGGCTTGCTGCGAGGAGGCCTGCTCACATCATAACATATGTCGACGGCCCACAACAGAACCCGCCGGTCGTCGTCGGCCTACAAGGGGGCTCTCCCAGTGGTTACACCGCTGAGACCCAGCCCCAATGGTAATACCTTTCTCCCGAAACCCCCGTAGATGTGTCGACTCCGTGGTTCAGCTTTTCTCTCCCAATGCCCATTTTGTTGAAGGCTGAGGCGAAAATAATGTCAGCTGAACTCCCGTTATCAATTTAAACTCGATGGACCGGCCAGGCTCGGGCTATGATCACACAATCACCAAATGGGTCGCCATGGGGATATCGCATCCCTCCGTGTCCGAAATGAGAATGTGATGGTAGTGTCGAGTCGCTACGCTTAGTTACCGCTGTATTTCTCCCGCCTCGATCCGATGCTACGCTGTGGGCCTTCCGGAAATAAACCAGATTCTCCTCCTCCCGCGAATCCTCCCGAGATCAATGCGTGGATTTCTCCAAGGGGTCGGCCGATGCTAAGTTGCCGCTGGCCGAGGTGGTCGTTGTTGAGCCTGGGGCCCGGCTCGTTCTCGACCGACTTTCGGGCCCGACTCGGGCTCGGGTTCCCGTGGAGATATGCAAACGCCTGAGATATCCGCGCCATTAAGTATTCTGATCTCTCTCTTCGGCCAGAGATACAATTGTCACGGCGATGTCCGTATCCCTATGGAACTCGCAATATTTGAGTCGCCCTCGCGGGCGATTCGATTTCATCCGAAGCTGCCATCTCGTGAATCGCCAAGCCGCACCTCATGCAGACCTCGCACACCGAGGTCGTTAGTGGGTGTGAAGCGCCGAGGCGAGTACGCCGTCGTCCCGGGACAGGCGCCTGCACGGCCCTCGAGATTTCCTTTGGGATCATTCGATCTTTTCGGGATTTGTCCCGTCAGTTTGCCTCAGACTTCGTCCTCGCCGGCTTGTCTGTTGCACTTTTTCTTACTTCTGCGGAAGAACTCTCTTTCTTTCGATATTGTGGCCTCCCTCACCATTTATGCATTTCTCGTCATGAGTACTTCGGCCATGCTTGCTTGTGAGTTCTTCGAGATGGAAAACATCAAGTCTTTCAATTGTACTCCTAACCCTGCAATGAATGTTGTGATGGCGAACTTCTCATCGGGTATGTCTATTTTCAGGGACTCAGCATTGAACCTTTGCACGTATGATTTTAAACTTTCCTGGGAGCCTTGTTTGACACTCAACATATGGTAACTCAGCCGCACGCTTCGCCCGATGAAGTGGGAGACGAACGCAATGGATAGTTCCCTGAATGACGAGATAGACGAAGGGGGAATTATGTTGAACCGTGCCAAGGTCGGGCCCTTTTAGCGTAGTGGCGACGCCCTCGCGATCGCACAAAGGTCCCGATACCCATGTAGCTCCATCTGATTCAAGGTATTGAGGTGATCGACCCGGGATCCCGACTCCATCGAACGCTTCTATTTGCGGCATTCCTCGAAACTCGGTGGAAGGGGAAGTGTAGCACCTCGGCCGTAAAGGGAGATCTCAGCCTTGTCGCACTGGGCGTATCCATGGGGCTTGTCCCGGACGCCGTCCCCTAACCCGCCCTCCTTCACACCTACCGAAGCCCCGCAAAAGCACTCCCGACCCGCTCCCGCTCCTCAACAGGGTGATGCGCAGTTTCGCTCGCGACGTGCCCCGAGTATTGCTTCGCCTCCGCTGGGCTAATCGGGGGTCCTGTGCCTCCCGACCGACCGACTTCGCTCAACTTCGACTCCTGGGTATGTCGTGGATCGAAGCCGCCCTCGCGGGAGGAATATTATGACCTTCCGACCGCCGCACCCGGGTGTTGTAACCGCCTGCAAGTTGTTCCACTCCTTCTACTAGGCGTCGATTGACAAGGCGGCGCTTCCACTTCGCTTAGGCCGTCAGACAGCCTTCGCCGTCCCGGGTTTGTCGCCTATATCGCCCGGCAGGTGATCCCAAAGATCCCGCGATTAATGTTACCCCCTCGTCGTGTTCCTTGTTGATACCATCGCAACCGGGAGATCGGGCTATATTTGTAGTTGAACCGCTGCTCCTACGCATCGGCGCCAACCGATGATGCTTTTTTTTCAACCTGAATCGGGCTTGAAGCAGATGCGGCCGTACGACCGATTGACATGTCGGGATGCAGCGTCTGATCGTCTGGATTGGAGGGGCAGATTGTGTGGGCCGCTGATTCTGCGGCACTCCTCGGGCGTAGCACCTCTACAAAAACAAGGGAAAAGGGGGTCGGGCGGTGGGTCGCTACTTCGCGCCGCCTCCGACTAAGTCGGCTCTTTCCCGGGAGAAGATGAACCGCACAGCGGCGAACGGGGGCTGCGTATGTTTGTGCCCAAGAGTGAGTACCTTTCACCGACTTGCACGCCATTGTATTTATAGTGAGATGTTCAACCGCTTGGTGGTGATTAGATTTGTTCCCATTGGACGGCAGATTTTTATTTTTAGTCCATATCGAATTTGGTGTACAGATATAAGGAGTCGCTTGTTTGAGATAATCCTCTTTATCGGGAGATCCAACTGGCGATGACTGCTATTTTCCCCTTCCTTATTGATAAGGCTTGGTGGGATCGGGCCGGGATAATATATTGCTGGTGTAATTTCTATTTTCAGATGAAGAATACACAATCTGATTTCAGAGGATAATGGGCTTCCAATTCATCCAAGCCAGTCCTTCGGGCCCGGTCCCGGGCCCGTCCCAGCCTCCTGGGCTTGGGCCTGCATCGAGGAGCCCGGGGTATTGAGTTGGGTGCACCACTTGGCTTGGTCAAGGCCTCGCATGACGTAATCTCTCCTAAAGGACAGAAATCGCCTAAGAACTCCACAAGAACCTCCCACCCAAGCTCGCCGACCGACACACATGAAGCTGTCGCTAGAACCGCCGAAACCGTATTTGGAAAATATGGGTTATGTAAAATTTTTCGCTTTTCATCAAAATCACACCTTTAGATTTAACGAAAAATCCCGGCAAAGATAACGACCGCATGGTGGTCAAGCCCAAAATACAAATCAATTGCGATAAACAAAAATACACTCCCCAATGTTTTCCAAATGTCAAACTACAACAAATAAAAGGACCTCTTTGGTCCTCATCAAAATATAAGATAAGGATAAATCCAATATAAGTTTATTCAAATCGCTTTTCTCTAAACCATGTAATGCGATATTTTACAAAAATATATTTACATATACAAAATGTCACATTTTAAGTTTACTAGTTTCTTAATTTACACCTTATCTTATATATAATCACAAAGACGTTTCGGGGATCGAGGATCTCGAAAGATCTTTCTGGCCGCACTGCGACCGAAAAAAATTATTTAAAAACAAAACTGCGGAGCCAAACTGCCCGCGAGTACCATAAGTTCTAAATGTCATTGCTCACGCTTGTACCTCCCAATATGAAAACTGCACGTAAATGGTTGTAAAACCGGTTATGAGAAAACCGAAGTTTTTTTCTATGAAACCATTTCAAAACCGATTCGAAACTATTTCGCCGCTGAAACTGCTTCGCCGAAAACTTCGAAACTAATTCGTCACGAACCGCTCTAAAACTATTTACGCCACAAAACCGTGACGCTACAGGTTAATATCCGGTGTTACTATACCGTAAATCGTCAAGTACCAACCATCGCGGTCGACATTCGAATATTCCTAGAAGTGATTCGAACCTCGAACTCCGCATCGTAGCGAACCTCTAAACACTACCCGGCGCAAGATGGTCCGGTGAACACGGGCGGACGATATAGCATAATGGAACCTTGAACCAAAATGCCTCTGATGGACCTGAACCAACACCTCATCGCTATAATGTCAATACTACACTATATACCGACGCAGAGGGCGACTCACTATATAAATATATGCTGGGATCTAACCCCAAATTGCCGACCGTGCAATAGTTAGTCATAATATCCCATAACATTGCCATGCACAATCCGAAATACATCCGGACCGGAACTAGTCACGCTTACTCAGTGTTCATAAATCAAAGCCAAACTGCTTTAAATAATTCGAAATTGAACTTTTTCGCCAGTATAACAATTGGGAGGTAAAAAAATGCTTTATAAATCTATATTTTCAAAGCACTTTACAAATTGTAATTTAAACACTTCGCTTAAAATGATTTCAAAGATTTCACCTTTTTCTCCACTAATTTCTTTCAAATCTTGTCACACCTGGGATTCTCGTCGGATGCTCAAATCGCCACACAATTCATTCAAATTACTTAAAATGCCCTCAATTTAACGCGTAAGCTTTAACCATAAACATACACATGGCTTTCAAAGTGACTATATCGAACTTCTCGATTCTAACAAAACTTTACGCATAGTCCCATTCGATATAGACATCGATAATATGATGTGAAATTGACCAAAATGTTCATACACACAAATGCCCCATAAAACTATCTCGTTTCTTTGAAGAAACTCACTCAGCTTCGACTTTCCATAGAGTCTAAAAATACCCGAAACATTTCTGAAAATTCTGTCCAACTTGTCTGACTACAATCCTGAAATTTCAATCAAACCGGCCCATAAACAAATCCCGTGACCAAATGATCGTCCGAACACAACCCCAAAATTCCTAAAATTCCTAAACTCGCCTAAAATTTTGGGACTAAAGTTTACCTAATCTTTATGGTCTTTAAAAATTCAAGCCATTACATAACCTTTAAAGCTCAAATAACACACTCGAAGAAATTTTCTACCTTTTAAAGTTCGACAAAAAGCTAAGATATTGGTACTCTATGCTGGCAGCTCTTTTCGCGTAGGTCCACTTTGCTCGCTTCCGACGCAGTGCTCTACGGTCCACTTCAGAACTCGAGAAAGAATCAAAGAGAGAAAATAAAATATAAAAACAAAACGTCCCGCTCTCCTCCTCCACGCCCGTCCGCCTCCCGCCATTCGATATTTATCCTTTTTTGTTTTTTTTTCTAATTCTTATTCTTTTCTTAATTATTATTTTTAATATTTAGATAAATAATTTCTATTACCCCATTCGAAATTATTTCCTATTCGAAAATTTTATTTATCATAATTGAATATTCTTGAATATTTTATCATTTTTTCGGTGATTTTCTTAAAATCCTCAAGCCAAAGCTCTCACTCTTAAACCTGGTCGCCAGAAATTCAGAAAATATCCACCATCTCGAATTTTAACGAAACTTTCCCGGGTTACTAGATTTCGCGAGACGAACTTAATCTAAGACAACTGCTTTCACATCCGAGATTTAGAGAATCTTCGAGACTTCTCTGAACTATTTTGGTAATTTATTATTATTATTTTACTATTTAAACTTCCATTAATTATACTTTCACCCCCTCTACTTTCCTTAATTGTAAAAGTGCCACAATTATTTGAAAACTTTATAATTTCAATCTCTTAAACCAATTTTCAAAATTCTATTATGGTACTAAATAATTATGAAGCCCTTGGTGCACTTACGGTTACACATACCGTACACCTCGGACTGGTGTTACAACCTCCCTTCCTTAAGAACATTTCGGTCCCTCGAAATGAACAAAACTAATATAAAGCAGGATACCTTAATCCGAAAACAATCGGGAGATATCGACCGCAAAGACCGAGCCCTAATTCCCACGTAGCCTCCTTAATCCCATGATTCCCCCCATAAAACTTGACTAACGGAATGACCTTATTCCGCAAAAATTTGCTCTCGCGATCTACCATCTCGCATCGTCAGCCTTATAGGTCAAATTATCCTTTATGGTCGATCTATGAGTAGCGGCATGGAGGATCCGAATGTACTTACTGAGCATGATACATGAAACACATTATGAACCTTAGACAACTCGAGGAAGGTCTAATCTATATGCCATCGGGTCCCACTGAAATAACTTCATGGGCCCTATGTATCCTGGCCTCGCCTTCCGCGTCTTCCAAATCCGAGGACACCTTCCAAGTGAGAAACTGAAAGACCCTTATCGCCCACTTTAAATTGCAGATCCCTACGGCATTTGTCCGCATAACTTTTCGGTCTCGGTCGGGCTATCTTGAGTCTCGTCTCGACAACTGGATCTTATCTAAGGTAATTCGCACTCAACTCTCGCCCATATTAGTTTCCTCTCTCCTACTTCATCCCAGCATACGGGAGTACGACACTTCCGGCCATACAATGCTTCAAATGGAGCCATGCCTATGCTGGATTGATAACTGTTGTTGTAGGCAAACTCCATCAGAGATAAATGCATATCCCAGCTTCCCTTAAACTCTATCACGCATGCTCTAAGCATATCCTCTAACGTTCCTCGACAGTTCTCCTCGACCGACCATCGTACCGAGGGATGGAAAGTTTGCATAAAGTGCAATTGAGTCCCCATAGCATCCTCAGAACTAGACCGTAACTGATGTGAACTGGGTCCTCGGTCCGAGCACTATCGACATAGGAACACCATGTAATCTAACTATCTCCTCCACATATAATCGCCAACTTGTCCAACGTCATCATTGCTAATCGAGAAAATGCGCGATTTCTCGTTAACTATCCACTATCACCCATATGGCATCGTGTTGTCTCCGAGTTCTCGGAAGTCCGGTAACAAAATCCATAGTAATCTTATCCCACTTCCATACAGAATCGGAAGGGCCGTATCTTCCCGCAGCTGCGCTCGCCTTTACCCGCCGACAGTTAGGTATCCGGATACGAAATCGCACTTCCTTTTCACGCCTTTCCACCAATAATGCTCTCGTGTATGATACATCTCGTGCTACCAGGTGCATGGTATTGCGCCGAAGAGTGAGCTTTTCCATGATTTCCTTAGTTCACCTATTTCAGGTACACACATTCGAATCCCTCTAACTATTACGCCATCGTCTCTGATCTGGAACTCAGGTTTCCTACCACCCTCAATCTCCGCCCTCAACTTAATCATCTTTGAAACCTGCTTCTGACCTTCCTTGATCTGATCCACGAGAAGAGGACGAACATAAAAATGATGCCAATAATGTCCCCGTAGACGTCTACCCAACCGAACTCTCAGTGTTATCTCAACTCTATCAACAATGGGAGATATATCGGCTCGGCAGATAAAGATAGAACCTCCTAAGCTTCTCGGCTTAAGGCATCGGGCCACTACATTGGCCTTCCCCGATGGTACTACCTGCAATCATAATCCTTAATCAACTTCCAACCACGGCGCCTTAAGTTAAGCTCTTTCTGAGTAAAGATATATTACAGGCTCTTATGATCGGTGAATATCTGACAAGGAACACCGTATAGATAATGTTTCCAGATCTTTAGAGCGAAAACCACCGCCGGCTAGTGTTCTAAATCATGGGTTGGGTAGTTCTCGTCGTGCTTCTTTAACTCGACGGAAGCATAAGCTATCACTCTACCATCCCGCATCAAAAACACACCCTAACCCCGTCTGAGGCACTTCATAGCACCACATAACCGTCCTTTCCCCGACTCCAGAGTGTTAATATTGGAGCCGGCCGTCAATCTCTGTCCCGCCCCTCAAAACTATGTCGCGTGCATCCGACCACCGACCTCGATCTCAATAGATTGGTCAACTGCTGCTATCTTCAAAATCCATCAACAAATTTCCCGTAATAACCCCGTCATCCAAGGAAACTCGCGAATCCGAAACATTTGTGGGCGGCTTCCAGCTCACTATAGCTTCACCTCTCGATCCACACTAATACCTTCTGCTGAAATGACATGACCCAAGAAAGCTACTTTGTCCAACCAAAACTCGGCACTTACTAAACTAGCGTATAACCGGGCGCCCTAAGAATCTCGCGCAATACCGTCTCAAGATGCTCGCATGTTCCTCAACCGCCCGAGTACACTAGAATGTCATCAATGAATACGACACAAACTTCTAATCTAAATACGGACCGAATACCCCGCTCATCAAATCCATGAACGCAGCTGGGCATTAGTCAATCCGGTCGGCATCACTAGGAACTCGTAGTGACCAGACCGCCCCGGCGCCTTAGAAACATCATTCTCCCTAATCCTCAATCGATGGTAGCCTCGACCTGTGGTCAATCTTAGAATATACCCAGATCCATGCAATTGGTCAAACAGCTCATCTATATGAGGCTTGGATACTGCTGCGATTGTCGCCCCGATTCAAATTCGGCTCATAGTCTATACACAACCGTAAGCTTCCATCTTTCTTCTTTACGAAGAGAACTCGGAGCTCCTTACCTGAGGTACCAGGGCTCCGGATGAAGCCTTGCTTAGCAATTCCCTCCAATTGTGCTTTCACTCTTTCAACTGGCGCACAATATTCGTATGGAGGAATGGATATTCACTGTCCCCTCAAATCGCTCAATAACGAACCAATTTATCCGGTAAACCTCGAAATATCATCCGGAAAGACATCCGGGAACTCTTGACTATGGGGATGTCTTTCCACCCGTGTCCCTTCTGTCTCCCATCCACTACAAATGCCAAATAACCCCGGCAACCTTCCGCATTAAGCGATCATGGCATTCACGAGACCAGGGGCGATCTCTCTCTGACTCGAAATATCACGCCCGGGTTCCTCGCCGAACTAATCTTACTCTTTCTTATAGCAATCTAAGGTGGCTCTATGCCCGGATAACCGCCCATACCCAAGATTATATCAAAAATCATGGATACCTAACACTATCAAGTCTCACTGAAAATCCTTATTCCTCGATCACCAATCTACTACTTGGAACTATCTTTTCGGATGTCATAGTATCCCCATTGGGTACGGAAACCACCATACGACCATCTATAGGCTGGGACTCTATGCCTCTCAGTGAATGGTACTGAAATAAATGAATGAGTGGCTCCTGGGTCCACCAATGCATATGCATCATGATCGTAAATTGAAATCATACCGCATCACGAGCGACAGATCTCGCTCCCCGCCGTGTGATCAGAATACCGAGCCCGAGTACGAGTACCACTCAACTGCACTCCGGTACCGCCCGCTCCTACACCCCTACCGCGACCCTACCAGGTGTCAGGACCGCCACCCTCCCGGGTCTCGAACCACCCCTACCAAATTCGACCGGACCGCTAGTGCCCGGGGTAGATGCTAATTACCTACCTCGAGGTCTCGCAACTACTAACCGGTGGGACGTCCTGACATAAAGGCGACCTTCCCCGCCCGCAATGGAAACATCCCATCATATTCATCCCGCACTCTCCGAGATGCCCCTTCCGACATGTAGGGCATAATGGGAAAGGATGATCCCCAAGATCTACCACCTCCCTGGCCGGGCGATCGCATTCGATCCCTGGGGCCTGGGATGTCGCCTCCGTCCCGAGCCTCTACCGCCGGCCCACTTCTCTCTAATGACCGACTGCGCCCGTCGACTAGTGCTGAGTTCCCCACTGCCCGGTCGCCCGAGTTAGAACTAAAACTGTCCTTTCTGCACCTTTAGTGCGCCTCAAACTTTTCATAAAATCGCCATTGCTTTACTTTAAAAGTTTCTAAAACTTTTCATAAACTATTTGTCATTATTATGTCCTAGTAAACACGGGAAACTTGTGTATCTACCGTGCTAGTGGAAATACCTCGTGTCCATCGCCACCTTTTCTTGGCAATTATGGCGAAAGCACTCATGTCTACGCCACCATATACGCTTAACGCTAACCCTATTCTAACCATAAGTACCCCGCCTCTCGGGTCGCCCATTTCATCATCGTGTTTAACCCCTAATTTAGAGGATTCTATCATGCCCCTCTCGCTTCTTTCTCGCGAGGCTCTGCACTGACGGGTAGCTTCTCAGAACAACTGCATAACCCGCATCCATCGCCGTGGTACGCCACCTAGGTCTCGCGGCCCCTCGATGGTTCCCACGGCTGATTCATCAAGCATTTTCGTGATCCAGCAGCGCCAGCTTCGACATATCTCTCTACGCGCCTCCGTGCGGAGTCCTGGGATCGACCTCACGATCCGGGTCCGTACATAATGTTGTGACTTCAAGATTAAAAGATCTGACACTTTTCAATATCTCGATGCATGCAAGGATTAGCAAAACAATGTAGGTTGCGAGAAAAATCATTATAAAAACAATTTATAGGAAATACCGCGGAAAACGTGGGAGAAAAACAAAGGAATCGGTCGCTTAAACCGCCCGATACCAAGTCGATGCACTCTTCCTACCGACAGAAATCGCCGGTAACTCCACAAGAACCCCGTACCAAGCTCGCTCGACCGACAAGCTACCACGTGTTTCCAGTTCGTTAAAACTGCTGAAACTGTATTTGGAAAATGTGGGTTATAAAATTTTTCGCTTTTCTATCAAAATCACACCTTTAGATTTAACGAAAATCCCAAGAAGATAACGATCGCATTTCGCCGTGGGTCGCCCCAAAATACAAATCACCTCAGATAAACAAAAATACACTCCAATGCTTCCAAATGTCAAACTACAACAATAAAGGACCTCTCGGGTCCTCATCAAAATATAAGATATGATAATCCAATATAAGTTTATCGCAACCTCGTTTTTCAAACCATGCATGCATATTTTTTACAAAATATATTTACATATACAAAATGTCACATTTTAAGTTTACTAGTTTTAATTTACACCTTATCTTATATATAATCACAAGACAAATGCCTAGACCGAGATCCTGAAGATCTTCGCTTCGCAAGACTGCGACCTGAAAATTATTTAAAAACAAAAAACCGGTGAGCCAAACTGCCTGAGTACTATAAGTTCTAAATGCCGGCCGTCTCGTCGTTTATACCTCCCAATATGAAGACCGGCACGTAAACCCACAGAAACCTGCTTATGAGAAAAACTGAGTTTTTCTATGAAACCATTTCGAAAACCGATCCAAAACTATTTCTCGCCGCTGGAACCGCCGCTCGCGAAAACTCTTCAAAACTAATTCGCCGGGCCGAAACTGCTCGAACTATTTATGCCGCCGAAAACCGGTGACGCTGGTGGTTAATATCTGAAAGTACTATACTGTAAATCAAGTACCAACCACCGCGGGCCCATATCTCAAATACCCTAGAAGTGATGCCTGGACTCCTGAATCCGGCACCCAGAGCGAACCCTGAACACTACCCGGCTAAGATGGTCCCAAGGAACACCCAAGGATCTACATAAAGATAACTAACCCTAACCAAAAACGCCCTGGGTGACTAACCCCAACCAACACCTCATCGCTATACTAAGTCACGCTAACTATATACCGAACGCAGGAGGCGACTCAATTATATAAATATACGCTGTATCTAACCCCAAATTGCCCGACTGTGCAATATGTGGTCATAGGTTATCCCATAACATCGCTTACGCACAATCCGAAATACATCTGACCGGAACCGAAATTGCGCCATCTAGGGGTTTTGGCAATCAAAGCCAAACTGTTTAAATAATCGAATCAACTTTTCTCTACCGAGTATAACAATTGGGAGGTAAAAACGCTTTATAAATCTATATTTTCAAAGACTTACAAAATCAGAATTTAAACACTGCTTAAAACGATTGGAAGACTCACCTTTTCTCCACTAATTCCTTCAAATTCACGAAGACTCCTGCAGATTCCTCATTTCCGATGCTCAAACGCCACACAATTCATTCAAATTACGAACGCCCTCAATTTAACAAGCTAACCATAAAACATACAATGCGCTAGCTGACCATATCGAACGAACTTCGATTCTAACAAAACTTTACGCGCTATCCCATTCGATATGACATCGATAATACGACAATGAATCAATTAAATGCTCATACACATTAAACGCCCCATAAAAACTATCCGCTTTTAAGAAACTCGACTCGCTTTACTCTTCCATGTAGCCTAAAAATAACTAAACATTTCTCAAAATTCCGTCTCAACTTGCCTCGACTACAATCCCGAATTTCAATCAAAACTGGTCCATAAACAACACCTGTAATTCGTACTCTGACTCCGTCCGAACACAAATCCCAAAATTCCTAAAAATTCCTAAACCCGCCTGTACCCCGACTAAAGCTACTCTAATCTTTATGGTCTTTAAAAATTCAAAGCTCATTACATAACCTGAAATAAATAACAATACCAAGAAATTTTCTACCTTAAAAGCTGACAAAAAGTTTCAAGATATTTATTCATACAGAATTTGCAGTAGATTCAATTTTCGCTTCTCGCTTCATACGAAGTTCTTTACCATTCATCGAACCGGTAGTTAATCAAAGTTAGAAATAAAATATAAAAAAAACAAAACGTCTCTCAGTTCTCCTCCACGCTCTGCCGTCCGCCTCCTGCCATTTGATATTTATCCTTTGTTTTTTTTTTTTCTAATTCTTATTCTTTTTCTTTAATTATTATTTTTATTATTTAGATAAATAATTTCTATTACCCCATTCGAGCCTATTTCTATTCTAAAATTTTATTTATCATAATCGAATATTCTTTAAAATATTCGTCATTTTTCGGCATTTTTCTAAAATCCCGTTTCGTGCTTCACTCTAAAACCTCGTCGCTCGTAAATTCGTAAAATATCTCGACTATCTCTGACTTAACGAAACTTTCCCTAAGCACTGGGGATTCTCGCTAGTACGAACTTAATCCAAGACAACCGCTTCACATCCCGGCATCTGCACCCGGTACTTCAACTATTTTCGTAAGAATTTATTATTATTTTACTATTTAAACTTCCATTAATTATACTTTACCCCCTCTACTTTCCTTAATCAGAAAATACACACTATTCAAAACTCTTATAATTTCACCCTTAAACCAATTTTCAAAAATTCTATTACTAAGACTAAAATAATTAAGAGTTCTCTACAAGACCCTTACTGCCACACATAACGCACAACCTCCTGACGCGTAAGGTTACACCGCAAAGCCTATTTTTTAAACCCTATCATATTTTAATTAAAATCGCTCTCAGGATAACACATTTGAAGTGATTTTTTGTTCTAACATTTGGCTCATGCTTTCTTAAAAATATAATTATTTTTTTTATAATGTTATTGTCAAACACTTTTAGTACATCTCTTTGTTTTATATTCTAACTAATTTTACAGTAATAAATCTAGTAGGAGTGTTTTTAACCTTCGGCTCTTCAATAGGAAAAGCTTTTGTGATAATCAGTTAATTGTAATAGTAATCCTGATAACAGACATATAATAGCAAAAATATGTTTCCTATTAGTAAACTACCAAAAAGATATAAAAAATAATTATATTAAATATAAAAAAACTATCTTCATTATTTTGGTTCTTCTATTTTATCAGGAAATATTAGAAATTTGTCTGAAATATGTGATTGTAATAATATTTTACCATTTCTTATTATTACCCCTAAAAATTCTATAATCTGTTGAAAATGATATATAGGCTGTAAAATCTAGATGCATCCCTTTGTGAGAAGTTGAGATTATGAATATTTCACTCAGATTCTAGACACCACAACGCCACGTACCATTATTTTCTTCTTCTGATTAATGAACTTTTCTTATATGTATGATCATGGTCGTCCGTATCTCTCATATTTTGCTATTATGTCTATTTGTCTAAATTAACTGTTTAGAACTTCTTTCTTGCATCAAGGGAATACATAATTATACTCACGGGATGTTTAATTAATCAAAAAGACTTTGTAAATAAAAAAAAAGACCATATAAGAGTAAGAAAACCCTCAGTAGGAAGGGCATTCAAAATAAGGAGCTACTTACTCTTTAATTTTTGTTTAATTGAGTGTTTGTCAAAATTTATTAGGATGCTAAATCAACAAAGATAAGATTTACATGGCTTTCAATATCATATAAAAACAATAAATTACTTAAATGAGGTGAAACCGTGAAAAGACAATATTATCTTTTCTCATTAGGGTTTTTACTATATATTTGTTAGAACTTGGCTACTAGAGATAAAAATAAATATTTTAATTGTTTTAATAATATGTACTTAAAATTTTATTTTTAATTATCCATATACAATTATTTTTGTTTTCAAATAACACTTACAAAATAATAGAAGATAAATAAAAGTATCTTTTATTATAAAATAGAAGAACAAGAGAGCGAGAGATATAGAAGAAATATGGGAGAGATTTCTTATTCCTTCACGCTGTGACAGACTCATACAAAGGCTCCCTATTTATAGGGTTTAATACATGAATACATTAATGTGTATATAAATACGTAACCTACACATTCGTAACCTACACATTCGTAACCTATATACATTAATGTATATTCAATGTACCTATTAATATCGAGATTAATGGAGAGTTTATGGACATCCATAATATTGTTCATAATACTCCCCTTGGATGTCCATGATATCGCTTTCATTAAAAACCTTACTCAGGAAACCTGAATAATAAACCATATGTAAGGAAAAAAGAGTACAAGATAAAAATTACTCCCTTCTCAACATCACTTTAAATCTCAGCCTCGTATTTCCAATGCTACGAATCCAAATTTCTTCAAATGTTAAAAAGAGGGTAGAGCCTCGTGAATAAATCTGCTAGATTATTAGTTGAACGAATTGATTGAACATTAATATCACCCTTCTTTTGTAGATCATGAGTGAAAAAGAATTTTGGTGATATATGTTTTGTTCTATCCCCTTTAATGTACCCATTTTTTAATTGAACAATGCATGCAGCATTATCTTCATACAAGGTCGTCGGGACCTCCTTGCTAAAAGACAAACTACATGACCCTCAAATATGATGTATTACAGATCTTAACCAAAAACATTCCCGACTTGCTTCATGAATTGCTAAGATCTCTGCATGATTAGAAGATGTGGCGGTAATTTATTGTTTCGTAGAACGCCATGAAATGGTTGTATCACCACATGTGAACAAATAGCCTGCTTGTGATCGAAAGCATTATAGAGGGTCATGATATATCCCCGCATCTCGCATAACCAATTAATTTCCCGGCTGCACATTTGATAATATAGGCCCATATCCATCGTACTCGAAGATACCAATATATGTTTATATATTCATAATAAATTCTACGTAAATGATATATCGTCGTATGACTTTGTACATTAGCGCTCCAATAAGACTCAAAGATATTTCAGATTTCAGACCAAAGGTTTTTCATCATTCATCCTAGGTTGAAAGGATCTTATTCACATCTAATGACCTTTACAACCATCGAGTGCTCAATGGATGGGCATTATCCATATAGAATCGCTTTCAACACCTTGATATTTAAAGCCGGACATTTAATCAAAATTCATTCTCTAAGTGTTCAATCGCAAACTTATTAAATTCAATAATCATCCTCTGTCATCTCTCTGTCTCATCTCCAATATTCAGGTCATCAACATAAACCCAAGTAATTATAACAAACCTGATCCATATATTTTAATAAATACACATGCAAAGAAGGGGATCATTCTTATACCTTTTCTGAATAAATATTCACATATTAAGACGATTATACCACATGCGTCTTATTGTTTCAACCCATATAGAGATCAGATAATTTTATCGAGCAGTTTCGAGGACCTCGACTATGTGTTGGGTGTGCAATTTTAACTTTCCGGGATTTTCATGTAAATGTCACAAATAAGTGGTCCATATAAATAAGCCGAATCACATCCATTAAACACATACCAAGTTTTTCATGTAATACAAATAATTAAATATCGGGGTAGTTGCATCCACTACGTGGGAATACGCCTCTTCATAATCACCGTGTCTGAGAATCCTCAGGCAACTAATTGCGCCTTATATCCGACAACTTTATTCGTCGCGATCTCGTTCGCACAAATACCCATTTGTATCTCATGTGCTCTGACACCATCAGTGTAAGTACAATAGACCAAAACTTCGTGTTTTGAAAGAGAATTCAATTTCGCTTCACCGTGATCTTTCCATTTTGGCCAATCATCTCTGCCTACATTCCTCGACGTGACTTTGCCTGTCCTCATTGTCATTAACAATGTTGAGTGCCACATTATAGGCAAATAATATATCATCGACGCCGATTTTATTCCGACATTCCACTCGCTAGTTGCGGACATACAGCTTATCGAGATCTCCCCGATTGTCACAAAGCCAGTACCCTAAATTTCTTCCGGAATTACAACTCGGGGACTCTTCTGTGAGCCAATAATTCCTCAACTTGATCATTTGATCCTTTTCTTTCTCGAGATTTTTATCTAGAAACCAATCGGTCACCACGCTTTCACTGACATGCTTTAGGTTCTTTAGCAAATGCATTGTCCACAAGGACATCAATTCTAACCGGGAGCATTAGCAAATGTATGTAAGATGAAGTTGGCTTCCTCGATTAGTAAATGCATTCGGCAATTGATTTGCTAAATTTTTTGCAAATGAATACCTTTTTGAACTCCGCAGCTCACATTCCTCAGGCAGGGTCAAGATGAGACAACGACAATTGATTCCAACTAATAACTTTTTCCAAATGTTTATTTTCTTTCTTTAAAGTTGAAAAATCTGATTCATCAAAATGACAATCAGCAAAACGAGTCGTAAATAAATCTCCAGTTGATGTCTCTAAATATTTGATTATCGATGGAGACCATATCCAACATATATTCCCAATCTTTGGGGACCCATCTGCGCGTTGTGGTGGAGTAATCGGAACATATACCGCACAACTCCAAAACTTAGATGGGAAATATTTGGTTCTCGACCAAAAAACCAATTGTAAAAGGAGAGAACTCATGATAATTTGTTGGTCTAATACGAATCGTTGTCACGCATGCAAAATAGCACATGACCCCAAAGTTGGGAGCTGGCCCTCATTAGTAATGGCCGGTAATCAATTGAAGGCGTTTAATAAACGGCCCAAGAAGACCGTTTTGTGTATGAACATATGCTACAGGATGTTCAACGGTTATTCCAATAGACATACAATAATCATTAAAAGCTTGGGAAGTAAATTCTCCAGCATTGTCAAGACGAATTGACTTAATCAGTAATCTGGAAAATGAGCCTGTAACCGAATTATTTGAGCAAGCAATCTAGCAAATGCTTGGTTACGCTGATAAATGTGTGTTCCACATGTGACCATCTCGTTGATGCATCAATCGTAATCATAAAATATCGAAATGGTCCATGGTGGATGAATAGGGCCCACATATATCCCTTGTATACGCCAAAAATGCAGCAAGGGGTTCTCGGCCCTTATTTTTGTTGGTGATGGCCTTATATTAACTTCCCTCGAGAACAAGCGTAAAGACAAGAAAATTCATCGACGAAAATCTGATTTTTTCGAATGCCCACTTGAATTTAATGATTCCCCGCATCAATATAGACCTCAGATGTCCCAATTGGTCAACAATAAAATTATTTTCATCAAGAAACTGGTTTACTATGGCATGTGCCTCAATTGTGCTTATATTCGTGTAAGACAAAACCGCAGGAAAAACTGCAATTTTTCCAATATATTTTTCTTACCCGAGACAACGTTGGTAATATATAAATACTCAAGGTTGTCTTTCATTTGTAGTCTCAATATGATATCCATTTCCTCAATAAACATCTCAAAATTCACAAATTTTTAGACTTTGTAGAATATAATGTAACAATATGAATTCTTGTTCTCCGGTAACAATATACAGCCTTCCGAGCCCTCAATCACTTTTTGCACTACCCGATATTGTATTCACATCTGACCCTGTATTATTAAAAATGAAAGAATTTTTTTATTCTGGCATAGTATGTGCGATGCACTATTCGCGAGATCAATATTGATCCCAACACTGTCCCATATCTCATACAAAGAAAATCATAAAATAACACATAACAAAACAACTTTCATTATTCAGTACTACGACGACTTACATAACAATAGAATCCAAACACATAAATATAAATCCGGAATATTTTTTATTTTTGGAGATTTTCATCACTCAAACAAGTGCTCAATATTCGCTAGCCGAATAAAGAAATCGCAACATCCGTATGAGTCATATCACAAGGTCGTGGATCAACACTCCTCATCCTTAGAAACAAAATTCTTGTCTCTACCGCCTTTTTATCTTTCTTTTTCAACGATTCTTGGTAGAGATCAACCAAATGTTTTGGTGTACGACAGGTACTTGACCAATGGCCTTTCATGCCGCAACGATAGCATAAATTTGTCACCATTTTGCTATTTTCACCACTTTTGTTGTCCTTTTCAATATTCTCCCCCTTTTGATATTCTGACACATTCTTGGGTTGCCGATCGTAATTATAACTATTGCGACCACGTCCTCGTCCACGTCCACGACCTCGACTATGACCGCGACCATGACCATGACCGCGACCTCGACTTTGTCCATTATGCGGCGGGGATATGTCACGCATTCACTTCGTGAAATGAAGTCGAACCGCTGACGAGCTCCTCATGATTTTTCATCAAAAGCTCATTGTTTTGTTCAGCCACAAGAAGACATGAAATCAATTCAGAATATTTCCTAAAGCCTTTTTCACGATATTGCTGCTGCAGGAGCACATTGGATGCATGAAAAGTGGAGAATGTTTTCGCCAACATATCCTCATCAGTAATTTTTTCTCCACGTAACTGTAATTGAGAACTGATTCTAAATATTGCTGAGTTATACTCACTCACAGATTTAAAATCTTGCAATCTCAAATGCATCCAAATATAGCGAGCTGGGGAGAATATCGTTTTCCGATGTTCATACCTTTCCTTCAAACTGTTCCACATAACTAGTGGATCCTTTACGGTGAGGTATTCAGCTTTCAATCCTTCATGAAGGTGACGACGAAGAAAAATCATCGCTTTGGCTTTTTCTTGAATGAATGTTGTATTCTTTTCTTAATTGTATTTCCAAGACCATTTGCATCTAGATGGATTTCAGTATCTAGTATCCATGACAAGAAATTCTTTCCCGTGATATCAAGAGCCACAAATTCCAATTTCGCAAGATTCGACATAATAATACTATTATAGATATATGAAAAATATTAGATAAGATAATAATATTGTAAAATAAAAAGAGATAGTTGCATATGAACACACCTCCAATATACCTTCAATATATTTCTTGAAAATCCAAATCGTAACTCGTGGCCGATAACGTATTATAAAATAGAAGCTAACAAGAGAGCGAGAGATATAGAAGAAACAGGGGAGAGATTTCTTATTCCTTCATGTGTATTGTGACTCATACAAAGGCTCCCTATTTATAGGGTTTAATACATGAATACATTAATGTGTATATAAATACGTAACCTACACATTCGTAACCTATATACATCAATGTATATTCAATGTACCTATTAATATCGAGATTAATGGAGAGTTTATGGACATCCATAATATTGTTCATAATATCTTTCTTGTTTTTAAAGTTATATTTTCTTTATTAAGAAAAAGTTTTTATTTTTATCCAATTTTAAAGTAGCTAATTTTTTTTTTTTATCCTAACAAATAGATTGTAACAACCCTGTCTTTCACATAATTAAAAGTTATTTAAGTAATTTCATTATTTTTAGATGACAAGGAATATTATGCGGATCCAATTTTTGTTGATTCAAAAAGTTGAGACACATCTATCCATCTAGCCACCCTTCTCATTTTTTCTCTTTTTTGTTCTCTTGTAGCCTATTTTCCTCAAGAAAGAATGGGTGATTTTTTAGCCATTTTTTGCTTGAAATTACCCATTTAAATCATTTTCCTTCATTTCATTGCTTAATAAAATGGTTCTTCCACGAAGATTTAGGTTTTATTTTGTTTTTTGTGTTGTCATCGTTTTATCGACTTTTGGTTTGTCGTCGACTTTGTTATGACATGGTATTGTTTTGTCGTCTTGTTGCAGCGTTTTATCCATATGAGGACAATTCAGATATGCAAGACAGATTTGATCAATCAAAGATATCAAATTATGGTCGTGAGTATGTTAAAAAACTAAAGTTGCAGATATTCTAGTCACTATTTTATCAAATATGTAGGTTTTATGCCGATTTATTATGCTATTAACCTTCATCCTATATGGTTTATATACCTTAGTTAAAATATAAAATAAAATATTTGCACATAATATTTCCTCAAAGAGAAACCCATTTCTCGATGTCCCCTAAAAAAGCTTTAAAACAAATTATGATTTAAACATATAAATAAATGAAAGTAGATAGAAACATTAAACATATTTCATGCAAAGAAAACACACCTTTATACGAATAAAAGCTTGAAATGAAAAGCTTTTTTTGAAAGCTACGCCGAAAAGTTTTCGAATATATCATGCTGAGTGGAAGAGAGAGAGGTTCTAGCGAGAGAGGTCGGGATATTGGTAGTGGCTTCTGTGGTATTACTCTTCACACATGATGTTCTCTATATATAAAAAGGAAAGAAAAATATTCGGATAAGGGTAAAGTGATAGCGATAAGACAGCTTAATTCGATTCCGGAACTCATTTGGCCCCATCACAACCAAATTCTTCAAATTTTATCCTTTTATAGAGGATATATACAAGAGGGATTTTGGATATGATGAGATTTTTTATAAGATTACGACACATGGACGGTCGCATTTGTCCTTACTAAGGGAACCTTATAAAAAAAATGATCTAAAAAAAAAAGATTGTCCTCTAAGTCATTTCACGTTTCTTTCACAACTGGCTTCTGTCCTTTTGTCAAATTCTTCCTTCTTTATCTTCCACCTATGTCAAATCTCCTTTATCTTCCATCCATGTCAAATCTTGTCTTCATGCTTTTATCAAATCTTACCGAGAATCATATTCTTTGATCAGACATCTTTATCTTCTTTACTTGGGCCTTCAATAGATCTAAAGCTTTCTCGATCAGCTTTCAGACATATCTTTTTAAGGATCTCACCCACCGCTAGCGCACCGATTAATGTGTTTCGTAAAAGTTCTACCTATAAACTGGATTGCCTTTACCAGCGCATCGTTTCAAATGACCAGTTTCATTAATTTGGCCCAAATGAACTAGGCTCCAATAAATCTTTAAATCGCCCAAGGGCCGGGTTCTACTCGATACGAGCCCAATTTCAGAATGATTTCTAAAATAAAATTTATTCACAAAGGCTCAAATTATTTGTATGTTCTAATTTGAATTTCTTTCTTTCAAAAGCTGTGTTTTTTAATTTTTTGTCTATTTCATTTTCTATTTCTCTTCATATAATTTTTCATGACTAAATAAGCTTAGAATTTCTAATTCTTCCCTAAGTAAATGATCTTGATTTTGAAGTGAAGGAAAAAGGGGAGGAAAGTCATGCATTAAGTCTAAAGTTTTTTTGTCTGACTATTGCATGGTTCTATTGATTTTAGGTAAGGTTGGCCATGATAATTTAAAAATTGTTTAACTGATGGACTAACAAAATAATTACTTCATAAATTGGTTTTACATTGGTCTAAAGTCTGGGTTAGATTATAAAATCCTTTAAAAAATGGTCTAGGGTGATTTGAAATATAAGGAAGGACTTCTTCCCATGTTTTTAAAATGCATGTTTTATGACCTTGGTAGATAACATAAAAACTAAAATTGATTTTACCATTTTTTTTTTTTGAAAGTATTCTGATAAATAATTCAAACAAGTAATAAAATATCTTATATCTAAACTTTTATTAATCTGGTTGTTAAAAATCTAGTTAAAACTAATCCAAAGGTTATCTATGATACATTTTTGTTCTTCATCTAATTCTATATGAGGTAACAAGTTGAAGGTAATATTACTTCTGGGGTATAACTTAAGAGAATTCTTTCCGAAATTAACCTAATATTTATATAAAAAATAATTAAGAAATAAAATGATTTACCATTCATATGAACATAAATAGTTTTCCTCAATAAATAAACTCATCTACTCCTTTCTTTCTGTATTAGTTCATGAAAGCAACTTTTGATTATCACAGCATTTTAATTATTGGAAAATCCGCATGTGACCCTTCTCTATCCACATCGCAGATGATATTATCTACTTTGAGCCTAAGCCCTTATGATTTTGTTTTTGAACTCTCCCCCAAAAGGCCTCATCATACCAATTAAATATTGTTCATGTCTTTCTATTCCTAACCGATGTGAGGACACTCTCAACAATCCTACCCTGAATCAAAGTTCCACTGAACTCCCTTTAAACTAGGATTTCCTTATCTTCACTAGCAGAACACGACTTACTGAAAGCCACATCTTCCGCGCATCACCGCTTTAAAACACTACTCTGGTTCAAAGATTCACCCATATGATTTAAGTATTTTGGATGATTGATACTATTTACTGAAAACCCCATGCACTTTCCTATCCACATTAAGCATTTTATATTATCCACTTTAAACCTAAAACTTCATGGTTTGATTTTAGGCTTCTTCCCAAAAAAGCTTTATACCAATTATATGTTTTCCATGCTTATACACTCATAAGTCTTTCTATTGCTAATTGATATAGGACATTATGAGATCTTAAATGCACTCCCAATATAAAATATTATATTTAGTTTAAAATTAATCCTAAGTTGTGAAAAGCTAAATAATAACTATGTTTTTACTTTTTTGTTGTCTAGTAGGAAATCTGAAATTTTCTCCCTTAAATTGTTTCAGATATGGATGCGTTTGAGAATAACCAATATCGATTAAATCACAGTTAACCTATGAAATAATTAAATAAAAGTAACTGTCAAAAAATTTAAATTAGATTGCAAAGTTTTAATCACAAAACCAACTTCAATATTTTGATTTCAAAAACATATAGGGTAGATGAGAAAAACTCAATGTTTGGCTTTCATAATAGTTAATACCTCCAAGACGACATACATCATGAGCAACATTTTCCCACCAAACCTATACAAGTATGAAACATAAATGAAATCTCATGCTATTACAACTAACATGTTGAAAGCAGTCATGTATCTTATATCAATCAATCATGCTTGTTTTTATATTTGTGTCCACAAAGATCCTATGTAATTCTTAAAATGAAAAGGGGTTCAAGATGACAGACAAACAAATATCCACTATCATTTCAAACCATATATATATACCCACAGGTCTGGAAAATTTTATTGTAAATCATCCTGTATTGTCCATTGTATTCTATTAAATATATAGCTGTAAATTCGTGCAGACATCTTCAAAATTATGAAGACACATCTACCGAAATAACTCTAGTCGCTTATTATTATATAAAATCCGCAAATATTATTATTAACAAAATTCTAACAATCTAGAACAAAAACAACATAATGGATTTCCTAACTGGCATCTCAATCCAGAACACTAATGGTCAAGTGATTGAGAAAGAATGATTTTTTAGAAGAATGATTTTTTTTAAATTCGTCAAATACCTAATTTTATAAACAAAAAAGGAAAACTTTTGAGCAATGGAGAGCGGAGACAGCAAGTATATATCATACATTCAAAGCAATACCTACCTCAACCATACCAGAATCAGAATGAACCCAGCCATGATCCAACATTATCATTTGGGTCCAAAACTAGAGATTTCACATTTCATTGTGTCCAGTAAACTAGTAAAGTAAAGTCTTGGAGGAAAAAGAGATTCCCCCAAACAAAAAATTCTTTAAAACATAAAAAATGAGGCAAGAAAATCCATAAACTGATTAATCACCTGAGCATCCTCTCAAAAGCACAAAACGGGTGGGTAAGGATGATGAAGCTCCATCCAAAATCTCAAACAACACATACCCTACCTACCAACCTCCCATCCCACAGAATTGCTTCTGCTCTCACTACTCTTTGTCTTGTAAGATCTTTTTTCTAAGTATTGTTAGCCAAAATTTAAAAAAAAAAAAAAAAAAAAAAAAGTCAAATCAGTCTACCCGAAAACTAAGGATTTAAGGTCTGCCTAGCCTTATGTAGTAGAGGTAGTAGCAGTGCAGTAGCACCTGCTGACAAGATAACATCATCATCAGTTTAAGTGCGATCCGAGCTGTACTTCTCCATCAGCTTGGATAGCTCATCGTGGAACTCTTTCTCTTGACCAACCTCTTCCTCCCAATGCCTTTGTTTCATGGCCAGCACCTTTTCTTCATAAGCTTTGATCAGCTCCTCCCTTTCCTTCTCAAAATTTTTTATTTCTTCATCCTGAGATTTGATGAATCTTGCAACTTCCTCTGCCCTGTTCCCCAAAGAATGAAAATGGAAAGAATGAAACAAACTCCTAAACAACCCCCACCAACCCTATATTATCAAAGGAAGATGACCATAATGCAATTCATTTATCTAATGCTCAAACTCAAATGAAATAAAATAGAACAAAAAAAAATATATATATATATATATAATTTATTTTAGGTAAATTTTATTTAAAATGGCCGAGAGATGCTTAGACTTTTTTATTTTTAAAATTTAATTTTGAAACCGCAATTCCTAACAGAAGCTTTAGTTTAAAATGGAAACCATAATTTAAGCTCACAAGCCTTAATTAAAAATAAAATCATAGCTTTCTAACTACTAAGCTTAACTTGCATTAAAAAAAAATTTTAAAAATTGAACATATTTCCTACTCCTCATAAGAGGATTATATTGAACAATAGTTCCAAAAGTGGCCTAAAATCAATATTTTTTTTTAATAAAAAGGTTATTTTGACCCACACTCCCCACTAACTTAATAAACTGCAGTAACCATAGAAAAGACATCAATACCTGCATCGAGGATCCTCTATAGCAGAAGGGTTTCCACTTAATTGCTTCACTTTCTCACGCTTCTCCTGCTGGAACTTCTCGAAGTCATCCTCCTTAGCATCTCTAGCTTTGTGGATGACTTTGATTTGATCTTTGAAAAATTGTTCTTGATAATCCATCTAATGAATATGCATAGCAGAACAGCAAACAAATGAACAGGAGAGACAAAAAACTTGAAGGTTAAACAACTCGATTACATAATATGGAACACAGATGGGAATAAAGTAACATATGTTTCATATTAAAGAACAGAGCAAAAAATAATTGAGTATTCAATTTTTAGTTAACTCAGCCAAATTTGGTAATGCATACTCTGTAACTTAAAAACTCGAAATAGCAAGTGTCTGCATAACATTTCATAAAAATTATTTGAATTTAATGATGGCTGTGTAACGTGTTGGAGACTGAAAGTTCCAGCCCAATGGAAAGTGACATTAGCAAATACAAAGCCATAGCCCTCAAAAGTAAATGGCATTCAAAGGTTGGTTTCCTTTCCACAATGTAAGGAAAAGGAATACAGATTTTAAGAAAACCCATATCATGATTTTAGTCTACAAAAAGAAGGGTGCTAATCAGCCACACCAATGACGATTGATTCGAGAAATTGGACTAAGAACCACCATGAAGTTAGTGCTTTATAAAAATAAGTACTTTATATACAGCAGAAAACAGAAGAAGATACAGCAATCAATAGAAATATAGCTGCGATCTCACACACATTTGTCACCACTAATAACTATCTTAAATGTCAAGGATCCGAAGAAGCAAGTATCAGCAGTATACAGTCACCACTGCTGAATTGGCATAAACACTACTATTCTCATCCCCACTGACATTTGAAAGACATGGCAATCAATTGGATAATTAAATTTATACTGCATTACTTCCTCTTCCTTACTCTCCTGGTGCTGCACTTTGTTCTTTCCTTCACAATGCGTTTTCCTTCATAGCTTTGCGCAGCCTCTCAATCTACTACACATGGACCTTCATAAGCTTTTGATTTCCTTTTCTCTTTTGCAACTCTATTTTTAAACCAAATGAGTTGTTGATTATCCTCACTCATTTGCTTCATTTGCTCAACAACCATTTCTTGATATGATCTCAGCTCAAACTTCAGTTTCGATTTTCCTAAACCAGTGAACAATTAATTGAAGATCTAAATCTCTACAACAACCACCAACCCCAAAAATAACAAAATAAATAATGCAACATATCAAGGCATCAGCTTGACTTCAAAATAAGGGCAAAGGCGCTGGAGCAAGAGGGAGATATGAACCTTGAGAATGCTATTAAACATCGCTACCATCCTTTTACAGCCATGTATCCATAAAGCTGCCGCTTTCCAGGATAGGTGCGAACCCGACGACGATCCCATGCTTCTCTATCTGTGCCTTGCCTGTAAAGTGCTTATGAAGGCGTTCAGCCTTCTAAGTAACCAACGGTAGAACCTCAAAATTTAAAACATCATTCCTTCAGCCCTTGTAATCATAGGAATGAGCCTTCACTGCAGCATACGAGCTGAAATAATCAAGAAGCTCTTGATTCCCCATCCCAATCCACTGAAATCCAATATAACAGAAAACACTATTATACATAGGACACAAGTACGTTTCCGCTAAGAAGAATCAAATTTGATTCATTCAAATAACAAATTACATAACAAAGTTACTGAATTATCTTCATAAAAAAACAAGAAATCTTGTATGTACTTGTCATCGCATCTGTTCAAGCCTAGTGTTCATTATGATGATAACCATTGGAGGCCAAACAATGTAAGTGATCTTTATGACTAAATAGACCTTTCCACTTTCCAAATGCCTCTCCGGCTGGTACGACAGAAGTGCCCCTCCTGCACAACTCCTCATCCAGAAGTTCTGCAAGCTCTCGATGGAGTTTAACCCTCTTTGATCCTTTTGTTTTGGCATGTGTGATCAGGGGTTGGAGACCCCTATACCAGTCAATGGCACCAGGGCCACCTTGGCATGCAGGACAATGCCACTGCCTGGCTTTAGTTCCATTAATTTCCTCCAATAGTTTATGCTATCCAACATATCAAATCCTTAAACACTGTCTTCTTCTTGCGTTTCATGGCTCTTTTGGCTTGCATCAGAATCAAAATCGTCACTAAGAAGATCATCATCACTATCATCAGCCGCAACAACATCATCATCATTGTCATCTATGTCTTCTTCTTTATCACCCTCAATATCGGTAGAGTTGGAATTGAAATTACTTTGATCTTTGCCTTGCACATCTCCTGATATCATGGCTCCAGGACGATTATTCCATTTCCATCCATGCTCCAGAGGCGGGGGAATAACCGGCGACTGACCCATGTAGCTACCCTCCAACCCTCTATTGAAAGATTGGGGCCTCACATTTCCTCTTCCTACTGGTTTCCTAGAATCAGCAGTTTGTGCAGCCCAGGAATTGGCAACAGCTTTTCCTGATCCATCATTACTGCGCATGCCTAATTTCTGAGCTATATCTGGTTGCCCCCAAGCTTTAGGACTAGAATTTTGAGTAACCCAAGTTTTTGCAGCACTGCTTCCAGCTCTGTTCTTAAACTTTTTTGAAAGAACCTTATACATGCCATCTTGTGCAAGTCTAGGCTGATGCCTGCCAACCCTTGATTCAATCGTTCAACATAACATTAGGGACTTCAAAGATGCATTTTACCTTTGGGGATGCATTAGAAATTACCGGAGCCAACTAACTCACCCTTTTGAGCTCATCATAGCCAAGCTATTATTTTTCCTGGATCTTACTTGTCAGCAAAAAGCTATCACATTTAGATATTTAAAAAGTCAATAATAAACAAAAAAGAATTGACCTCATACTCATAAACTAGGCTAAAGGAAGGCAAACTACCAACCTTGTATCAACAGATACAAGAGGAGCATGTAAGGAAAAACAAGAAGACAACACATGATTGGATCATTTCTATACAGACTTCAAAGCACACCATTTGGTTTTAAGCACATGATTGAAATACAAAAGTTACCTCTAAGAAAAAAAAAAAGAATTTCAAACTGACAGCAGGCAATCAACCTGGACTATGGGTAAATTGAATGGAGACCCAAGACCATGTTTTTTTCATAAAGGCCAAGCAATAGATGCAATTGGAACTGTTAATCACCTATAAAATTTAAGAGTATGTTCTTCAAGAAACCACACTTTGACATCACTTCAGCAGCATCTAAATACCTGGCTACACCCTTTTATTGAAGTCCAAATTATGGCAATAAAAATATCATTCAGAAAACGGTTCAGGAGTGAACCACACAAATTATGATCAGATATAACAAAATAACAGTCAAAGTAAAAGCCTCCATGCCATCAACATTCAAATTTGCTAAAATAATCAATAACTACCGATTCATTTATACTGATCATCAATCACAATTTTCATCTCATCGACTGCAAATCACAACAGTAGAGACAAATGAGGACATTTCAACTCACCACTTATAATACAGATGATTAGATACAACCATTACAGTCCATTACTGAATCAAGTTCACAAAGAGGAATAGAAACGCAAATAAAGCCACATCATGATCTATTATGCTAAAATTAACATCCAAAAGCAAGGCAACTGACTGTTCCTGAACCACATGCTTTCATGTGTTATCACTTAAAACAGAAATGCACAGAATTCCACTGAACTGCTCTAAGCTCTTAGCCAAAACCACCAGTCTTTCTTCAGGGTTCAGGAGAGAAAACGAAAAATACTCTGAATATTCTTATAAAATATGGACTAAAGACCATCTCTCAAACCGCTCCCCTTTCATTTGTAACCTTACAGTCATTGGATCCTGACAATTACAATAAAGAAAAAAAGATTCCAATGATATAAAGAAGCCCCACCAACAACTATCTCCAGTTTTAGAACACAAATCCCTTTCCATCATTTTTCCATGGCAACCAAACACTCTATCATTAAACATACATGCATAAGCAGAGTGAAAGATAAAAATAAATGAGACAACCAGAGCAGAAGGGAGAATCCTAGCTGTTTTCTTTTCATTTTCCAGCAACCAAACCAGGCATTAGGGATGCTCATAGTCTCTCATATGCATGTGTGTATATACACAGATATCCACTAGCAATAGCTCTAATCAATCCATGAACGCCATTTTCTATTCCTTTTCCACCATTTTCTCAACAACCAAACTCAGAATTAACACACATGCATATTTTACATAGACAGCTACAACAGATGGAGGAAGAGCATCAGGATGCCCACGCCAACAATTCTCCTCTCCATTTTCCGGCACTTTCTCAGCAATAAAACACCAGCATTAGGGTTACACACAAGGACATACACATCTATACATACCATGAAATAGAGAGAAACATGAAACGAGTCAACAGTTATTCACATTCAAAGCCTCCAATAAAATCACAAACCACATGTTCTACTCTTTTTCATCATTTTCTTACCAACCAAACACAGTGTTAGCACAAATAAACTCATATTTTACATTTTTCTGACCAGCTGTCTTCCTCTCCATTTTCAGCCACTTCCTCAGCAACCAAACACCAGCATTAGGGTTATATACTAGAACAGAGATTCACACTCATAGCCTCCAGTTAAATCACATAACCCATGTCCTACTCTTTTTCATCATTTTACTACCAACCAAACACAGTATTAGCACACATAAACTCATGTTTTACATTTTATGACCAGCTGTCTAACTCTCCATTTCGAGCCACTTCCTCAGCAACCAAACACCAGCATTAGGGTTATAAACTACAGGAACAGAGATTCACATTCATTGCCCTCAATAAAATCCCACAAAACCCATGTCCTACCTTTTCATCATTTTCCTACCAACCAAACACAGTATAAGCACACATAAACTCATGTTTTACATTTTCTGACCAGCTGTCTTACTCTCCATTTCCAGCCACTTAATCAGCAACCAAACACCAGCATTAGGGTTATATACAACCACAAACACATCCCTCAGAGAAGTAGAGAGAAACAGAAAGGCAGAGAACTTACCAGAGGAAGATCGAGGCCGGATGGTCGGTGAAGACGGAGCTCTTAGGCGAATTAGCCGGCGATTGAAAGCACACGCGCCGGCGACCGGCACTAAGGACCGAAGAGAGCGAGGAGAGAGTTAAGGGTAGCGTGATAAGTAAGCAAATGACATAATAAAGCGTTCAAAAGTCCGGACTCCAAAATTTAATTGAATTTGATTTATAATGTATACAATCACGGAGGAAACACCGAGGTGTGTCTGGATTTGTCCTTCTATCAACTTTTTCTTTTTTCTTTTTCTTTTCTTTACTTTTCTTGTCCAACAAACATCCCCGATTCAAATTTATACCGTTTGATTGGTGGATGCTCAGAAGTTGTCCATTTAAGTATGATTTTTTTTTTTTTTTTTTGAGATACCAAAATGTTTTTTTTTAAACAAAAGAACTATCAATCACCAATTTAAGTCAATATAAATTTATTTCTTACTTTTTACATATGAAAATGTTTTATTAATTAATATATAAAATTATTGAATCTAAACAAAATAATAATAATAAATAAATTAATAATGATATAGCATTGTTATAATCAAAGTATCAAGTATAACTAAATAGTAAAATAATAAAGTATGAGAAACATGACATGCTTGAAAAATAAATTGAAATTATGAATAAAATGTCGTATCTCTCTGTCTTCGTATCAGAAAACATTATCTCTATGATAATATATTATTTCGCGTTATAAAAATGTGTTAAATTCTCGTCTTTTGTTAGGTCATCGCCGTATTAATTAAACTTAGTATAAGTTAATAGATAATTGTACAAAGGAAATGCTTCATTATGAATTGTTAATAAAAAAGTTAAGGCTGCCAAAGCAAAACCAATCGACCAATTACGTAATGCGTATAGTCTGAACCGTTTCGTAGTATAGAAGCTTATACTGCTTATACGAATCTAATACTAAAAGAAAATTTCGATGCTACAGTAGTTATTGGAATGTTTAACACATCACAAGCTATTTTTATAAGATTACCAAATTTATTGCTTCTATCTATCCAATAACCCAACACATCAAAATTTCCCAAGAAATAAATTATTGGTTCCTCTAAATAAAGATCAAGTTGAGATTTTCCAATACTGTTAGCTTTTTGGCAATCAAATTCTTCAAAATCCTATCAAATGACCAAATGAATGATCCATAAATAATATATATATATATATATATATATATATATATATATATATATATATATGTAATTTTTTTTTACAAAAAAAAATGGATTTATTAGAAAGAAACTTACATTATATGTAGGTAACTTCTCCCTTTCTCTTCTAATAATACTTGGAGGTTAACTTACATTAGAAAAACAAGAAGCCATAAAAGTTAATACAATTTTATTGCTATACTCCTCAAAAAGTTTATACAAACCTTATTATTTCTAATTTTTCTCCACAGCCATATGAGTCAAGTTTTGAATAAGTATACTTTAAGAAATTAAGTTTCTTTGTTTGATTAAGAATAGTACAAAATGCAAGAACCACACTATATTCACTCCAATATTTATCACATTTTTCCTTCATTCTATAACACATACTTTGAATCAATAAATCCTCATTTGTCAAATTGGATGTCAAGAGAATCTATATCTTCCAAATTTCCCCAAAATACAAATTAAAAGTAGGATAAGATGATTCATTAGTTGTGTATGAAATGGCCAAATTCATATTAAACATCCTCTTGCCCATTCATCATTAGATGGACATAATTTTATCAATCATACTCAAGCGTAAATAAAATGATATGATTTGCAATCTCAAGCATTTTATAAGTAGAGTTCATCTAGTAATACAATACGATCTCAAACCCGATTGATGTATCAATCCCACCATCTGATTTGACACATTAAGAAATTGTTTAAGTCACTGCTTTAAGTGCCTTTACATAATGCACAATTTGCTAATTTTGTGCAATGTATCAATATGACCTTCAAACTATGTTGAATAATAAGGTTTAAAATACATGCAAAACATTTAATATGAAATAACTCTCCATTGAGTAACAAGCTATTTGACAAGTATAAGTATTCTCTGAGATGTTTTGCGTGTTATCGTTCGAAGATGTGCTTCAAAGTAATATAAAATATTTTTCTCTCTATTCCCCAATTTTTTAAAAATTCAAGTACCTTCAATGACAAATCATTCCCAGTGTGTGAAGGTTGCATGTGAGCAAATGCTAAAATTTTACTCTTCAACATTCAATCCTTATCAACATAATGTCTGATCAAGAGATATAACTAATATTGGTGTAAATGCGGTCCGTGATTAAGTCGAGCACACTCTACCATGAATTTTGGCTAATTATTTATTTCAATTTTTTTTTTTTCAATTTCATATTTATTCATCACATCATATTTAGCCATTTTTCTGGAAATATTTATACAATCTTCATTAATTTTTTTTTGGTATTTTCTAAACACCATCCACTCGATAATACTAAAAGGTAAATCATGTGCACTAATCAATTCAGACAATATTTCCCGATTCATCTTATGATCAAATTTTCTCTTCTTCAACTTCCCTTCAGTATCAATTAACATATATCCTACATCATGAAATCTAGGTATCTTGTGACATCTAGGAATATGACGTGATAGGTGAGAAGTTCCTAATTTACTTGCATAAGTATATTATTTTCCACAAGCTTTACATTTGCATTTTTCTTTGCCATCTTTATCCACCCCAATTTTCACAAAAAAGTTCCACACATTAGAGGTTAAAGCCTTGGGGTTTTTGGTTTTTGGTTCAAAAATCTCATTAACATGTGTGTTACTCACAAAATTAAGATTTTATGACATTTGTTTATCATCTTCAACATCACAATTAATATGTGTAGTATTTGACCCTTTCTAGTACTAGAGGAAGTCATATTGTTACTGTACATAAATAACAAAAATAATAATAATAATAATAATGGAAATCCTAATTTGTAAGCCATAACCATATTAAACATATATAGACATGGATATAGAACCTGAATTTTAGAACCACTAGCGACAATGGTAGGTGAGGATGTCTATCTTGTAACTTCTCGCCTGTTTACTTGATTTAGGATGTGGGGATTTTAATTTTGCAAATGAAAATTTATGGTCTCGAGAAGAAAATATTTATAAAAAATGAATATTTGACAAAAATATTGATAAGTTAAAAAATGATCTAAAATTATCTTCAAAAATAATTAAATAAGCAATAATTTTATTAAATTTTTTTTTCACGTGTAATTAAATTAAGTATGATTAAGGATAATCTTCGATATTATTTTTATAAAACATTATCTTAAATTTTCTTGAGCTATATATTTCTTTATTTTAAAATTAAAAACAGTTATGTTAAAATATGTTTTGTTTCATTTAAATAAAAATAAGTATTTTAAATATTAAAATAAATATTTTATTTGATATTTAATTTTTAAAATTATTAGTTGTTGAACATATTTAATATTTTTTTATTTTATTGAAAAATAGATTAGGAAAGAATGTAAACAATACTTTCTATTTTCTTCTTTCCTAATATGATTACATATTTTCTTTTCTATATAATTACATATTTTCTATTTAAATTATTAGTTTTTTACAATATTAATAACATAAATTTATTTATATTTAGGTAAATCGGTTTTATAATAATGAAATATCATATTTGTTTTAAAAATCCATCTTTATAGAAGATATAATTATATTAGGAAATAAATAAGTGTATAATTTTTTTTTAAAATAACAAAATTATTTTTTTGAGGATAAACAATATTTTTTTATTAACACTAGTTTCAATAATAAATTTATTGAAAATATATTGATAATTTAGTTATTAAATTTAACTTAATTTATAGTAGTACAACTTCATTTTATCAATTTTAAATTTTAATTTTTTAAATCATATCTTTAATTTAAAAATAATAGAAATATGATTAAACAAAATTTAAAGGATAAACAAAAGAAATTGAAATTGTAAGATATTTTAAAATATGATTAATGAGATAAATGAAAATATATTCAATATTAAAACTGTAATTTATTTAATTGAAATGCATTCCGTAATTTTCTATACAAGATTTTTAAAATTTTAAATTATCATATAAATTATATTAAAAATATACATTTAAAAATTAAAAGGTAAATAGTTAAAACAATAAAGTTTAATATATTATAATAATAGTATTTAAAACCCTAACTACTATAAAATTTGACTCCATAATGAGAGCAAAATATCAAATTTTGTAAAATAAATCTTTTGAAAAATCAAAAAAAATTATTAAAAATTTGATTCACTTAAAAATATGAAATAAATTTTTTGGGTCAATTGGGCTAATCAGGCCAACCCGGATTAAATCCACATGGGTCACTGGCCATTAAGTCGAATTCGGCAATTAAGTTTTATTAGAGCGTAAATTTTACAACCCAACCTTCCAAAAAATCGAATCAAAATAGATGACTATCGATTTCAATCATATTATGATCTACACTTTTAATATCCGTAATGTTATCAAGTATATTATTTTTACCCATATCTTGTGATACGTAGACATATTGACATGACTAGAATTATTAAATGAGTCTTGGTAGTGTCTGATATTATGTTTCCTTCTTTGTAAGAAAGTATGGGCTTATTGTTTGAAGTTTATATATATTAGATTTTAGATGTGTCAAGTAGTTTCATGTTGTTGTTGAAAGGGATATCATAAGTAAATTGAAATGTGTTCAATTTGACTAACCGTGATGAATACAAAGAACTATTAGAAGAAATTACTATATAAGAGTCATGGGATTAGATTTACGAAGACAATATAAAAGATACCTTAGTCGAATGGAGTTGCAAATGGAACTAATTGCACCATTAGTGAAAGAGCGAGAAGTATGTTGTCTCATGCAAAGTTGCTTAAGTCTTTGTGGGAGTTCAATGAGTATAGCGGTTAACTTTTATTAATCTTTCTCCTTAAGGTCCTTTGGATTGCATTTGAGAGTTTTGTTGCGACATGATGATGTGCATATTCCTAGAGATGAGAAATCTAAGGTTGATAGGAAGACTAAGTTGTGTATTTTCATAAGGGTATGAACATGAAAATTTTGAGTATACACTTTGGGGTTTGATTGACAAGAAAGTCATCAAAAGTAGAGATGTTATGTTCTTTGATAATAAATCCATTGCTAATTTTGAGATAACAGAAAAGCTAAAGCCTAGTACCGATGAGCTAACTAATCCAAGTATGATTTGTCTACCATTTATGCATACCAATGATAAGAGAGATGAACATAGAATCGTATTGATGACCTTTAAAATTGCTCATGAGTTTATAATTGAAGATGAAGATATGTATAAAATGTTTTATTAGAACCACTAGATGCGTCTTAGTTAGAAGATCTATCAAAGATTGACAACCATCCTCAAGATATTCTACTATATAGACTATGCAATGCTCACAAGTAGGAGAGATAAAATTATGAAAAGAGGTGTTGTCTCATGAAAAAGAAATAAAAGAGTGGTTAAATGTTATGCAAGATGAGTTAAATTCTTTATAAGAAAATCATGCTTATGACTTTGTTAAATTCCTTACAAGGTCGTGGGATGCTTGTCATGTGCCCTAATTGCTCCCAATATGTAATTAAACCCTTATAAATAGGGTTATGAAGAATCAAAAGGCTATGTATTGATCATTGGAGAGAATTGACTAATTTTTTAATCTTTCAAATAAGTTCTCTTTTCTTTCATTTTTTTACATCTATATGTTTTCCATTCATTCCATGGACGATTTCATCTAGATAATGAGTGGCTAAACCTCTCTGAGAGTAAGGCAAAGCTTAGCATAGGATCCGAAGGTAAAAAAGGGGGTAATCACATTTCATACCTAAAGGTAAACTATCTAACTTCATGATCAACATTAGGTTGGGGGGATTCCTACTTGGGAACTGCCATAGGGAATTGATTTGGTTATGGTAAGGTATCCAAAGTAGAGTGTTTGTAGGGAAAATCTTCGCTTAAATCACTTGGGATAACCAACACTTGGTAATCTATGTCGACAGATCTGTCGACAGATCAAATGCTTAGGGTTAAGATTCGTTGTAGTTGAAACGTTATCTCTTGCTAGCCATTCAAAATGACCCAAGATGAGAGCCTATTGTTAGATGCATGTAGTTGTTGTGTTTTACCATACATTAGATTCCTCGAGCCTAATCACATATCCTTAGAAAAACCCTAGCTTAGGCTTAGACGTAACTATATATGTTAACCCTCCATTTGAAAGGAACCACTACTTAAATCCCTCAGTTACCTTCGTGATCATTACTTGGTGGACTCGAACTCCAAGGCCTTATACCCATAAAGTTTTCTTCTTTTTAGCATGTAGATCCTTGTTCATCACATATTCACACTCTCATTCCTTAATTTGATAATCTAGGTTAATTAAATTGTTAATTGTCACTTGCATACAAATACTCATCTCTTAAACTACCCTAAATCTACTATACTACAATAACTTAGGTTACCCTCGTTGTTGCATTAGGTTTATGAATTTTTATGATTTCTCTGAGACACCAATTGAGAGTGTCCACACATTCCAAACCCAACAAAAGAAATTTGGTTTCTTAGGGATGCTAGATAAAAAGGGCTACAACTACAAGTCACACGGTGGAGTATTGAAAGTGATGAAGGGTTCTTTGCTTGTGATAAAAGGCCTTTTACAAAATGCCTTTATGTATTGGATGGGGTTGTAGTGACTAGTGAAACAACAACTTCAGAAGCAAGTCTTGATAAGACTCAGTTGTAGAGCAAAAGATTAGGACACATCAACCTGAAAGGGTAGGTTACACTTGGCAAACATGGTTTATTAGATGCAAGGAGATTGAAGATTTGGAATTTTGTGAAGATTGCATCCTTGATAAAGCATATAGGTTGAAGTTTGATGTTGAGATACAAAAAACAAAGGCAAATTTGGACTACATTCATATCAATGGGGCCCACCAATGGTACCACCTTCACTCTCTAATTGTCAACATTTTGTTTCTTTTATTGATGATTACTTAAGGAAAACTTGGATTTATTTTTGAGAACTAAATATGAGGCTTTCCAGAAGTTTGTTGATTGAAAAACATTAATTGAGAATTAAACAAGAAAGATAATTAAAAGGTTGAGAACTGATATGGTTTAGAATGTTGCAAACAATGAATTTGATAAATACTGTGTTGAAAATGGGATTTCTAGACATCATACGATTAGAGGCACTCCTCAACATAATGGACTTGCAAAAAGATTAAATAGGATTGTCAAGGATAAAGTTGGAAGCATGTTACACCAATTTGGTTTGTCAAAATTTTTTTAGGCAAAAGCTGCTTTTACGACTTACTATTATATAAATAGGTCACCTCATGAGCATTAAATTTCAAGGTTCTTGAAGAGTTATGGTCTAGTTCACAACCTACTTATGATCATTTAAGAACTATTAATACATTGTATATGTTTATGATGTCATAAGTTGAGCGCAAGAGCTTTTAGAGGAATATTTTTGGTTATCCTTCTGGCTTAAAAGGATATACAAAATTTGCTGATAGAGGAAAAGAAATGCAGAATAAGACAAGATGTTACTTTTAATGAGAAATGCTCTTTCTATAAACCTTCTTGTATAGGTGCAGATACAAACTAAAAATATGAGGTTAAAGAATGAAGCCGAGTTTCCAGATTCTTGAAATTGAGTCTAATGTTCATTCAGATGGATAAACACATGCTAACAGTTCATATCAAGGTGGAGGTATACGATTTAGTCGTAATATGATAGTTGAAATTGATCATTAAGATTCTGGTTATAGGATAGATTATGAAATTAAGACAAGAGCAAAACTTGGTGAGGATTTGTCATAAGATATTCAATTAAGTGACTTATGCTATCCAGAGATATGAGGAAAATAAGACCTCCATCTAGGTTTGCGCAACAAGACCTTATTGCCTTTGCTCTAAATATTGCTAACTCTTTGGAATTGAAAGAACTAGTCACATATGCAGAAGGTAAGGCTAGTAAAAATTGGATTAGCTGGAGGAAGACCATGGATGGAAAAATTCAGTCCTTAAACAAAAATAAGACATAGATACTTGTTCCTAGACCTAAAAGAAAAAGAGTGATTGCTCGCAAGTGGATCTATAAATTGAAACCAGAAATTCCAAGGGTGGAGAAAGCAAGATTTAAGGCAAGATTGGTTGCCTAGGGTTACTCACGAGTGGAGGGCATTGACTACCATGATGTCCATTCACTAGTTATAAAACATATTTCCATAAGGCTAATTCTTATTATTGTTGCAATTCAAGACCTGGAATTGAAACAACTTGATGTTAAAACTTCCTTTCTACATGGTGGTTTAAACGAAGAGATATGTATGAGCCAGCCAGAAGGGTATGTTTTCCAAGCAGATGAAGACCAGGTATGGCTTTTGAAAAAATCATTATACATTTTAACCAATCTCCTAGAATGTGGTATAAGAGGTTTGATATTTTCATGTTAAGTCAATGATTTAGTATAAGTAAACATGACAACTACGTTTACTTCTCTAAATTAGAGGATAAGACTTTCATTTATTTGTTGATCTATGTTGATGATATGCTTATAACTTGCAAGAATAGATCTAAAATTTTAAAGCCAAAGCAGAAACCTTCCACCCCAGAGCTCGAAATGAAATAAATTGGGTATGGAAAAGGATTCTAGGAATGGATATTAATAGGGACAAAAATGATCTTTTAACTATTTCTCATAGTGGTTATGTTGAAAAAAATTGAGGATTTAATTGGTATGGACAAGGCAAAATATGCGTCTACTCTTGTGGATGCACACTTCAAGTTCACTTTTGTCAAGGAAAGTGATTTAGCGAAGAAGAATATGAGTACTACAGAAGGGTGTCCCATATTCAAATGCAGTTAGTGAGTTAATATGTATGCTTTGATTTGTACCAGACCAGATATGGCTTATGGAATTAACCTGGTGAGCTATTTTATGAAAAAACTTGGAAGAATCCATTGGTATGTTGTCAAATGGTTGCTTAGGTATATTAAAGAGACTTCTAAGCTAAAGTTGATGTATAAAGCAAATGCTAATAAGAGTTGCAAGGTTGCTAGTTATTATGATTTTGATTTTGTAGGTGATTTAGATAAAAGAGGGTCAATATCTCATTATGTTTTTGTTGGTGATGTGCCCTGTAATAGTGTGTAATTGTTGTCCCTACATTTCATTAAGAGACATCTTGAACCCATGAGTAGTTTATAATGTTTTATGGTCACTGCGTGACTTGATAGCAGAACCTTAGGGTCGATATGGAATACTATTATAAATTGTCTTAGTCGCCTATTATTGATGATAAATAATGAACAAACTATAAGAGTATGATCATGATCATGTCCCATCCAACATAGATATGTGATATAAATTCAACTCATAGATACATGTTGGTGAACATTTTATTGGACCGACTCGCTATGAGAATACTACATGGATTGCATGTCATAAGTAATTCTCATCATAATGACGTTTTCTTTTTTGTCTTTAGACCTAATATCACCGTAAGTCCCTAAATGAGGAGTACTATGTTTTGGTACAATCCAACATTATCTTTAATAGGGTGGTAAATACAAAGTGTCATTGGATATAGCATTAATCGTGTAGAGGGATATGAGCGGGATGAAAGCGGAGTTTTGTCCCTATTTTGAGAGATATCCATGGGTCCTTTCGATGCTGAGGTCGGGAAAATGGATGACCATGTTCAAGTGAATTATCATGTTACACTGTCACTTGTCTTATCAATCGCCCTTGAGTATCTATAGAAAATCTTATATAGATTGAACTTTTTACAAGGGTGACTTAATCCATGCTTTGTGTTCAATTAGGATAACGTGTGACAAAGGGCCTAGGACATTCACAATGGAATAGGTTATGCTGAATTATAGACATCCATATAATTCGGGTGGTCATAATGTCTTTCTAGAGACCGCTTATGATTTGAGGACTCGAACAGTTTTCTGCGCCCACTACAACATCAGGCGGACTCCATAGGGTCACACCTCATAATGGGATGGAAACTGTGCCTGCACCAAATTAGTATTTAAACCTGCTGACTTTTTTTTTAGGCCTCGGGTCTAACATCATATCACACGTATAGTGAAAAATTTAAACTTTTCTTGATCGAGATATATTCAAATTTCAAGGCATCCTTCGTTCATCCAATTGAAAAAAAAAAAACTCCATTCCATAGAAAGGAAAGAAATCATTACCTTTAGTTTTAGCCTCCTTCAGTGTGTAGTGATACATCACCGACGTAGACACCCAGACGCCCAAAACCCGGGGTCCGTTGACAACCACAACCGCTGAATACTCATGGAATAAGGTCGCAAGTAACCAAGACACTACCACGAAAACCCAGCGTAGTCTCCTTTGAAAGGGGAGCTCTACCCAAAGTACATAACCTGTCCCAACCATACACAACAACCACACAGGGTCTAAACGCAAGTAAAACAACGACCACTTGGGCCCTTGTATCAATACTCACAAAATAAATATTCCAACCAAATGTATATCTCACATGGTTCAAGAGTTAACACACACTACTTCCTCTATACAAAACATATATGTGTAATTCCTTAAAATTTAATACATGTCATACATAATAACTAATGTACACAACCCCACTTCTAAATCAGCCTCAAGATGAGCCGTCTCCTTCGAACGCTCCCCGTACCTGAAAGCCAGTACCTCGACAGCGGTGAGCCTATCGCTCGCAGCGGAATCACTCCCTAAATGGGTTACTCCCACCTTGCCGCAAGACATGCACGCTCCACGTAAACACACACTCAAGTAAATTCGCGATCCTACTAATGTCTAAATGCCTATTCCTACGCCTCGGCCCTCACCGATCGCTCACACCGCTTAAGCCACGTATGAGAAAATATCATTTTCAAAGCAAAACTTGTTGTTCTTGAAAACACACTATCAATTTCTAAATACGAGACTACCCTCCGGCGCCGAACGTTTCGAGAACCTTCAAAACAAGGAGACGGCTCGATGAGTGCCTAAAACACTCATCTTACACTCGCTTGTCGGCTATTTTCACATTTATTTTATAATAATTTTATAGTTTTTGTGGCTGATCCCTGATTTTGTGGTCTCGGTGTGGTTACAGTTCATTGGAGCCGTAAAGAGCAAATTTTTTTGGAAACGCTTGGAACAATGAGGAGCAGCAAGGAAGTGATCGCGCCACGCCGCTGACGCCACCACGTCACATCGTCACCAGGTCAAGCACGCCGGGCGACGTCACTCACGCGTCGCTGACGCCACTACGCCGCGACGCCGTAAAACAAAATCCGCACCTTATCATTTAAAAGCATCAATGGCCTTGTGAACAGGCACCTGAGGCTGCATTCCAATCCGAGGCAATGTGTTTCCTCGAGCAGAGTGACACCGACTCGAGGAAGTGCCCGAATTCGTAACGCTTTTTCATTTTCTGACATTTTCGGATTTTAGAACAATGTTTTCTTTTATTAAACGCTTTCATCTTTTCTCTTCCATTATGTTCTGTGATCTCTTTCAGGGTTACATCAAACCCCGTCATGTACAATGGATTAAAGTTTCGATTCTTTCATGTTATTCGGGCTTGTTATTAATTTGTCACATCTACTCTATACCCGCATTTCAATTATATGTTAATGTCTCGTCAATGTTAGCATAATCGCACTGAGATCCGAGACTGAGAGATGAGGGTATTCCGTGATTCGGGTAGAGAGCCCTTTAGCCGATCTTGCTAATAGAGGATATCTCAACTCCGGTGGTGGTATTCTGAGGTTAGAATATTTAAGCATTTCGAATACCGAGCCTAGATAGAGATATATACTTAGATTCTATTCTTACGAGACAGACGGATATACTCGAGAGAGGATATCTCGCAGGCAAGATCACCTCGCCATTGACATATTACAAATATATTGAATAACAAAGAACTTTAGAAAATCCATTGAACGTGGATAGAGATTAACCCCAGTGGCGCCAACACCATTAATTCACTAGAATCAATAGCTTACTAGTTTCCTTTACTTAAATTTTACCTTAGAATCAATTATTCGATATCACTGCAGCGTAACCTCAGTCAATTTAATCTTCCTCGTGGATCGACATCCGCATTACTAAGTACACTATATTACTGGGGCCACGTGTGCACCTTCTCGTCATTAAAGCATTCATTATACACAATCGCTGCTTTCTACTATTGCTTTTAAGGCTACGTCGGAACGGTTTAAATTGAGTATAGAGTAGTTGAGCACATAGATATTTATTATGAATTTTCTTTATTTTGCTATTTTTACAAGTGCTGGTAATTTGGTTTTGTTAGTTCGTAGTGTTATTGGCAAGATTGTGTTTCAAGGGAGTACATGCGATAAAGAAATCGAATTAATCAACACTGCGGATCCCGAGCCGTAAAGACTTCGCACGCATTGCACTAAGAACGCAGAACAGAACAAATTAGAACTTCAATAGTCATGAAACACCGAAGAACAAGATTCAAGGCCAAACAAACCGAACCACGTGAGAAGCGCAAATAGAATTCAGTCACCGTGCCACGGATACACCTGCACGATCCTTACATGCTATTAGATGAGTTCGTTTTACCACCAGCTTGTTCGCATGTTTACGACGGGCCACCGATTCAAGCAAACAATTTCGACTGAAGTCATCACGTTACGTATGCTTCGTAACATATTGTTCCATGGGACTACCCTATGATAACCCTAACATGCATTTGACCAACTCCTCGGCTTCATGACACCATCAGCACAACCCGAGTTATCAAGAAGCTCTTAAGATTACTAAGTATTCCCACTTTACCTTCTGGGATAGAGTCAAGCATCAAGCACCAAACGTACCACCGCACTCCATTACTACATGGAACGAGTTGGTACAAAAGTTTCGACCAAGTTCTTCTTAATTTTCAAGATTGCACAACCTGCGTAAGAGATCAATACGCTTCGTCAACTGTAGGGGGAGCAGAACCCGCAGGTACGGGATGTGTTTATGAATTATGGCGTCCTCACCACCGACAACCGGGGAGGATGCAGCGTCCACACCCTCTCTACAATGGTCTCGAGAAATACAACCCTAACAATGATGGGATGCTCTCACCGGAGGATCATTGATGAAGAAAACTACGTATCAAAGCGTGATGAGATATCGAAGACGTCAACCAACACCTAATCGCCTAGGAGAGAAGGCTACACCAAGAACATTTGGTGGGCGGTACTGCACAATGCAAAATTCTAACAACTGCAACCGCGTGGCTCACCGACTAAACAGAGCAACAGCAACAGAACAACACATGCTATACTGTGCATCACCCACGAGTTTGCGCGACCTCGCGAGGACAAAGATAGTAGTGTGGAATGTCATTTAAAACTCCACAAGAGAGCAAGCCCGTGACATGTCGAGGCTTCTAATCGTAATCTCGGTCACGCCAGCTAGCGACCGATGGGGCAATTACCACCGTGACCGACCAGGTCAAGGGTGGCGCAACAATCGTAAACTTCAAAGACAATCAAAACAATCAAGGGTAATGTGACGCATAGAAATAACTGCAACAATATGCCATCGACCGAAATAAAGGAACCAACCTCCGAGAAAATCGATTTAGAACAAGCGTCGCACGCATGTTAACTTCCACCGCTTTTATGAACGAGACCAAGGCAAATATGCGAAGAACAAACCCAACTGAACAATCGTTACACCAGAAATTTAGATCCAAACGGGCAATGGCCAACTGCTGGGCGTAAAAAGTGCCGATCATTGCTAAGCAATTTCGAGGAAACCCCAGAGGAGCAGTGGAAAGAGTATCGGCAAGGCCATCACTTAAGGAGTGAAAAGAGCCGAAATTCTTAGAGTCGCAATAATGCAGAAGAGAATTGAAAATTATGAGCAAAAAAGCTTTTCACTAAAGTATCCTCGACCTAATCAGGAGGAAAATGAGCAAATCACTGAGATGTGATGGCAAACTAAGGATAACAAAGGTGCAAAGAAACTCGAAATGATTAAAAATCGTAAGAACCTCACATACCAACTGGCACTCTCGCAGGTTAAGAAAGGTAATTGAGAAGTAGCTGCAAAGTTTTCGACATCTTCAAGAAACTACATATTAATATACCATTTTGAAGTATTGAGAATATGCTGCTACAGGAAACTATGAAAAAGATCTCGGTAAGTAAAGAAGAGATTGGAAGAGTATTGACCATTACTTTAATCGAGGAATGCAAGGTTATCCCGCAAAGAAGCTTCCCGAAACTTCAAGATCCGGTAAATTTTGCTACCGCCTTTATAGGGAATCGTATCGGGTGCCTTATGTGACTTGGGGAGCTGGCATCAACTGGATGCCACCCCTCGATGTTTGTAAAAGGCCAAAGTCGAGAATCGAAATCAACTACACCGTTTACATTCAAGGATAGTCATACCAACACCCTCGAGGTATAGCCGAAAATGTGCCTGCAAAGCTGGTACCTGTCCTTCAGCAGACTTTGTCATTTCCGACACGGGAAGAAGACGACTTTGGTCCCTATCATATTTGGTGACCTTTTCTAGCTACGTGAAAGCCTAAATTAATGTACAGCGTGAACTCAAACCAAGAGTCCAAGGAGATTTAGATCATTTTTCCATGTTTTCCAACCTTACCTAAGCACCCGGGGACGACGACGATCCAAATGAAGATATCTCAATCCGCAAAGACACAGATTGCGGCAAGGCGATGAGAAAATTTCAAAGATAAACCGCTTATTGTACGTAGTAAAGACACCGGAAGTTATAAGGCATGCGGCTGTAAGGAGAGCTTTATTCCACTCTCAGTACTGTGAGCACTATAGAGATGCGCATGCTACTTCTGGGCTTATCCTTAGTGTCCTGCACATCGAGACTGGGTCGTCGAGCTGTCCACATTAAACATAGCTACCGGAGGCAACCCAAGTTTTCAAACTTGTTTTTAAGTTTTCTGGCCTGATTGTTGTTTTCAGCAATTTTTGATTTCTAAACGTATACATGACTCCGCTGTTTCGCTTGTCGTATTTAATTTCAGAGCCTGAGTGTAGGTAATGAGGCTTTGCAGAGCGTTCAAAGTCCGGAAGGGAAGCTTACAAGTGGAGAGTTCTTTCAAAATCGAGGTGTTAGTATATAAAAATCCCGAGACCTTTTCTTCCGCTACACGTCGCGACGCGTGAGATTTCACGCCGCGACGCCATTTGCTACAAACTCTCTCGCCACGCCGCTGGCGGATTTACACGCCGCGACGCCAAATTTCCATCCTCGCCACGCCGCTGACGCGGATTTCACGCCGCCGACGCCACTTTAACACTCGTCACGCCACGACGCAGTATTCACGCCACGCACGCCAAACTGTAAAGCCCCCTCCCGCCACGCCGCGACGCGATAACCCACGCCGCCGACGCGATTAAAATATACCCTTCCGTCAATGCCGCGACGCGGAGACACCACGTCGCGACGCCGCTTTTGGTTATACCTCGCCACGTCGCTGCATCGTCACTCCCGCGACGCCGCGACGTGGCCTGCACCAAGAATGGTTCATTTCCACACCTTCACCAGACGCCTCTTCCTTCCCTCAAACCCTAGCTCCTCAGCGCACCCGGCCGTGCCTAACTCCTGCCGGAGTCTGCGAGTCCCTGGCCTGAGACCTCCACCCTTTACCGCCGACCACCGTGAAGTCACCCGCCGCTTCTGGTCATAAGCAGCATTCCACCACCAGTCCGGCCTCCAGCTGGGTACGCAGTCTAGGTTCATTTGTGCGCTTTGTGTAGTCTTGCAGGTCTTTGTGACCATTCGGGTTAGCTCTGCCTTTAGGTCTTGAGTCCATTAGGCTCTTTGTTGAGCCATTAGGTAGTTATTAGTTGATTTGTTGTGGTGCACATTAGGTGTTCGAAGTTTTTCGGTTTGTGTTAGTATTAACCGCAAAAGGCGTGGGTTGCCTGCTGCTTTAGCCTCCACTGCCGAGGACCCGATTCCCATCGCCATGCCCTCAATGCTTTTATAAACGGCTGAGTGCCGCTGGACGGCGAATACAATTTGTAAACCGATCCTTCATTAAGGGGGAAGGGTTTCATCACCCCGATGATTTCCCTTTTAGAAAGACACCGAGGCTGGCGGGTGCGTGCTTTATGCCAACCCCTCGCCCAACGGCTGATGAGCTTAGTTCCGAGAATTTACGCCAACCTCGCTTCCCCATGTCTCAAAAGGGTCGTGGTGGCGAGGTGTATCGCTCGACTTCAGCTGGCGGAGTCGATCAATAGCTTTATGGCCTAGGAGCATATCCTTCGCCGACTTTAATCGCCTCCGCGAGCATCCCGACTACCCCGAGGTCATCCGCAGACGTACTGTGAAAGGTCGGGTGAGCGTGAGGAACAATAAAGGGCGGGCTTACGCGTGGCCACTTCTTCGCGCTGCGATTTGCCACATTCTGCTGTTTGGCATCACTACTTCATCACTTTCAAGGCTTTATCTCCGACGCATTAATGCGTGGAGGTGACCGCCGCCGTTTCTCGCCACTTTACTTATCATCCGTGATATCACCATTCGATAAGGCGGGCAGCCGCGTATGACGCGATCTACAACCGGACGCGCAAGACAACTCCGGGGCACCTCTTTCGATTTTTGGCCAGGCAACAAGCCGGTGCCTCTTTGACGACAATGAGGCTCCGCCGGCTTCCATCCGGGACACGCCATATCGGCCAGCCGCGACACACCTCGTGTGTCCCAGAATCTCGAGGGGGGTTTACGACCAGGCTGGTCAGCCATCGGGACGAGGACGAAGCCTTCTGACATCTAAGCGCGCTTGATTCCTAGCGGCACCGGGATGACATGTGCCAAATCCTGCCTCTACCCACTTCCACCACCACTCCTCGCTTTCAATCTAATTTTACCACTCATCCCAGCCACCCCCTCGTGCGCTCGTTCTTCCTCCTCCTTCACCGTGATCTCGAGGGACCCTGAGCCTTCACCACTTAAGCTAGACATTTCGGGATGAGACCCAGAGCACCGAGTCCCTCGTTACTTCAGATATGGAGGCGTTGCGCGGCCGACATGCGACAAATTCCGGCCAATCAGTCATCTCTACAAGAGTTGCGTTGAAATTATGCAGTCTAACTCACCAAATTTTCTCCGTTTCACCAAATTTCACCAATTCCACCGCAAATGGATCTTCGTGGGGAGTCCCTTTACCTTTATCATTATATTCATCAAAGGAGTGACACCTGATATTTTGTCAGTGGGGGTGTGGTGATTGGGTATTATGTTTCTGTGTTTTGTTTATTATTGTGTTGGTTTTAGTAGTATGTAGTCTCTTTAAGTGTGTTCCGTATATTAATCAGGTTTTGCTCTTTAAAGTATTGCATGCAGTTAATGTGTGGTGTTTAGGCTTAGTTTGGCTTACTTTGCATCGCACCTCTCATGTTGGGATGGGCGTCATGTGTTAGCTGTTTTATGTTTGCACATTGATGTAGTGACGTATACATATGTGCCATTTTCGATATCGAGGATCACTTTTGGATTGAGTTCACTATAAATCCTCGTTCAATCGTATACATTTGCTTACGCCCTGTGAATTAGGTCAATAGTTGAAAAGCGGCCAGTGAACCACCTGTGTAGTCAAGAAACCAGCTCAAAAACCCTACTACAACTCACACAATCGGCTACTTCGCAGCATGCATGCCGAACCGACCACTAAAGTTCGATCAACTCCAGAGATTCAACCACTTTTCGAAAGGATGGACACCTAATCAAAAGAGGATCGCCATCGAGCCCTCAAACCAAAAAAGAGAAAATACAAAACAAATAGAAAAAGAGGAAAAGAAAAAGAAATATGACAAAATAGGTGATATACATAGAATAAGCTGATCATCCAATCGAATCCCGGGCACGTACCGAGGGGCCTATCAAAGCCTAATGCTCCGAGCCAACCGGTCGAGGCTGACTTCCACGCCCGCCACATGGGACGTGTGAAGATGATCATTCACGCAAACTCCAGCCCTAGCTCGTTGAGCGTTCTGGTGAAGTTTGAAGGGAATTGAATGCCCGCGGGTTCTTTAACCAATCGTGGAGTCACCAATGGATCCTCGCTACAGAACACTTGGCCAAAACCTTGGGCACTAGTCTTCCATTGTGTTTTAGGCACGTAGGGAAAATTCAGCAAGCATGAGAACATGAATAAATGGGCAAGGTCTTTATCCTCCCTAGTTAGCTTCCTAATAGGCGTAGCTGAGCTTAAGTTCGGGGCATTTAATCTAGGCATATACCGGAGGTCACTCATTATAAGCACACAGATCTTGGGAAAGGCTATTGAACAATTATGATTTGATGCAAATTAGCTCGCTTCACCTATCTCAATCGACTTATCAAAGTCAACATTCGTATGCCTTCAATGAACATCGAGCCAAAAACAAGTAAGTATGTGAGTCATTCCAAATTGATTCTATTTTTCAAAGATGCGCATCACCGTCTTTAGTGTTAGTTACATTATGCTTCCGTGTCCCCGGGTTTAGAGCCTGCTCTCATTGAGGACAAGCAAGAAACTGGTGTTCGTGGTGTGATGAGTGCCTAAACACTCATCTTACACTCATCGTCGTCATTTTCACATTTATTTTATAAATAATTTTTATAGTTTTTTGTGGCTAGATCCCCGATTTTGGTGTCCGCGGTTACGCTCATCGAGCCGTGAAAGAGAAGCTTTTGGAAACATGGAACAATGAGAGCGTGCAAGGAAGCGGACTGCCACGTCAGCGACGCCAATTATCGCCGCGACGCCACCACGCCGCTGACGCCACCACGCCACCACGCCGCCACGTCGCTGACGCTCACCACGCCGCGACGCCACCACGCTGCGACGCCACTACGCTGCGACGCCACCAAAATCCGCACCTCATCATTTAAAAATGAATGGCTCCGTAAATTGTAGCATCGGAGTGCGCATTCAACGAGGCACGTGCTCGAGAGCAAGAGTGGACACCGACTTCCGCGAAGTGCCCGAATTGCAACGCTTCATTTCTTCTGATATTTCTCGATTTTAGAACAATGCTTTCTATTAAACGCCATACCTTTTCTTCCATTATAATAGATTCTTCTAGTATTACATCAAACCCTGTCATGTACAATGGATTAAAAGTTTTACTTTCTATGTTATTCGCTTGTTATTAATTTGTCACATCTACTCTTATACCCGCATTTCCAATTATATGTTAATGTTCGCCACGTTATATAATCGCATCGAGATCCGAGATTCGAGAGATGAGGGTATTCAGTGGATTCAAGTAGAGTAGTTTTTAGCCGAGATTCATTTAATAGAGTATTCAACTCGAAGGTGGTATTTGAGTTAACATTTGCCATTTCTAATACCGAGTCGAGATAGTATATACCGATTCTATTCATTTAGATAGCGGATGATACCTCTAAGAGATATCTCGTGAGGAAGATCACTCGGCCATTCGACATATTACAAATATATTGAATAACGCATCTCTTTAGAAAAGTAATCCATTGAACGTGATAGGAGCATTTGAATTTTTAGCGCCAACACCGCCATTAATTCACTAGAATCAATAGCTTAGTTGAAGTTTCCTTACTTTTGGCACTCAATCTCTGAATCAATTATTATTCTATATTTGTCAGAAGCAGAACCCTTCAGAGTCACTTAATTTTCTCGTGGATCGATATCCGTATTACTAAGCACACCTTATACATTGGGCCACGTCACTTCATACATAGGGCATTCATTATACACACCGCTGCTAAGATGTCAGTCCTCCGACGCAGTAATTGAAATATCTCCCAACACCATTCCTCGAAATCATCCATTGAAATTCTCTCGCAACCATGTTCGCTTTTCTCTTCAATTGTTCATGTCATGCACACACCCAACTCCTGTGTACCTTGGCATATGAAATGCATATGCCATTCCAACACAATTTATATAATACATGCCATCATAATCATGCATATATTGGACATAAATTAAATCACAACAAATATGTTACTTATTTTAATCAATAAATATCAAAGCACTCATTTGGATAACACAATTTTTACACACTATGCACACAATACATGGACGATTTGGGTCCACCCCAGAGCCAAATCGGATCGCTTACCAGTCTCCAAACAATAGCAAGCCGCTCCACGGGACAGCCCACTCACCCAATATCGGTTTCACTTTGTGAACCCGAAATCCATGACCATTTTCGCTCATGTAATCTTACAACATAATCTCTATTGAATAAATTATGATCTGCTTCCAAATGTACCCACACACAATGTCATGGACGCCCACAAGGCCCTAAAAATTTTCTACATTTTGCCCAAGCTCGTGACCGAACAAACGGCCACTACGCACTCAAATCAACCTAAAGATTACAAAAACACCCTAAATCGTTAAGAAACAAGTAGGATAAAACCCCTACCACGGGAGCTTGCTGAAACCTAGCTTTAAACCTGCACTCCACGAAGCCTCGCTGGGTTGCAGAACCGCTTAGTTTCGGGCCCGAAGAAATCCGGATTCGGCCTCGACGCCCGATCTTAGGAGACCATCACTCTCTGAAGATATTTTTTCTCCTCCCCTTTACGTTTTTGGCCTTTTTCATATGTAGGAGATAATACTATTCAAAATTTTGTCCTTATTATCATTTAAAATTTAAATAATGTCATCCATGTCCCTTATCTTGTATTTTTTACACTTGCCATTATCTCGACCGTCCATTTCCATCATTTCTCTACTCATGAAACATGTGTCACATGAGTACATGTTATAGGTGACTTTTGTCACATCACATGTCAAGCATCGCACCCGATACTCGATGCAATCGAAAAACCAAATTCGACCGTCTTTAATCCGACGAAATTTGATGCCGCAGCTAGATTTGCAAGACGTGGAATTCCAATGGTGAAATCCGCTTTCACCATCCCGAGCTCTAGAAAAATTTTCGTTTCACCAATTTATAATTTTAAGTCATTTTTCAAAAATTCGGAATTTTCTGGGTCTTACATTCTCCTTCAGCGAATTCTCATTCCGAAATCTCGGACAATCACAACACAACACATGCCTATGCAACTCGCACCATACCATGCAAGTAAACTCGCTATTTAAATATTAAACGATCAAACCACGCACTTCATCCCTAAACGTTATGATAGGTGGCTCGCACGTGTCTCGCGCTCCCACGCGACTCCTCTACTCCATAGCGCCACCATAGCACTTCACTAGCCTCACGCCTTGCTTCAGCAAACTCCGCCGTCACAGCTATCCAAATGCACACCGGTCCTCCCGAAAGTTCCATCAAATTAAGCCAATCTCATCTCGTCTCAATCCACCACATGAAACCCGATTCGAAAGATACTTCTGCACGAGACGTGAAATACCGACACTCGATACGGTGGTAAAGCCAACCGGCCGCGCTGCTTACCCTCTCGAGTATCTCGGCGGCTCCAATGAATTCCCTACGATAGCCTTCCTTGCTTCGTCGAACCCCGACTACCTTCTCAGTATCACCAAGAAAACGCGATCCCTAACCCTCGAACTCTAAGCGGTCGACGCCGTACATCTGGCATAGCTTCCGCCGGCTCAGCCGGAGAAGACGCCACAGATCAAGCCCACCTTTCGAGGTGTTCCTAATCGCATCAGACTTGACGAGCTCTCTCCCAATTCCTGGCCCAACATACCAGTTGACTCGGCATGGCCCACAATGCCTCATATGGCGCCATTCGTATACCATCGATAAATGCTGTTGTAGCGATTCCACTAAGCGCAATGCTCTTCCCAAATACTCTTATATCTAAGTGACACATGCTCGTAGCATGCCCTCTCTAACACCTGTAGAGGCAAATTTCCTTCTCGCACGACCATCCGTCTGGCGTGGTGGAAAGTCAGATCACGGTCGGGCCGTGGTGCCCATAGCCTGGGAAACCTTCTGGGGTGCGCGCCGTAAACCCTGGGTCCCTATCCGACACTGGCGGGGATAATTCGGTACTCCATGTAGCCAAACCATCTCGAATATACACCCGGCAATCTCTCAAATGTGAAGGTCATCCTCGCACCTGCCAGAACAAAAAGCCGATTCGCGGAGTTTCATTCCACCTATCACCTATACCGCAGATCATGCTGTCTCTTGTCCGGCGCGCGGGTCACAAAACCACGACGTGTCTCACTTCCAATTCTTTCACCACCTCCAATGGCCGGCAACTCGGCCGCTTCTGCTCAGCTTTAACCCGCCGACACGTGAGACATCAAGCCGAACAAGTCCCCTACGTGTCTCTTCATCCCGTTTCCAAAGAGTACCGGCGACTAAGATCCCAATACATTCGTACACTCCGGGATGCGGCTGGCAATCGAGAACAAGAAACTCCCCAGACCTTCTCTTCAATCGTCGAACCAGGAACCACTACTGGCCCTCTATACCGGCACTACTATCGCGTGATGGTCCACCCCCTCGTCACCGCACTGACCGTACCCCGGCCGGGATGGACACTATCTCCGTCCCGCCCTCGACTTAATCACTCGCTAAAAGAGCAGACGGTAGCTACTAAACTCCCTAACGTACTCCGAGCCTCGCTTCACGTATCAGAGCTTAAACCGTCCCACGCCCTTCGTAGTGCATTCGCCACTCCCGAAGCCTATACTAGCTAATGCTCCTGTGATCATTAACGAAGATTTAAATACCACATTTCCTACCAGGATGGTAATGCAGCGAAGTCATAATTGTCTAGAACTCATCCATCTCGTGAGATTAGCTTCATATCGAGATCCGCCTGAAAATACTTAGACTCTTTAGTTGCCCCAGAAAGTACACCTCGAACTGTTTGCCATATAAGTAATGGCGCTAAATCTTCAAGGCTAAGATTTCACACACAACTCCTGGGGTCAGTGTAGTAATTTGCTCATGATTCTTCAACTGACTAACCATACTACCATCCTCCCGATCGCATCAAACACATCCCGCCCGCCCTCAGGTATCAATACACTGTACCTCGCCTCGTCCGGGATTCATCAAGACAGGGTCAAGTAAGTCTCCTTCAACTCCTCTGAACGCCTCACATCGGTCATCCCAATCAAACCTGACTTCCTTTCCCAAGTCAATCTCGCCATAAAAAGCACTAATCGAGAACTTAATGAATCTCCTAGTGACTCCACCAATCCCAAGAAACTACGTATCTTGAAGACTGACTTCTGCCTCTCCCAACTCATCACGACTTTCGACCTCTGTGTCCATCGGACATCGCCCGATGCCTCGACACCACGTTAAGTCCTGTGTAATCTCACCTCGCGAAGCTTCAAAATCCGCACTTACTCTAAACTTAACGCGACAACCCATGCGGTCTCAACAACTATAATACAATCCTCAAATGATACTCATGCTCCCACTCTGACTAGGAGTAGATCAAGATGTCATCCATGAAGACCACGACAAACTAATCTAGATAGGGTTGGAATACCCTATGCATGAGATCCATGAACGCCGCGCATTCACAATCCAAAGGTATCACAAAGAAACTCAAAGTGCTCCATAACGCATTCTAAACGCCAGTTTTGTGATATTTGTTTCTAACCTCACCCGATGGTAACTAGTGCGAAGGTTTATCTTGGAGTAGACTCGCGCTCCTCTCAACTGATCAAACAAATCATCAATCTTTAATGGTAAATTCGATTTCGATCGAATTCCTCGGTTCAATCGTTTAAGAATCACGTAATAAGGGTTCGTCTCTTCTTCTTTCGCAAATAACCGAGCGCTCCTACGGTGAAGTGCCTTGGTTTAATGAACTCTGTCCGTAGTTCGTGAACCCGATCAGTTCTCGCAATCCTAACCGTGCTATCCTATGTGAGTCATAGAGATGGGCTGTATACCGTGATGTAACCCGATACCGAGCCTACAACCTCTCGGAGGCAACCCTGCAGAGCTCATCCCAAAAACATCCACATACCAAGAACTACTAGAGGTAAGATTCAAGTCCGGGGTCTCATCGCCTAGGTAAGGCTCGCTTAGCTAACCCGCTTAACTCCGTCCCCCGACACCGACCTCAGACACCAGTCTCGCAAATATCACGTCATTCCCTCGAAATACCACACGAGTTACCGTCCCCACGGTAGCGTAACCTCCTACTCACACAATCGAGCAACGACCTCAGGTCACAACCAATCCATCCCTGCGGATAACATCAACTCGACATGTCCATGATCCTCGTGTCCACCTAAGTAGAGTCCCCAGATTCCAACTCGCAAACTACTTCCACATATCATCCCTATTCTCGCCCCAATCCCGGCAGTAATCCTCACATACAAAGCGCCTCTTCCCAAGTGTCTCAACTCTAAGCCCAACTTCCCTATCACAACCGATGGGAGCAATGAATGAATGCGGCACCAGACCAATAACAATTTCGGGCTTCATAAAGCAGATAGCAAAATGTACTCGGGATAATCGCTGATTCACGACCCTGGGCCATGGTGGTGGACGCAGTAAGGTAGACATCACCAACCCTCGATGCTCGCGCCAGGGGGCCTCGTTCTCCTTCGCCGCCCCATACCCGGCCTCTCTAGCCCGCCGTGTAACGGAGAGGTGCCCGTAGTAGCTCCCCGGAATTTAAACTGCTCTCCGACCGCACCGAGATGTGGGAGGAATATACCTGTGATTCCTTCTCATGTCTCATCAGCTGACCGATCGGTGGCCGCCCTAAAACCCCGGGTCCCTATTCCCGGGCAATCCTCTCATATGTCCGTGCCGGGCAATGGTAGCACACCATCTTCGCCCAACTTCGACCGGAAACTCGATCCGCCCTCGTCTGATGGCCGCGATTCGAACTCCTTCGTGAACTAAGCCCCTCTCCATTCTTCCCGAACTAAGACCGACTTCCCTTCTTTCTTGCTATCACTGGTCTCGCACCCCGAGTGCTTCGAGCATTTCGACTTTCTCTATGGTTAGGTCAGTCTGGGCATTGAAGTCCACATCCCAGGCGAAGTCTCATACTCGCCTGACAACCTCAAACCCCCATTCTCGACTCTCCCATCCCCGCATGCTTGGCCACGCAATCATCAAGAACGCTACTTCTCCGCGAATCTAGCCAATACAATCCATCACAAGAGTCAGTCCCCGTCAGCTTTCTAGAACTCCAGCCTTCTCGCATGCTCGCAAGATCCGAAAATACTTACCCACAGAACAAATTTCGAACCCCACCCATGTCATCAGCTTTCTAGTGATCTTTAGAGTGTCTACGCTTCCACCATACTGTCTCACTCTCTAAATTTCGGGAACGCTAGCCTAGTTCGATCTCCGGGTAAAGGCCGAGTGCGGAATCTCCATAGCCTCTAACACTCTTATCGCACTTATCCAATGGTCCGCCACCATCAGATCTCCTCCCTATGAAATGCTCTGGAGATGACGTGCCCTAAACCTCGGGAGGCCACCGACTTCTCACTACCTCGCCACACCAGCTCACGGCTATAGCCGCAGCTCGCAATACCTGGCTGTACCAACAAAAGGCCCGTCGATCAACATCGGTGAAAAGCCCAACAAGATCCCGTGACTCCTCTACTGCTCCCGTTCTCGACCAGCCATCTACATGTCACTCTAAGTGCACTTAATAGTAAAGCATCTCTAAGGCATAAACACAACCCCGAGACACTATTCATACACACGTAAAACATTGCTACATTACGTCCATGAGATTTGTTACTTTAATGCAAGATAATTCATTCCACATTAAATCATTTTTTTTAAATAAACAAAAATTTCATTTTTGAAAATTACTCTTGAAAATTTCATTTTGTGCAACCTCTATTTTTACAAAATACTCATTTTATTTGATTTATTTTTTAATTTTCAAAAATTTGCTTTCTTTTCAAAATTTCATAACAAATGGTCACGATTAATATCAAACAAACACCCGTAAATGCAGCATCGAGTCAAAACCGAAGCTGCACCAAAGGCAATGTTCTCGCCTTTGTGTTTCGGGCGCTAAGCCGCTAGCGCGACGCGCCAGATCGTGGAGTTTTTAGCATCTCGCAGGTCGTACCGGGGCCCAAGAAGACGTGGCTCGGCCGCTGATATCGCAGCCACGCACGCGCCGCCTCGCGCGGTATCATACACACGCCCGCATCACAAGACACCTCAAATTGCCAGCCTCTCCGTGGTCACGCATACTCATCACACAATCCTCCCTAGCCAACCTACATCGCTAGCGACCGCTATCACGACACAGCTTTATTATATCGCACATGCCTTCTCAAACACACTGACGCCTAAGATCAAGCCTCGATGTCATGGATACAATCAACTGCATCGCGGATAATACCTTCGCCAACAGTCCGCTTTGACACGATACGTAGATCGACGCGGACACGCTTCATCTTGGCCCATCCAGCTCCCGGTCACTTCGATACAATTTCTTGTACGACACTCATCCACCATTGTTGCTCGGGTCACACGGACACACATCAGATCGTGACATGCCTTCCTAGCCAACCTCAGATGTCTAAGACTCGCCAGGTCACGTATACAATTTCCCTATCAGATTGCGGATCAGTTTCTCGGGCAAAGATCAAACCCACTTCCCGCTTCTCGGCTCTCTTTTTTTCCTTCTTTTTCACATCTGCTACCGAAAACCTCAAAAACACATATATATATATATATATATATATATATATATATATATATATATATATATATATATATATATATATATATATATATATATATTAAAATCTTATTTTATTTATTTTTCTTTCCGCTACACACTATAGAAACTTCCAAAATTCTTCCAACGTGATTATTTTTCTTTTTTCCCTATGTGTTAATCTCATTATATATTATCATCAACATATAACAATCACACAACAATTCATCAAACAATTATATATCACACATAAATATATGGGCTAAGAATAATCTCCGCCCCGTGATTTCCCTCTGGTGTAATCACATATCGAAACACACTAAGCGGTGATGTTCTTACACCTTATGACCATGCCTGCCCTTCAAGCCCTAGGGTAATCGTGATATCTAACTTATCGAAGACAGTTTCAGTATTTATAAACCCAGGCTCTAATACTAAGTCGCGGACGCCTAAAACCCGGTGGGGTCCATTGACAACCCATCAACCCAAGCATCACTTCAGGAATGCCCGCAGTCGACACTACTTCTCATGAAAATCGGCAGTCCCTTTGTACGCATGGCGCTCTACTCCAAAGCACACAACCCGGTCTCCAACTATACACAACGACACATTGTGGTCTCAAACGCCGAGCAAACAATCCGCCTACTTGGGCCCCGCATCAATACTCACAAATACACAAATATTCCAACCAAATGTATATCTCACATGGTTCAAGAGTTAACACACTACCTTCCGCTACAAACATATACAAAATTTTTTTAAAATTTAATACATGTCATACATACAACTATCATCCCGCTTTTCTAACTCCGGCTAAGATGAGCCGCCCTCGAACGCCTCCCCGTACTCGCCGTAATAATATTCCTCAGCCAGTGAGTTATCATCATCATGAATCACCCTAAATGGGTTATCCCCACCCACGTAATGCCCAATGTAAACACACACACTCAAGTAAATTCCGTGATCCTACTTCTGGAACGTTCAAAATGTCCGTTCCTACGTCCTCGCAAGTCTCACCGACTTCTCACACTTGCCAAGCCATGTATGAGAAAAATATCATTTTCAAAGCAAAAAGCTTGTTGTTCTTGAAAACACTACCGAATTTCTGTGAAAATACGGACTACTCCTCCGAGGCTAATGTGTTGAGAACCTTCCAAACAATACACGGGCTCCTCCGACATGTAATTGTAGGACTATCTCCTCAACACCATTCTCCTAAAAATCATCCATTGGAAATTCCTCTTCGCAACCATGTTCGCTTTTCTTTTCACTGTTTCATGTCATGCACACAATACCCCACTTCTCTAGTTGTTCCTGCTGCATATGAATGCATTATGCCATTCCAACATAATCATACAAAGACATGCCAATACATAATCGGCGCATATATTGGACATAAATTAAATCACAACAAATATGTTACTCTCTATTTTAATCAATAACATCAAAGCACTTACTCGAAGCAACATAATTTCCACACAATTCATGCACACAACATGGATCATTTTGGTCCACGCAGAACTCAGGATCATTTCAACAGCCTGGGGTTGCGAATAAAGTAATACTCCACCTGACCTCCCACCTCACCCAATATTTCCGTTTACCCTTAGAACCCAAATTCATGACCATTTCCGGCCCCATGCACCCCCACAAATATAATCTATCAATAAATTATGATCCAAGGCTCCCAAAACATCCACACATAATGTCACACTGACGCCCACCTACTTAGAAAATTTTTGTTACTTTGGCCTCCAGTTTCAGATCGATCAAACCACCACTTAATCTTAAATCAACCCAAGCATTACAAAACACTTAAACTATGAGTAAAACAAGTAGGATAAAAACTCTACCACTGAGTTTGGCCTAAACTCCCCAAACCCACTCACGCGGCTTCTTGTCGCATAGAATCGCTTGCTTATCGCCGAAGAAACTCACGGCTCGATCGCTTCCGGGACCCAGAGGAAGTCATCACTCTCTCACTAGAAAATAAAAACTCAGCCTTCAGATATTTTTCTCCTCCCCTTTACGTTTTTGGCCTTTTTCATATGTAGGAGATAACACTACTCAAATTTTGTCCCTATTATCATTTAGAATTCAAAATAATGCTACTCATGTCCTCATCTCTCTTGTATTTTTTGACACTTGGTATTATCTCTGACCGGCCCATTTCATCATTTCTCTACTCATAACATAAGCCACATGAGTACACATATAGGCACTTTTTTCACATCACACATGCTGTTTTACGGCACCCGACACTAGATGCCTCGAAAACGCGCAACCCGATCGCCTCTAACTGAAGAAATTCGACGTGGGCAGCTAGATTTCACAGACTATTCCAAAGGTGTGAAACCGCTTTGTCATCCCCGGGAGTTTAAAAATTCCCTGCGAACCGAAATTACGATTTTTGCCATTTTTCAAAATTTAATTCTCTGCCTTACAACACCACCAAACACTAGTGCTCCAAGCGCAAAGAACTCCAATGGTGATCCACATGAAGAAGGCTGGAAGAAGACCTGCGTGGATGACTATTTTGATTCAAGGCTTCATGCTAGCCAAAACCTAAAATCTGACAAGGATCGCTTATATAGAGAAAGCACCTTGAGAGAACATTTCTCTCTGTTTTAGAACATGTGTGTTCCATCATATGACGGCTAGAGTTAATATGAGGCTTATATATCAGCCCCTTGCCATCCAAAATACCAAGATATCCCTCATTAAAGGGGGGTGGCCAACCATGTGACTATAAGCCCATTAGAGCTTGCTCTTTGTGGGATTTTAGCCTACATACAAGCCCAATGATCCATGGACCCATCCATGTGGGCCCCGAGATTCACTTCTAATCCCATGATATCCACTTTGTGAGCTTCTCCATTGGATCCAATCAAACATTTCATTCAACTGATCCAATCCAAGAACAAATTACCTTTCTATACTTTTCTAAGTGACCTATTAAGTTTCCACATGTTATTACTTCTCTCTTGAATAACCTTGATTCGAGTAATTCATGAGCCTGTATCTAGCAACACATCAAGACCCCTTAATTGATCGGAGAGTCAAGGGTTGACCTCACAAACCCTTTCCATATGCAATATATTGTGCAATGTTATCTTTTCACTCCATACTATACCCAACTTGGTTCAGAGTATGAACTATGCATCAACTTCCACTAGATGAACTAACCCAAGTGTATTTATCTTGTCTCCGAGATCCATTGCTCACAAAGCATGCCACTGAAGAATCTTCTTCATGAGATATTCACTCTAGCCAGAGATTCCGAGTAATGATCTCTTTGGCAAGATGGTCAGATATACACTCCTTTTCTATCGAGTGGTAAATCCTTTCGCAGCCTTCAATACTCGGCTATACTCCACTCATCACCTCTATGTGCAACCTCTTTAGAGGCAACAAAGATCGAAGTCAAAGTATAGAATTAGTATCCAAGAAACCATTGAACACCTTAAATCTTAGGATACTTGCACCATTTCTATGATGAGATTATCATTGATATTTGAATAGATAATCCATATGATTGTCTCATAGCGAGTCTCCTATGAACTTAGCTACTCTTAGCAGGCATCCAAATGTCTACTCTAATCATTACGATGATCAGAGTTTATGAGACCAACTACTTGATTGAATCAATGAGTATAACATGTGCTAGTATGTTCGGATCAACAATGCCTAATCTTGTTGATCCTATGAGCAGGGATTATTTAGATACTAACATAGTTACACATGATAAGAATCTCATTATTATGATTTCCATCCTGCTATGTTTATGTATCATGGACTTCATTAATTGATTTAAGATTGCTATCAATTCTAAGGTGATCCTAACATAATTACACAATTCTAGTTGATGTTGAACATAGACAAATCTAAGGTGTCTTATTATAGGTTGAACCAAATGTATGAGGGTTGAAAGTCTAGACCTACATGCATTTGACTTCTACCATAAGTTCATACATACCCTTTGCCATTAATAAGAGAAAAGCTTGCTTGGAACATGTTTTTCAATTTTGTGATTATGTTGATTATGTAACCATCGCATGCAAATTCTTGTATGAATTCAAAATTCAAAGTGTGTATAAAAGTCTCTTGGATTATAAAAAGATGTTAAAATAATAAATTGAATAAATACTCCGTGGTGGGTTCTTAATTTAGAAAATACTAAATTATTAATATACTTTAGATAATAATTTGTAATTTGAGTAATTGTACCGGTTGGGAAGGTTGCCATAATTATTTGGTGAAAAAAATACTCTTTAAATCCTGAATTTGTGAGACTTTTACATTTTACTCTAAACAAAAAAAACTTGTTTTTTTTTTATAATACACCAAGTTTCACTTTAATTATATTTCTAGCCTTGGATAACTTGAATCTAACATCGAAGCTAGACCATATCCTATATGGCACATCAAAATGACATCGTTTTAATTTGTTTGGTTAACCAAACCCACGTCAGTTGAAACAATGTTTTTGATCATCTTGTTTTATGTTTTTTTATTGTAATGAATTTTCACATTTTACACTTTGGTAAAAAAAAAAACCCCTAATTTATCGTTTTTGATTTGTAAAATCTCGATCAAAGCAATTACTTCAATTCTCAGGCTGATAACTCTTCCCTGTCGGTGGTTGGTTCTTTTTTCGATGCAATCGAAAGGAAAATTCAGTCTTCGGCAAATTCACAACATGTGAGTTCTTTCTGATAACTGGTGGAGTGTTGTCTTGAAACATACTTGGTCAGGGTTTTGGCATAATTTTGTTTTGATTGTTTTCTTTAATAACAAGCAACGGTTTGGATTGTTTTATGAAATCTGTTTTTTTTTTTTTTTGTCTTTTCGGCTGATCATTTGCTTGATGATTTTCGACATATTTGGATTGATCTCGATTTCCTGTATGTTTCCGCAACATTACCAAAACGGTTTTGAAATGTCTTATTGTTTCCAAAATATTTGGATTGATTGATTGTTTCCTGAATGTTCATTCATTCTTATAAGGATTTGGTAAAAATGATTATGCAAAGAGGTTGTTGTATTACAATTCGTCTTTGTTTGCTCTTAAATCTTTCTTTGTTTTTGGGATATTGATTATGTAGTGAGGTTTAGGGGTATTATTTTGATTGGGACTATTTGCATCCTATTTTTGTTATTGTTTGGTGTTACAAGTCATTTTGAATGGATGCATTTATCATAAACTTCCACCATGGTAGGAAGTTTATACAAAATGAGCACATGGTCATATGTTGGTGGAAGTATAAGATACTTAGATGTCTATTTTTTGAACACATTTTCATATTTTGAGCTGGAAAGTGATGTGAAGATTATAAATGTTGGTATTAAGAGGATAACATATTTGAAGTCAATGATTGGTTTCTAGTCGAGAAGCAAGGAAGATGAAAAATAGATATCAAGAGATGGTGAAATGGGTGAGAGAAGGTCAAATTGATGTTTATTGTGAACGTATCGTGAGAGAAAAAAGGATGTGACACTAAGAAAATATTTGGGAGCCTAAACTTGCATAGTAGTTTCGTCTATCGATTTAATTTTATTATTTACATCATTTATTTCCAATCAGATTTTCGTGATTTATCTATTATCACTTTTCGATTTATCTGCTGGGATTTTTTATCATGCCTATAACAATACTCTATGTTATCAAAGTATAGATTTCATATTATCAAAATCTGAGAACTTCGTTATATTTGTTCGCTTTTAAATTTCATTATTCTTCTTAAATAGCCTACATCACCTCCATCTCTGATTAAAGTTATATCGATACTAAATCGACGTATTCTCGCTAGTTTCTTAAAAAATAACACAACAAAATTAAAAACGACAAATGTAAATAACTAAGCTTCAGAAGCCAATAATATCAAATTGCTAAAAACAACAATATAAGCGCACGCTATTTATGCAAGATCACTGTAAATCCCAACTTATAAACTCAAAAAGATTAAGAATAAATAAAAATATAATTAAATAAATAATTAATAATAACAAACCATCATCGTATTTCGAATTCTATCCTCGCTTATACTACTTCACGTCCTCTATCACTCTTTCTCCTTCTTTCATCTATTGCCATCTGCCAGCGCCGTAAAGTAGCCAAAGGCAAAAACCAAACCTCTCTCACATCCTCTCAGCAACGGTGGCTGTGCCGCTTGAAGAGGTTATGTCCAACCCTCCCCTATCTCTTTCTCTCGATCTTTTTTTCTTTTCAATGCCATGCTACTTCACCTCCTCTTTTCTCCGTCCTCCTTTCTCTCTTGAGGTCTTTGTCTTTTTTCTTTAAAAAAATCTTAAAATCTGCTTTTTTTTTCGGCACCAGTACATAAGTTTTGTTGCTTTTGTCAAAATGATGATAGAGCAAGCTGGGTGAAGCACGTCAAAGGGAAGATGGAGAAAAATAGGAGAAAGGCAATGATTCCGCACTTTGTGTATTCTCCCTTTAGCAGAGAAGCATTTTGAATTTATGGGGGAAGCTATATACAAAATAAAATAACAAAAAATATTCTAAGGAAAAATTATGGGAATGATCATAACTTGATGGGCAGATTTTCTGCCATTTAATTTCAATCCCAATCACCCCTCAAAGAATTTATACACTTTCCTTCCATAGTTTTGTATTGTCTTAAATTTTTAGTAAATTATTTGGTGAAAATAAGGTTGATTTATATAGGAATTTTTGGTGCATCACTTGAAATTATCCTTGATTTTGTTATAACTTTAGTGAAATATGTTATCATTTTTTTTAGATTGACACGGTATTATGAATCTCCAAGTGTTAATATTCAACATATTAAAATTGAATAAATATTGACATGTTAGTACAAGAGAAAATGGAATTTTTCTTTTTGGGATATAAGCTGCTTTTTTTAGGTTTATTTAAAATTCTTTTGGAGTTTTGGGATTAAAATACCTCTTTAAAAAAAAATTACAAAATTAGTTTGAATAAACCATTGGTTCAAAAGAAGGCGCTTGACCACGCAGCGACAACAGTAGTAAATGTCGGGCTGTTTTTAACACGGCCCACCATTTTTGGGTAAATTTCAATCGCTTATCAGTTCTAAACAAAGAAATTTTCCACACTATAAAAATTTCAATTATCGTCAGTTCTAAAACAAAGGTGATATTACCCAAGATTATAAATACTATTTTAAAGATTATGTTTCGGACATTCAACGATATATAGAATATTTAAAATAAAAATCTATTTAAAATATTATTAGTATTTACATCAACCTATCAAAATTATCGAAACGTAAAAATAATTACCATTCGAGCAATATCAACTAATGGACGAATCACGTATTTGATAAATAATATATATTTACTATTTAATATTAAAAATAATTTTATATATCACAAATTAGCACACAAGTTATTTATTAATCCAAATATATTTAAATATTTTAATTTCTCACAACTGAGCACATCCAAGGTAGTTTTAAATCCCAAATAAACCTTCGCAAGTGTTTTATTATAAAAATATTTATAAGTTTTATTTTATTTTTATAAGCTATCCATTTCCAGGTATATTATCATTTTAAAAATACTTAAATCATAATGTTCAACTGATTACACGGTTCTCGATTAGACCTACAAGTTTAAATTCGAGAACAAGAATATATATAAATCAATCACCTCATGCATCCAAATTATAAATCCAATTTAGTAAACAAGAAACTTTATCACAACCAAATTATATAAATATATAAAAATTGTATACAAATATCAACATATATCATCAAGTCCCACAAAGACTAGCTTTATATTTTTCTTAGATCTGCCTGTAATACAATACCATTGAGAGATAGGGTCTTATGCAATCTCAAATGGAGCTGATGGAGCTGAGGGAACTGATGGATGAATTACTCGACGTATACGTGGAGCGCGAGGTCACCTAATTGGAAGTGCACCCAACTCTATTACAAGATCAACCATGGTCTCATCGATGGGAGGCAATGTAGGGGATGATAAGATGATATCTACTGCCATGGAAGCTAGCTTTGGCGACACCGGGGATGGAAAATATGTGTAAGTGTGTGAGGGTGCACAAAAGCAGATGTAAGTCTATGGGGTAGTTAAAGTATCAGCCATTTATAAGTATAGGGAAGCTAGTGGAAGATTCGGGTGATGGTAAGCATGGGGTGGAAGTGCTGGGTCTGGCCAGGTACTATGACCTTCTCTGACTATCTGACCAGCTTCCACCACCCACCATCCCGATCAGTGGACTGGCCGACAACCCTCTCCCTTCCTTCCTCGAATGGCTGCGGTATACGAACTAGAGTGATGACATCGAGGTTTAACATCGGGCCCATGTGAAGTAGATGCTTCTTTATCGAAATTTAACGCATGCGCGCCTTCCAACGGTAACACCGACTAGTAACATCCTATAACGTGATCGTCATCTCTCCGATGGGTAGATGGAACATGAGTGTCTTGGGTCGCCATCTCTCGACGAGACAAGTGATAAATGGCTAATCGATCATGATGTGGCCCAAGCAATATATACCATAGAATCCCGCGCTGATCACGATGGATCTAACACGCAGATCCATCCTCCACATACCGACGGCTTTTCATCCGTCGCGAGGCGAAGTACTTCCCCGAATTGCAAGTAACGAAGAAACCAATTTTATAATTGATTATATATGAATTACAAGTTACAATATATAATAGTATTTCATATTTAATAAAATACATACATGTTCCATATCTACTAAGTGCGACCTGTGTTTGTCCTGCAATACCAAGATAAATGGATCTGAAGGATCTGCATCATGAAGCCCTCTAAACGCCATATTTGTAACAAATAATATGATCTCGGTATAATTATTAACAAAAAACATTGAGATACTAATATCATAGTTATGAATGCAATTACTAATTAGTAAGACAATGAATAAAATAATCACGTACAACAATGATGTCTCATTTACTTAAATAAGGTACAAAAGTATTTTATAATTCAAGAAATACACATTCGTACATAAGTCTTATTACAAAGCCGCGTAAACATAATACACACCGCTTTACAAAAAAATCGAAGCTACTCACATCTTTCACTGAACTTAATTTCTATTCTTATAAGATCGCCTATCATGACTGCCGCTTGCACAATCCACGGTGATAAGAGTTTTCCTCCTAGCGGCCCATTTCATTATGCAATGGGATTGATTTATGACATCCACCGACTATACGTTTATCGACCAAGAGGCACGATCACTCATAAAGAGCAAGCCATCATCTTTCATTGAATATGGGATGAAAAAAGCTTGCCTAAGTATCACAGCAATGAATGCAGAGTAAGAGTCAAAAATAATCGAAAATAACACATCGATGCCAATATCGGCTATGATATGGCTGCCGGAAATCCATATATCAATGTCTTACCACATGCATTTCTCTGGTCATGTAAGCCGAGGCGCGCATTCGACCACCTCGACTTAACATGAAATCATCCCTAGATGTGATCGTCAAGAACAATGTCCATTGATCCAACCTTAACCACACGGGCCTTAATCTGAGCATTAACATAAGGAGTGTATTGCTCATCATATGCCAATCTGTTAGCACCTTGTTCCTTTCTTACAACAAAGTAACTATTAAGGCGAAAAAAGGTCAACTAAACTAATGCAATGATTGGTAAGTTACGAGCTCCTTTAAGAACAATGTTAAATACCTCTGACACGTCATTGCCATTATCCCATATCTCTTCAACCTCCATCATGTGAAAGTGCCCATAACTCACAACAGGATCGCCTAACTATCACAGGTTTAAGAATTCACCCTTCCAATTGTAGTTATATGCCTATTGAATTTGCATTGAGTATTCACTAAAGTTGATCTGCATACCAAATTATTCAAGAGTTTATCTTTGAAGTTGGTCATAAAATTTCTTGCAAGATGACGCATGCAAATCCTGTGATAGGCAAATGATGCAGCCCAACCAAGATGAAGATCGCTTATTTCTGCCATAATACCTGGATGTCTGTCAGATATAATACAAATCCTCCTCCGTTGAGTTACTCTGTTTTTTATACATGCCACGAACCATCCCCAACTATCAATATTCTTGCCTTCTGTAATAGCAAATGTCAATGGAAACAACTGATTATTTTTGTCACACCCTATAACAATCAATATGCCTCAGATTCTCCCATACAAAATGTGTACCATCAATACTTAGCAATGGACTTATTAATGTCTAACCCTTCAATAGATGGCTTGAATGACCGTAACACGCTGCTGAAACATTCCCAAGAGTTTGGCACATTACTATCAAACGTTTTCTAAATTACAACACATCCAGTGATTTGCTTCGTTTAAGGCCAAGAACAAACGGGCGCCTCAAGATATGATCGGCAGTGTCACCAAATGCTGGCCCAAGTGTCTTATGCTTCTCCATCCAACGCTTTTTGTATTACAAATATCATATCCCCATTTCTCCATCAATTTGCTTGAATAAAGAAATGCAGACAATGTGAATCAGGCCTTAATAATCTCTGATATGCATAGCAAACTAAGTTTCAGTCTAATTTGATATTAACCTGATTTGTATAAGTGATTGACATAGTATATCTTATATTTATGATGACATCGAAGAAGATCTCATATGAAGCTGAGGTGACATCACATTTTCGATCCTTTCTTACATCTTAAAGCTAACAATTTTTTTGAGGATGCAACTACCACAAACTCTTGGTGTTATTTAATTGAGTAAATCTTTGCAGCCTCTTGCAAATCGGATTTTGAATTAAAAACTTAGCCAGGTACAAATTCTTCACTTGAGTATCCAGTAGTATGCTGCACCCATGGGGTCTAATCACTTGAAATAACATTACCAAAAGTTTTCAACATTTTCAAATCGAGGTGATGGTGGTAAGTGATAATGAACAGGACTTATCCGTCCCTCAAAGATTCGGTTATTTCAAACACAAGATGTCGCAGAGAGACATTACATCCCTTGTTCATTCTCCAAAACTTGGTTGAAAGTTTGGAAGGATGATACATGTTCATTAGCTTGAACATCTAAGTCTTCATTATATTCATCATCAACATCTTCATCAGATTCATCATTAGCTTCTTCATATTTGCAGTCTTCATCATCTCCATATACTCCACGTCTGTCAATATCCGGTGTAGGACTTCTACTAGGTCCACAACCATAGTCAAATTCTACAACCTTATCATTTTCGCGAACCAATAAATCTGTATAGCCACCTATAGATTGATTCACCTGCGGGCTCGACTTAAACCATCTTCAATATACAATTCACCTCGGCCCATGTCAATTTCAGGTGCCAATCCATGTTCAACATTCTAGCATACACTATCACAATTTCATATCGAAAATGTTGGAACATATGTCCACTTTTAGGGGATATTTCATAATTGAGGACTAATTTGAACATTTGTTTGTCAATGGTTGTCCTCTAGTATATCATATCACAAATCAAGTTCAAACCAAAGACATCAAAAGCCGCTGACAAAGTGACAATCTGTCTCGACAAATTTGACATTTGTTTCAATCCTCGCATATTTTCAGAATAACATATCATGGGGAATGGGGTTGGAATGCATTATAATCGACCACACAAATGGGTCTCAATAAGTTAAATAATATGAGAGGTCATTATCCTTAACATTTAACCACATCCATGGATAAAGTACAATAAATATGGTAATATTTTTTATAATTAACCTAAATCGTAAAAAGGTTAAATCCAGAAAATCCAAACACTACGTATTTAATATGTTCTTATAACGTAAAATAATTATTTTACATTTCTATAAATATAAACATTTTACATATGTTTATTCATGCATTTTTGCAGAATAAACTATTGTTTACCCAAGATCGGGGCTATGATTAAAAGTCATGGGGCAAAGTTTAAGAAAAAAAGTGTTACAAAAGTTTTTAATCAAATTCCTGATTTATTGTTGCATATTTGGGAGGGCACAAATAAGAGTAATCATCAAAAAAATCCAAATCTTAAAAACTTAGTTGCTAGCAATATAAAGTTCAAGAAACAAATAATACTTTAACATGATACAAAAAAAAATGAATAAAGAGTTCAGACAACGAATAACCCAAATAAAGAGTTTGACTATATGAAGTCTGCATAAAATACAATTAAGAAAAGATGACCATATCTAATGGCGTAAGGATAGGTCTGAGGTTTAGGTTTGCTATAAACAACCCACCTCTCTCCTCCTATATACAGTCGGGAAAATGGGCAAGAGAGGGTCGACATGTGTTCACATAAAGGAGATAAGGATTGGAAGATAAAGAAAACAAAGACTACAACAATGAGCACACACTCAATTCTTTTCCATATTTCGTAATTCCCAATTTCTCCCCTCATTTTTTTAGCTTCGACAGTTTTCAAACAAAAACCAAATAGGCTTTTGCTGTTTTTTGAAAATAGTTATTGTTCTTCAAATTTATTTGCTTTTTTTGTAATCTTTTTTTTTTTTTCAAGCAAGTTTTCTTTTTTTTTACAATTTTTATAACAATTAAAAGAAAAAGGAACCACATGTTTTTCAAACCAACAAGGAAAATGAACCAAAATTGTTCTCCTTGTTTGTCATAACAAAAAACAATTTTAAAACCATATCCTATCCAACTAGACCCTTAACTTCATTTTTAGAAGCAATTTGTCAACTACTCTTTCAAAGACGGGTGGATTTTAGGGAGTTTTTGACCCAAATAGTACTTTTAATTACAAAATATAAATCAAATACATATTTAAAAAAAAATTATCCAAATTAATGTATAAACTGCATTTAATACCTAATGATATATGAAATTGCAGACAGAATATTCGAAATATACTCCTAACAGCTGACTTGCTTCAGTGGTATATTAAAAACCAAATGGAATTGTTTGAAAATAAACGAGACTTACTCATTAATAAAGCCAAGAGCAATTAATATTTACCACTGAGGATATGAGAGGCATAAATCAATGTAAGTTTATATGCAATTATAAAATGGAGAAAATATGGAATAGAAAATTAGAAAGAATGGAAGACTTTAATGCAAAAATGAGAAAAGAATTTAAAAATGCAAAGGCCAAACATGGCCTTAACTCAAAAATATGGATAAGGTTAATTGGTCTCTCATTTTTGAGAGACCAAAAACGTAAAAGCGAGAGAAGAGAAGAGAAGGGGAGAAGAAGAAGAAGAGGAGGGGAGGAAGAGAATAGTTAAGAGAAGAGAAGAAATAAGAGCAAAAAGAATTCCTAAAGTTTTGTATGGATTTAATAAATTGCACTGATTCCTACTAATTGTATGTTATTCAGCTTCTCTGTCTCCCAAACCCTAGGGTTTGTTAGATTTCATCATAAACCACAGATTTAGTGCAGTGGCTTGGTAAAACCTCAAATTGTAATCGCTCAAAAATGGCCCCAGATTTTTATAATAATTTTTATTATATATTCGCGTGAATCGAGTCAAACTCGCTTTTCCGGAAATTTGATAAATTGATAAATTGCAAATGTAATTGAAAGCAGGAGCATATGATTTTAATATTATATGCCAAATGAGAAAATTGATCGAATCCCTGAAACCTCTAAAGTGGAAAAGGGCAAACGTGGAAATTTAAAATAAGGACCTAAGGGTCAATGACAACTCAAATAATAATGGGAACAAATGATAAAATGATAAATGATAGCTGAAAGTGAAATAAAGAGTCGAAATGCCAAAATGGAAAATGGGATTTATCAAGGGCCAAACAAGGCTCATATAGATTAAGTGACGGCTCAAAAGGTGGAAAAATTAGAATTGATGTTACGTGCAGGCCAAACAAGGCCTTACACCTCTAAAGGAAAATAAAGGCCAAAATGGTCTTAGGGCCTATTATATGAGCAATCCTGTATTTCTTTGAGGAAGAGAGGGAGCAGTAAGGGTAGCTGAGCTATGGCTTCAAAGAGACTGCTTTGTGTGTTTCTTCCACTTTTTGCTTCTAAAGGATCAAACAAATCCTACAAGATAAAGATTTGAAGAGGTTCAAGGTACAATCAAAACTCCTAACTTATTCTTTGATTGATTTTGGGAAAAGCCCCCAACTCTGGAGAAAAGGGTTTTCATTGATTCTGTAAACCACACTTGGGAGTTGCTGGCAGATTCCATGGTGGATTCGACATGGGGCTAATTATATAAAGATCAGGATGAAAATGAGTGAAAATTCTAAAATTAAACATTTCTCAAAACCCGTATGCACAGGCCAGGCTGAAAGTGATAACCCTGCATAGGATGCAAGGTAACCTGTGGACGGCATGTGTCAAAGGTGTGATCCGCATGTGGTGGGTTGTGGAACTGTGACTGCACAGTCAGCAACCGTACAAAGGTTCTAGCAGCCCCATTTTTGCATTATTTCGCCGTTAAGTCCCATATCTGCACACCGATTGTTTGTGGACCCCAAGAAATGATTAATGGAAGTTCAAATGTAAGAATGAGACTAAGTCAAAAACGCATCAGACCTCGTTTCTAATATTCGCTTTAGTATGATTATTTGCTTAACCACTAAGAGCCGAAGAGTTTGTGGCTTCGAATTAAATGTGAAGTCAACTCACTTGTGATCGGAGTATCAAAGAGAAAAGGAATCCCATAATCGGTCAGCCTCTACTGCTCTTTATTCTCTGCTTGTTCTACCTTTTCTCGCTTCGCTTTCAAGATTTGAAATGTTTGTTCTTTGTTCCCTATTTGTTTTCGCTCTAATTCTAATAGAAACATACATCGTAGTCAATCATTAGTATTTGAATTTGAATCACAGATTAAACGCTTTGTCAAACATCCCATTTATGCGTGTATTTGAACCACAGTGAAATTATCGTGACAAAAGTAAATCGATTTGAAGTGCAATATCATGACCAACATGACGATCTCACCAACCGACTCGCCATGAAGGTAACCGTAATTGTTGAATGTGTAATCATTATCGCATCGAACGACAAATGCATGCGATTCGCACAACCAACTGGCTGCGGAATGTCGATTTCTAGTTATATGTGAGATGGTATTATTGAATGTGGTTCAATATTGCTAATGACGACAAATGTGACAAAAGATTCACCAATCGGACCGCCGTGAATGTTGACTCTATAGCTATATGTGAAATCACAAACCTAAAAGCTTAAACATGATATAGAAAGTGTATCGATAAGCATCTTTTACATTACACAGATACTATAAAGGCATTATTTTGATAAATGCATGATATATATATCGAACCTGAAATGGAATAGAGAACTCCAGGAGTAGGAACCACTAATCATGAAAATGGTTAGCGTATTGTTTTATCAATGCGCCAGTGTACCGAGGATAGACAGCTGAAGTAAGACCTAAGATCGAGGAGCTCAGACACAGAGGAAGAATCGCTGAGTATGCTCCACACATGCATTCACCCATTCTCTTTCTCTAACATTAATATTTTGCAAACAATTTGGAACTCCTGAACTCTATTTTGTAAATGCATTTTAATCAGGAATGCTTGCGGGGGCTTGCCTAAAATGAAATGCTTTCGTAATTAAAAAGTTTAAAATGGAATAACACAAAACAAAAATGTTTTGAGAAGATAATCAAAATTTCTCGTGAGTAAATCGTTCCGTCGGGATCCGCACGGTGGTCGAACGTGATTCGGTCGCGACACTTTTGAAAAATAAAATTTAACAAAACGATAAATAAAAAGGATTTGATTAATGGCTTCGCCGCGCCCGGTTGCTCGACCGCAACCGGGCCTGCCGCTCAGGGGGTCAAAGTACATAAATGAACGTATAGCATGGAATCCTCCCTTTGATGGGTCGGGATTCATGGTTTAATTGCAAAGTAATGGAATTTGGGCTAGAACAAACTCCAACTAACCTATGTTGGTTTGTGTAAATGGGGCTATGATCTCCATATTAGAGTTGTTTTGGGAGTAATTCATGAAAGGTTTTTGAAGTAAGATAAGTATTTGAAAGATGAATCGAGAGAATGTGAGGCTACAAGATGGATATAGAGGTTTTGATGTGTAGGCTGAGACGAGATGGTTCAGCAGAAAAAGATGGAAAATGGGATGAAAACCACTATTTTCGAAGCATTTTCGAGGGGTGGTACCTGGGTGACCAACAGTGGTACCGGTACAACAGAGTGGAACCCACTATAAGTAAACAATAACCTGGTACCGGTACCGAAAATCAATGTTCTATTTTGAACCAGTGTTATTATTTTAGCCATAACTTGGTCATTGCTTATCCGATTTGAGTGATTCATGGTTGGATTAAACTGTGACTCATGAAAACAAACTCCATAAACAGGTAACCCTTCAAATTCGACTCTATTCGCCCAAAAATTCACACTTTAGCTTTCGGCTACAAGTTCAATCCAATTCTTCCGTCTCGCTTTTGAACATAGAGTAGTCCCGGTTGTTTCTAGACATATCTGAGTCATGCAGGCCTGACATTTGGGGTGATTCCAGTTGAGAAGAACCCTTAACACCTTAGTTTCAAAGAACATGTTGAACCAAAGGTCGATATGGAGTGCCAAGACCCTCGAAATGTGGTGGCTTCTCTAAATCAAGTCTTTGAATGTAAATGTGGCAAAATGACTACTTGGCATGAAAATGTTGGCAACTTGAGCTTGATGATTCAATTGGAACAGATTCCAATTTCAAGTAAAGTGTGATTCATAGAGAAACAAGAATACATGAATGATGTGTGTGAAATACATAGGCATCATAATCAGTATTAAGCATATGAAATGCCATATGTAATAGGTATGAAACAAGAAAAATATAGTGAATGCAATATGTATGGGACGTGTTCATTTAAACATGAATATGATATGAGAAACATGAAAACGAATCAAACATGAACATTTAACATGAAAGGTAATATGTCATGAAACACAGACGATTAAGATAGGCGGAGTTCCAAAGACATATGATAGTACGACTACCCAGGACCGAAAACAACGAGCGGACGTTCGATGGCGTTTCTAAGCACTCTACGCCAGCCGCTACAACACTCGGCTAATGCAAAGTGTGCACGCCTCGACCGCCCGACACCTCGCCAGTGCTACGACATCTTCCTCGCCGCACGCGCGCACGCCTGATCTGCTTCTCGGCACTCCCGCTGCGCTACGACACTTCGCTACATGGGCAGACACGCTCGATTAGTGTTTCGGAGACTCGCGAAGCACGGCATTTCCGTTAATGCGGTAGGCAATGCTCGACGGCAAGTTCTAAGACCCGCTTAGTGTTACAGATTATTTCTATTACGTACACACGTTTCCGATTGGTGGTTCGGCACTCCTCGCTAGTGGTTACAAGACCTCGCAAGATCAGACAGTTCTTTCCTGCACTTATCGGTGGGGCCGCGGTCCTACTTCATTTCTTATGATTGGTCCGTTAGTCAAACAGTTATACGATAAAGATTCTCGAATAAAGAACAAGAGTATAGAAATGAATATGGTAAAAGATATGAACAAAATTCCACCGTACCTCCGAACTGCTCCCAGTAGTACCTACGTACTTTTGTACAAGTAAAATTTTTGTGTAGTACCTACGGTACTCCGTGATCGCAATATAAGTATAAGTTCCGGTAATACAAGTATAAGTCCAAAGATACCTACCTACCTCCGTATAATGAATCTATGTAGAACCTATGGGTACCTCCGTATAATGAATCTGTGTAGAACCTACAGGTACCTCCGAACAAGCAGTAAACTCCAGAGTATAAGTAATAAACTCGTATGCTAAGTCTAATTTCAGAGTACCTTGGGCGGGTACCTCCGTACATTACAGATGCTTTATAACTCCTGGGCCAGAGATTTGATAAGTATATGTGATATGACAAGCACGTGTATAAGTATCTTGTGAAGGGGCGATATGAACTGATAAGACAAATATGTGTCCTTCTAAGAGATATGAACCAAGATAGAACCTACCGCACCTCTCGCATAAGAATATGTCTGATTTGTATAATAAAGCTACGGAACATAAACCATGTAAATTTGAATAATGAACAACAAGAGAGAAAAGAATCTCACCCGTCTGATCAGAGCATACTGGGTATTTCGTAGGCTCTATACTCTTCATGAGATGTAAGAATTTTTTGTTAAAGTCACAAGGTACAAGTAGACAAAATTCATGTAAATGACATGAATAGGAACACGACTCGAACCGAGAAAGTCATGAAACACAGGGAAGAGACGACCTGATGTCTGACATGAATATGTATAAGTCTCAATACAGATTATGATATAAACCGACAACTGCTGCTTTTGGATATGTTCCAATGCGTATGAACTCCCGCATATGTATCCGTTGTGATCCGCACTCTTCTATGACCTCAATGCTCGTATCCGATATGTGGCACCCCGTATAAGTCCCGACTTGACCTCATATGTATTTTGATATGACTGACTGCTCCGATTCATCAGATATATGTGTTAAGCTCTTGTTCAATATGATCTCGAATTCACATACATGTAGAAGATATGAATTTTGATAACCCGTAAAGACATGACACATGGAAGTAATACTAAGATGATAAATGATTAGAATTTGAAGATGAAAACCTATAAAAATATGACAAGTTAGAAGTCACACAAAAACAGGCTTCGTTATATGCATATGGAAGAGTAAATGGGGTAAAAGATTGTGACGATTTATTATTGTTATTAGTCGGTCCCGCTTTATATATGTTTCCCACAAGCGTAAAGCTTAGCACTCGTGTGTCCAATCCATGGTACTAAAGAGGAGGCAAGAGATAGATTCGCCACCAGTGACAGTCATCTCTCAGAGATAGGTGCTCACTCAAAGACTGCTTTCCCTCGCGATCTCCGATAAGCTTGTATTAGACATGTGCATGTATAAGTAGTTGTATCGTAAATGGGACCCTTAGTATATGTGTTTAACATTTCATGGACACCATTCCGTGGTAGTTTTCGTTTTATGTAAATTGTTTCTTCTGCTATTACAGAAATTGTTTGTATACCCATCTAAGACAAGTTCGTTCGAAAGAACAGTTCAATGAGAGTCCTGAAGATATAGTCTCTCGCACTTTAATTCCGCCGATCCGCCATCTGTGGTCGTATCGAATCGCGCGACAGAAGATGTCCAAACCATAAAATTTATATCCAACAATGTAATCAAGAAACACACCACATAAAACCTTAAATTTATGCTAATTTTCTTCTCACATAAAACCTTCTGATCAATATCCCTAGGAGACAAATTTATAAACAATTTTATCAAACCTATAAATTAAAAAAAAAACTATGACTTTTGATTGACTGATTTTTACATAGACAAAAAATGATTGATTCTCAACACTGCCACCAGAGATCATTCAATCCCCAGCAGTTATGTAACACCCCAAAATATACCCTAGTTGTTTTCAACATGTTTAGGGTATTTTGTAGGCATAAATTAAATTTTTCGTAAATTAAATGCGAAAATATGAAAACTTAGGAACCCGAAAATTGTACAAGTTATAAGGGCAAAAGTAATTCACAAAAGGGTATGTAATTTATGTTGTTAAGATTTAAGGTCATGCAGAAATAACTAAAATCAAATACAAATCTTTAAGACGGAGGACTATAAGGCAAATAACTTAAAACTTTCACTATAACAGAAGAGACCAAAATGGATTATTTTTGGTCTCCTAAACAAGCTTCATGGGAAGGAGAGGGGAAGAGGAAGGAGAAGAAGATAGGAAGAAAGGGAGGAAATCAAGCCAAGGTACGGACTTCCTGTATGGATACATGGTTTCGTATGGAATTGCAGTGGGATTGCATGATTTCAGACATGAATTACTCGGGTATGATTGTTGTGGTTTTCCTTGAAGATTAAATTGGTTCCCTTTTCTAGGCTCTTGTTAAGAAGACATCCTGAACTCTAGATTTATGGAAGTTTGCTGAAAATCCTAGTTGACAATGTTTAGATAAGTGAATCCTTCACACCTGTTTTGGTAGAATCAGAATCGCATAACCCCTTGATTCTTTGATCAACAATGAATTCAGATAGTTTCTGAAGGATTTTTTGATGAGTGATGAAGAGAAGTGAATTTGGGGAAGAAAAGTGTATTTAGCAAACAGAAATCGTACCATTTCGGGCAAATTCCTGAGACCTGCACTCGAGACAATTTTTCAATCCTTAGACCAAGACAGTGATGCAAAGAATAAACTCGCACTTGCATTAAACTGATCAGACGGCATTTTGTACCTGCATCGATCCCGTACCCCCGGCACAAGGTCGAGCCAGACGTGGCACAGTGGTCCTTGCACTGCGAGTTGTTTTTGCGTACGGCTTTTAAAATACGCATTCAGTAAAGTGAGAAAAGGATGAAATTAAGTGAGAATGTACTGCACTGCCGCCTCTCTACGAGTTCGATTGGAGCAAAAAGTTCCTATGCCCTGGAGCACAGATAGAAGTTTCGAACACATATAATCGTAGGAATACCTAAGACTAAGTAGTAAATGACATGGCACTGGTCACGACGTAGCAGCACGTCCCCTCGACAGTACTCAAGACTTCCCGACAAGGTTCCCAAGACTTCCGACAGTACTTGCGACTCCCGATTAAAGGCTTCGCACTCTTGACAAGACAGATTCCGACAGCGTCCCAAGATCCCGATTAGTACTTCAGTACCCGATAGTGCTATGACACTCTGCCCCGTTACGCACTCTCGTCTCGATTGAAGGCTACGACACCTCCGTCTGCACTGACACCCCGGCTTTCAGGCACACATCTCCGTACCATATAGCATTCTTCTGGATACTTATTGTGTCAGTGTCTACACTTTATTAGCACCCGGTTCAGGTATTCCCTGCACATGGGCTTTATGTGGGATAATAACCTCGATAATGAATAAGAGGAAACAAATGTGTATCGTTCGATTCAGAATATCTCCCTAAAAGTATTTCGAATAAAGAATAAGTTTGTAACTCCTACAGGAGATCCGAATAAAAATAAGTCTGTTATAAGCACAAGTCCAGACACAAATAAGCTCTCAGAACTCCTATGGAGACCCGATCAAACATAAATCGTTATAAGCATAAGTTTCGAATAAGAATAAAATTCGGACTCCTACGAGAGATCCAATAAGTATAAGCTCCGTTATAAGCATAAGTACTTCAGATAAGTCTCATGATATGGAGGCACAATGATATCCGCATGTTATATGCTGAACATAAATGTGTGTACATGCATATTACATATAAGCCTCCCAATTTCAAACAGAAGCCTTAGGCACGGGGTTTTAACCGTGAGGCATAGTGGAGAAGACGTCTCGAGAACTTCCGCATCCCATTGCAATAACACACGAGTAGTGGGTTCATCAACGCAGGTTCTCATGCTCCGACCGCAATTGCAAATGTATAGTTTTTGAATATGCAAATTGTAACACTTCAAAATATACCCCAGCCTTTCGACATGTTTAGTGGCATTTGTAGTCGTAATTTGAACGCTTCGTGAGTTAAATGCAAAACAAAACGAGAAACCCTGAATTTACATTTAAGGATAAAATTGTAATTTATCCAAAGAGGGACTTAAAAGTCATAAGTTAACAAGATTTGAGGCCAAAATGAAATAAAGGAAACTTGGAAATACTAAATGTCAAGAGTCGGGACCAAAAGCAACAAAGAAATTAACTCAAAATGGGCTTTAAGGCCAAACATGGCCTGGTTAAGATATTTTACTAAAGACCAAAATTGGTCTCCTTACCTGGAGAGCTAAAAACGGATGGGAGAAGGAGAGAAGAAGAGGAAGAGGAAGAGAAGAAGAAGAGATGAAGCAAAGATCCAAAAAGGTATGGAAACTAACCTTGATTATGGATTCTATGAGATTTGGTATGGATCTTTGGTTTTGAATGGTTAATATCTTGCCTCAAACCTAGGGTTTGTTAGGATTTCATCCTAACCAAAGATGTATTGAAATTAGGTTATAAAACTCGTGCCAAGCACAAGATGATTATGTAATCCTCCTTTAGGTTGATTAATGGTTAAATGAGAAATCGAAGTTGGTGGCTTAGAACAAACCCTAACAAATCTTGGTGTTGGTTCAGGTGGTTAAGACCCATATTAGAATGGTTTTGGGAGAAATTCATGAAAATTTGGAAGAAAAGATAAGTAATGAAAGATAATTTGAGAAGAAAAGAGATTATAAGATGAATTTGAAATGGTTTTGATGTGCAGATGAAGTATGTAGTCGGGATTCGGGGGTATCAACACATGCAAAATGGGAGAAAATATTCGCATTCTGATGACACTGCACCCACAACCTCGAACATGCACCGCACATTTTGGGTCTCGGGTCATTTTTGGCCAACACGCACTCCAGACAGGTCGAGGTGCACCGGCACATGCAATCGTTCTCGCTTTCCCATTCCGACTCAGCTTTGCATTTAGCCATAACTTGCTCATTTCTTATCCCGAGTTGAGGATTCATGGCCACCAAAAATAGATTTCTGCTGAGAACCAAACATATAGAAATAAAATCGTCAATTTTGATTCTCTAAGTGGCCCATAAATTCACTCCAAAGTGGGGTCAGGCAGTTTCACCTCGCTTCCGCCTTGATCATAGAGCAAATCCGGCTGTTTCAGACGCATTCGAAGCCTTTGCATGTCCGATTAGGTGATTCCATTGAGGAGAACCCTTAGCACCGTAGCTTCAAATAAATACAACAACCGTATCAGACATGAAGTTGCCTCCTGAAAAAAATCCAGACTGTTCCAAAGGCATCCTGTGAACTGACTATTATTTAACATAAAACGCCATAACTTTGTAGTTCGATGATCCAATTGAAATAGATTCCTAACTTAAGAAAAGTAGATTTATCAGGGACAAGAATACATGAACGGATGTGAATACACTCATTCCCGTATAATATGAAATGCGTATAGATATGTTCATGAAACATGAATTTGATATGAAACATGAAAATGAACTGAAATTTGAACATGAACATGAATATTAAAGGTAATACGTCATGATCACAGAATGTGATTAAGAGAGGCTATAAGTTCTGAAAGACATATGATCATATGACTACCTAGGACCAAAGAATGAATGAGGATCGCCTGATTAGTGCTACGCAAGACTCCTGCTCAGTACTTTGAGATCCCGATTAGTGCCACAAGACTCCGATTAGTGCTCAGATTCCCCGGATGAAGTGCTACTAAGACTCCGTTCGCACTCCCCCAGACTTCGGCTTGAGTGCTACGGCCCTCAGCAAGATCAGACATCACCTTTCTCAAAGTACTTATCAGGCTAAGGCCCTACTCATTTCTTATGATTGGTCCCGTAGTCAAACAAGCTTATATGATAAGACTCTCGACCAAAGAATAAAGAGTAAAGATCTCAATGTACCTTGTATCTTTCCGTAGCACCTCACGGTACCCGTATCCGATTAATCTCATAGTACCTCTATGGGCACCCGCATCGCAGTGGTCAGCGAGAGTTCCAGAGTGCACCCACCGTACTCCTCGTATAGGTAAAACAAGTATAAGTCCAAAAGAGTACTCCATGTACTCCCGTATCGATAAAATAAGTATAAGTCCAAGAACACCTACTGGGCAATTCTCCGAACCGGGGCAAATCGAATATGGCTAAGATATAAACCGAGCAACGCATTTGTTTTTGATATGTCTCGAATCCGTATGAATCCCAGTGATATGCACCTCGTCTGGGTGATCTCACTCGCATGAATCCAATGCCCATATCTCGATATGTATCAACATAAGTCTCGATTATGTTCACTTACTGCATTCTTATCACGTACCTTTCGCATGAATAAGATCCGAAATATAAGAATCAGTTTTGCAACACGTTTATAAGATCCGTAAGACAAGCATATGCTCGTGACGACATGTATAAGATCCAAATACATGTATAAGTTCAGAATACCAAGATAAGATCCGCAAGACATGATACATGCTTCAGAGGTACAAGCACAAGATACAAAGTATCTCCCAGACAAATATAAGTTCTCGGGCACTTACGCAGTACTCCCGTATTTGATTAATTTCCGTAGTACCCCACTCGCACATCAGACTGGACAATCAGAGTACTTACTTTCGCACTCCATATAAGCTCCTATGATAAATCCTAGTGGGGCATTTTACGAGTACTCCCGTATGAGTATAAGATAAGTTCGATATAAACACAAGTGTGTGTCTCTTTTGGGACATTAACAAGTAGTACCGTACCGCATAAGAATAAGTTCCAAGAATACCAAAGATACGCCTCGCATCTTCGTGGATACCTACCGGCACTTCCAAACAAGTGCACTCCGTATATAAGTATAAACCCTATGGTATAAGTGAGTCAAATTTTAGTACTAAGGGCACCTTCTCAGAGGCATAAGATTCGCACCTACTGAGTCCCGAATAAACATGAGTCTCGCAGGCATGTCTGACAAGGATAAGTTCAGAATTTACTGAGTCCCCGAATAAAAACATAAGTCCGCTATAAGTATAAGTTTTGAATATGATAGTTTCAGAACCTTGCAGGAGTCCCTAACAAACATGCAGTCTGCGTAAGAGAAAGCTCTAATATGATAAGTTCTAGACTCTACGGAGTCCCGACAAACATAAAAGTCTGTCATAAGTATAAGTTTCACAAGTGATAAGCTCAGAATTCTACTGGAGTCCCTAATAAACATAAGTTTGTTATAAGCATAAGTTTCATGATAAGAATAAGCTTCCGTAACTCCTACGAGATCCGACAATAAGCCTCTATTATAAGATGGTGAAGTACTTGTATGAGTTCATACATAAATGCATGAAAATCATAATAAGGCAGTCATTGTTTTATGCTAAATGTATATGCATAAGACATATGTTCCCACTGCCGCAGTTTGAAGCACGTTTTAATCCTGTAGATAATACGAGAAGACATCTCAATATCTCCCGCATACCGCCGCTAACACACTAGCAGGGCCCATCACTACGTGTCCCGCGCTCCGACTTGTAATCAGAAAAGCACGCGCTTGTACTTCAGAATTCGACCTGAGATACGGGTGTATATTTTCTACGGACACCACCCGGTGGTAGTTCTTTGTTTATGTATATGATATTTTGATTCTTCTTATAAGATGCGCCATACCCACAGCATAAGTTCGCTTAAAAAAATCATAAAGAGTCCCAAGATATGGTCTCGCACTCGAATCCTGCCTCGATCCGCCAATCTAATGGGACCTGAATCGAGGTGTGACATAAACTGACTCTGTGATCAGACATATGACATCAGAACACTACTACGTGGTAGTTTTATTTTTGACTTTTGTATATGATATGTTGACATATTATAATACTTGGATATACCAATGTCCGATTGCCAGTAAAGAGTCCCAGATATGTTCTCGCACTCGAACTCTAGTTTCTATCCGCTAATCTGCCAGACTGAACAACTGGGTGTGATGTTATACAAAACTTGTTCGACCTCAATATATAAAATATGTTTTCTGCTGTGTAAGTAACACTTTTCAATTAAAATTAGTTTTGGTCTAAATCACTGCAAGTGCACAGGTTATACAAGTAATAAAGTGGATTTTTAAGTCCAGATATCATTCCCACGATGATTAATTTTGAAAATCTAAAGATTAACTATTCTCACTACTCAAGATCATCACTATTTGAACCTCTAATTTTCTGTAGATGATTATCTTTCTAAAATAAATTGAATAAAAAGATAAAGAAATGCTAAAAAATATATGAATTGTAAGTGCTTATTTGATTGAAATAACATCAGAACTAAATCATCGTCAGGACCATCACTTGTGCTCTCAAACAAATATAAAGTATGGGACATGAACACTGAAATTGTCCAAGAGCAAAGGTAGTGTAGCTTTGGGATTTCTCCTCACACCACACATTTCGCTCTCCAGCTTATCACATTTCTATCTAAAGCCAGTGGGTCTGAAATGCTACTTGTAAGACTTGATTCTCTTTAAGATCTGGATGTTTTTCCTTCTCGGTACTTCATAGCCATCTCCGAGGACCTGGAAATTGCTTGCCCTTATAGATAGGATAATGCAAGCCCTTCCAAGATAATTGATACTCTGGTAATCAATGAGACAAAGAATTCCTTCTCCTCTCGATTAGGAATCTTAGCTAACACGGTGATTGAAATTATTCTTCCACCCGAGATGAAACCTCCCCGCACTAAACCAAGACTCCGCAGGTGGATCATAACTCGTGGAACACACCTCTCGCCGTCACTCCAAGAGGGAACTTGAAGTCGAGTTTAGAACATCACCGTTGATACTAGAGCGGACCCAAAAGCAGTGCATTAGTTCAAATAATATCGCGTAATTTACCTCAAGGACCTTCGCTCTTTGGAGCAGTCCATTTCTCGTGGTTACCTGTAGGATTCCTGAAATCAGAGCAATGACACAACTCTTTAGTACCAAACACTGGAGTATTCAACACAATCCACTTAGGAGTAATACCACTTAAATCACTCACCCTTCATATCCAAAACAACATTAAAATAATAAAAACAACAATCTAAATAAATATTCTTCCCAGAGATAGCTTAGTTTCAAATCTGACTGCAAATGACAATGGATTAGTTGGATCAAACAAATTCATTGAAATTGTAACGTACTAAGAAAATGAATTCAGTAAAAATTCTCAAATTCCATTGAAGTTCAGACATAAATTGAAGTGATTTACATTAATTAGTTCTGACCTCGTCAGATTATCAAGCCTAATCCCCAAAAAGAAAGAAAACAAATTGAAACAAAACTAAAATATAAAGAAAATAAACCTAAAATTATATACAATGAGTATTCCCCCACTTATTCCAAGCTTCGAAAAATCTTGGATGAAAAGCTATAGCTGAATGTGTGGCACCTCCCTAAAAGCTTTACTTATAAGCTCGTTCGCCTTAAAACGAAGACAATTACGACGCTGAAAAGCCCCAAGAAAAATCATGCTCCCAAGATCATGTCGTATGCTGTCGCGACATCAAATTACTATGTTAGCGGGTTAACTCTAGTGTCGCCATTACTGCCCAAGCAGTCCACTTTGATGTTCCTGCGATGTCGCGCTGGCATTGATTTGGTAAGCAGGATTATTATGCTACCATGAGCCACGAACAGTACCGGAGGTCGCGTGGATACTGGTCCGAAAGAGCTTCACCTGACTACTGATATCATAAGCGACATTGTTTGATCCGATGTTGCCACATTTCCTGCATCTTCTCTTTGAGCCGCTTAGCGATGTTGTGACATTGAACCGTGATAAAATGCGACATCGAACACTTGATGTTCTGAGGCCCTCTATTAATGTCGTGGCTGATGTCGTGATATTTTTGGCGCGGATAAACAGAACATTGCTGGTCTCACCACCCGATCGCTTGATCCGGATGCCTCACATCAATGATCCGATGTCGCCGATATCGCGAAGTTTAGTTCTCTACAATTCAAGCCACGACAGCTCGCCGCCGATTTCAGTGGAAATGTCAGCGGACATTGCAATTCCCTCGCTTACTTTAACAACGTCGTGAATGTCGTGACACGATGTCAAGAAGATGGTATGCAATATTGCATATCAACTCTATGTCGCGCAACACTGTATCTCGCAGTTTCGATTGCTTTACCCGATGTCGCTGAACATCGGGCTGACGTCACTACATCGGGTCATGTCGCTACATTAGAATGATTCTATGTTATGATGTCACTATTATTGAATTCTGAGTTCCGTAGTCTTCGAGTGATGTCACGCCCGCGTCGCGGCGATTTCCTCGACACAGAGTAACCGCATGACAAATCTCCATACGATGTCGCCATATTATCACTTCGCCTTTCGCTTCCATTTTTCCCGCTTTTGCCGCTCGCTTTCTTCAAATTTCCACAAATAAATTGGTGAAAATTTTATAATTTTAACATTCAATAAACCCGGGAACATACTTGAAAAAATAGGTTTTAAAAATAGATGAGTTTTAGACTCATCAAACTCCCCAAACTTAAAAGTTTCCATTTGTCCTTCATAAAGAAAATGCTATTTGTTTGTCCTCAAACAATAAAAATCTCCGATTTTTAAAGACATTTTTCAATTAAATCATTTTTTTCGTGCAAAACAAAGAATTTGCCCTCAGTAGTATTTCAGCCAGACATCAATTTAATTGCTTTCATTTTCATAATCTTAAAATTTCAATTTAGGATTATTCAATACAAATATGTAATCTTATAATTAATGTTCAGATACGCTTCTGACTATGAGTGTGTTTGTCTTCCTTTATTACTAATTTGTAGATTAGGGCAGCCTTGGTGATAGTCACTATGCACGCAGCCCCATAGAGTAATTCTAGGTCCCATGTGGCTTGCTGGTCATATTATTCTCCACTACTGGGAAGTATTAACACAAACCTCAAAATCAAACAGACCCCTTCTGGTTTTTGTAAATGCGGCGGTTGGGTACTTCGGGGCAGATGATCGGATATTTAAGGCTTTTTCAAAGTTTACCTGCATCAGCATATATTTTCTCAACATTTTGGCCTTCAACGCCATCCTATTTTTATGCTAAAATAGCATTTCAACACCACCAAACTTGATCTAGTGCATTTCCTCTCAAGGCTTCTTTCCTTCCACTACTATTTCAATTATGCTCCAAGCTCTTCTTTTTCCTATTTACGGTTGCCTTGAATGGTGTAATGTTTCGCTTCTTATGATTTTTACCACTCCTTAGCAAGCTTTGGGGTTAGTAACTCCATACTCAGCTGACATTAGGTACTAGGTAACACCCCAAGAACCAATGGCTCTAGGATAAGCCTACAAGGCAAAACACATCCCCCCTTTAAATTGTCATTCTTTTCAAATTTTCTCTTCTCACAGTAACCTCCTTTAGTGTCAACTTTCCCCTCAATCTGTTCTTCCCTTTCTCTCACTGATCCACCCCTCCCTCCCTACTTTCCAATTCAAATCTTTACCAAACCTCATCCTCCTTGATCACTCTTTTGCTCATCGATCTTACAGCTTATGCAAATTCGTGGTTCTTACCGGTAAGGTAAGACCCTAAGGAAGGTTTGGGTTCTTCTTTGTGGCTTTGATGATAAAATGACACTTGTGTCTCAATCAGTGTACAAAAGCGGCGCTTAAAAGATATCAAAATGGTAGGTTGAAGGCCCAAATCGGCCCAAAGATGAATAGCCTAAATCATTTCGTTGGTTGTAATGCCTAAGATTTCGCCTTTAAATAATAATGCCTCAAGTTCTAGGACTCGAGATTTATCGGTAGTAAGTCCATTGAAGTGTTCCTAACCTGCCACAACAAGTTTTCAAGGTACTTATAACCAACGGTTAGTTTGGGTCATTTTTGAACCCCAGACCATTCAATCGGGGGGACTATAATTATTAGCCTCTTATTACCCTTTGCTTCAATTTCCTCGCTTTTTTAGAATCTAAAATTTAGCTTATCTATCCTTGACATCACAACTTAAAACTCCGCTTCAATTATTCAACCTATTTGCAGTACTTCGCAGCCCGGCTTTGTTACTCCTTTTCATCTCAAGTAGCTATGCATTAAGTAACTGAATTTCAATTATTCTCAAATCACAAACTTCATATTTATTATAGATTTCAGATATGCAAAATTAAAAGGAAAATAAGAATAATAAGAAAAATTTGCACACAAAATTTAGAAACCGTTTTATCCACGCAGAACAAAATTACAATGGGATTGATTCCCAAGATATAGCAAGATAGAGAAAGATAGAGAGAGAGATAGAGAGTGTAAAGAGACAGAGCTCATTTCTTTTCTCGGGATTTTTGAGGGCCTCAGATTCACCGGGTTCAAATTTATACTGCTCGGGAGAGGGAGTGAATTTAGGCTCGAGACTTGGTTTACCAATTGAACTAATTTGTCACGCCCCTAATCCTGGCCCGACCTGGACATGGATCCGAACCTATTTCCGGACGCGAGACTCCGGGGGATCGACTCTTTACCCGATTTTTTTAAATTGAATCGTACTGGGTGGGTACGCCCACAACTTATAATAATTCAAAATCATATCAAAAGAACTACCACCGGAGTGGTGTCCATCAAAATCTAGACACATATAACTGAGTCCCATTTACATATACAAAACTGAACTTTTACATTACAAATCGTGAGCTACGAACTCACATAGTGAACCTTCTCGTGTGTTAGCTCAGCAAAGATGAAGCCTTCTATCCTCCTCCTGCACCTACACCTGACAGTAACCCGTGCTGCTTTACGCTTAGTGGAAACATTTTTATACGCAAACACATATTACAGATAATAAGCATGTATCGTAATATTCAGCATTCACATGTAATGAACTTATACAATTACTTAGGCTTATACGCACTTATGCTGTCCGTGAATTTATACTTATCACATTCTTGATCTTATACTCTCACTCGTGATCCCGTAGGAGCACAGAGTTTATGCTTATCCGGGAGGTCCTTGCGCACCGCATCGGGTACTTATATCTGGTTTCGCACCCGTATGAGCTTACGTGTGGACTTATGCTATACCACGTGTATTTATACCTTATACTGCACGGAGTTCACACTTATCTCTGGGAGTGGTACCTGCAGTACTATAAGCTCCAACAAATCAGACTTATACAGATACATGTCAGGTATGGACACTTAGTCCATACCTAAGATGCATCATACGTATACATATACTTATTTTACGATACGAGAGTACCTCTTTAGGTACTCATCATCGACTTTATACTTGTTTTTTTACTGTCATGTGAGTACCCATAGGTACTAATGACTTATACTTATTAGGATCTCCTGTAGGAGTTACGTAGTTACCCTTATGCAGAACTTACACTTATAATGCATTTATGTTCATTCCTGGGACTCCCGTAGGAGTTACGAGCTTCTTCTTATCCGTGACTCAATGTTTATTTCCATCTCGTAAATTTCGTAGAGTTACAAACTCATTCTTAAACCATGTAGTTTATACTTGCCCGAAGATAATCCAGGTATCACAGTAGATTACTTTAACGCGGTACCGCATCAGTAGAGTTTTATTCTTGTCTTACTGATCTTATTTTGTACACTTAACATGTACTGCTCTTACTGATCTTATACCCGGTATTACTGAACATGTACTTGTCTTACTCGATCTTATACTAAGCTTATCTGCACAAAAAGTACCAGAGAGGTACTGCCACATTCATTATACGAAGGTACCCGTCTACACCACCGGATTTATACTTTATCGCACACCACAGATACTACAGGTACTCACAAAACTCACTCTATATTACTGACACCAAGTACTCATGGTACTGCAGTTTGCAATTTATTCATGGTCAGAGTACCTCGTAGGTACTGGCGTATCTTAATCAAAGACGAGTACCCGAAGGTACTACGTAACTTAATCGCATTCGTGGAGCACCCGTAGGGTACCACGCAATCCTGGGCAGACAGACTTGATTAGAGACGGAACTTACGATACGTATGCACCAGAGGTATTTCACTGTAACTAAATCGAGACAGACTCTGACCAAACGAAACTTATTCCGACATAAGAGTTATCGGGATGGTGAGTACCAGAGGGTACTCATGCACGTATACGCAGGCGGGTCATCTGTGATCTTTACTTTATTCTTTATTCGTGGTCCTATCATATAACCTGCTTGACTACCCAGACCAAGAATACGGAATGAGTAAAGACACAAAGACACCAGTACCCTCGTAAGATACTATACAATACTATGCGTAGCACTACGACAGATGCTGCAGCACTTAACAGATTATCGCACTACAATAGAAATGCCAGAGGCACTCACTGGGAAATCGGCTAATTAATCGTGAGTGCCGTGAGCATTCAATCGAGTACCGGCATTAATCAGAGTGCCTGAGCACTACCAGAGTACCGAAGTACTAATCAAAGATTATGAGCGCGTATACTCAACAGAGTACCGAAGTACTATTCACAGACAAAGAGTGCCGTGTCATTTAATAACCGGGTCTTAGGTGGTTTTGCTAAATTCATATGAGTTCAAGAATCTTACTATCTTATACTAGCATTCTAGCCACATTAATGCGGTTCATGACAGATCGTATTCCATATAATGTAAGGCATGATGAGCATGTAATCACACCTTAATCATGTATTTCATTCTTCTATGAATCTACTTTACCCAGGGAATTGGAAAATCCAATCCAATCGGACTATCCAAATCTCGTTATGGCATTTTCATGCCAACTAGTCTGCTACCGATTTACCGAAGAACAATTTGAAGAGTTTATTTTCCAGTGCCTTTGTCTCGATATTTACACCGTGATTTTGTGATTCTCTTTAAAGCTAAGGTGCTAAGGGTTCTATTCCCCACTGAATCACCCAATTCGGAGTTAACCCAACTCGTTACGTCCTAAACATCCCTTATTCAATTCCATAAGTTCAAAGGACTACTCCATGTTCAAAGTCGGAATCAGAATTTTCTCTTGCACATGGTCCCACCCTCCTTGAGGAATTTTTGGGCCACTTAGATCAGAATTTGGGCGATGCTTTTCTTAAGTTTGGTTCTCCTTGAAGTCTATTTCATTGTGTGAGCTTTTCACTGAATCACTAAAATCGATAATAATGAGGAAGTTATGGCCAAATACTTAAAATCGGTCTAAACAGAAATCCGCAACGCGGTACTTGCACATGCCCAACATGTACCGTACATGTTGGCCAAAACGACCAGAATACGAATGTGTGTACGGTACAAGTTCAAAGTGTACCGTGTCAAGTCTCCTAGTGCCTTAATGTGTATTTCCATTTTCATGCACTTTTCCATCCCTAAACTAAATCTATACTTTATATACACTTCAAAATCATTTCAATTCAATTGAATCTCTTTTGATACTCTCAAATCATCTTTCCAATTCTTATCTTTTCAAACCTTCCATGAATTACCTAAAACCTATTCCAATATGGGTTATAACTCATACACAAATCAAATCCTCAAGTGATTTGTTAGGATTTATTCTAAACCCTAATCCAATTACTCCTCACCAACCATGACTCATCCTCAAAGAGAGATTTAAGGAGCTTGTGCTATACTGTGGCCTTTACCTCTCCTTACTTGCCATCATTACCGGGGTTAAGATGAAACCCCAGGCAAAACCCTAGGGTTTGAGCAAAGATAATCACCATACAAACCCAAAGATCCATGCCAAAATCTCTGTTGTAATCTATAATCGAAGGTGAGTTTCACACCTTCGCCTCGATCTCGCTTGAATCCTCCCTTCTTCCTTCTCTCTCTTCCTTCCTTCTTCCTCTTTCTCTCTACGGTCTCTCTCTCCCACTTGAGACCAAATTGGTCTTAAATCCCCATGGATTTGATATTGTAAGGCCATGCTGGTCTTAAATAAAACCTATTTTTGGGTTAACTTTCTTTACTCTGCCAAACAGTCCTTCAATCTCCTTGGCCATTTATAGTTCAATTCTCTTTATGGTATTTTGGCTCTACCTTTTCAATATTAGACTTTAAGCCCCTTTAACTCAATTACAAAACTGTCCCTCCAAGTTTTGTAACTGTCTTCTGCTTCATGTTTCAGTATTTAACTCACGAAACATCTCAAATTAGGTTTACAAAATACCCTATACATGCTCTAAAACGACTAGGCAGGCTCTCGGGTGTCACATAATTTCTCCCTTGTTGAAGATACCACTACAGTAAAGCATGTTGCCCGATTAGCTCATCCTCTACCTCTCTTCCCAACAGAATCTGTGAGATCCTTTTCAAATTCAATTCCTCGGGGCTTGATACATATTTGTAAACTATCCCCAAAAATAGCCTTTTCGTTTTATTATTCTACTTTATAGCATTTTCTCACATTATAATTTTTTTTATTTTTTTATTCATATTTTATTGGTTTTAAGTTATAAAACAGAGGCTTTTAAAGTGAGAATTCAGATAGTGGATTAATGCATCCCAAATTAAGCCCTAGTAGTTTAATGATATGTTTAGGGTATAACACAAGTTAAATTTGAATTTTTCGAAATTTAAATGCTAAGTGAAAAAAAAAAAAACCGGAGTTAATACAAGAGTCAAGGTTAAATTGGTAAAATGTCAAAATGAGGACCTAAAGGTCATAAATGAAGAAGATCATATGCCAAAGTAGAAATGTGATGATTTTTTGTGCAAATGAAATAGAAATAAAGGGCTTTAATGCAAAAAAAAAAATCCAAAAAGGGGAAGGTCAAACAAGGCCTTATATTAAGATGAGAATAAGACTAAAGTCGGGTTCGCTGGGAAGAGATCATTTCTCATTTGGGCAAAAAGGAGCTCAGGGTCACAAATGAGAGAGAGGGGAGAAGCTCATCTTTGAACTCTACTCTGTCTCCGAAGAAGAAGGAAGAAGGAAAGCTTAGAGGAGTTCAAAATATTATGTGCTGATTACTTGTTTAGTTTCCTGTATGGATTCACCCATTTTTCATAGGAACCCTTGAAATTTCCTTCTTTTGATTGTGTTTGGATTCAGAACTACAAGTTAGTGAGCATATGTTTTGAGCTTTGGAGTCTGCCAACCTTTGCTTTGATTATGACTTCCAGCTTGAGGAACTTTGTAGCAAAGGAAACGTTGGGTTTAGGGGAGACGTTGTCAAATTTTTTTCCAAAACCCATGTTTTGCTTCTGGCCACAACTTGGTCATTGCTCATTCAAAATTCGAGCGGATTAAAAATTTCATGGGTAAACTAGACTTTATGAGAATAAAATTCCTTGAAATAAGTGTGGTATCTCAATTTGACCCTATTCCTAAAATTGGCCAAATGAAGCTACTAGGCACCTGATCTCTTTGGAACATCACTTTGCCTTTGGTGCCAAGGTTAAGTTTCAGTCATCCCACCAGAGTGATTAAAATTTTTGTTAAAAACTACACTCTTAGGAGAACAAATTTCAAAATAAGTGTATTCAAATTTGGATTCCATCAGACCTGCAATTCATCAAAGTGAAGCTATGTTTTTCGGGGCAAATTCCCGGGCTATGTTTTGAAAAATAGAGAAGTCCCTGGCCGTTTAGGAACATATCTTGAGTTTTGGTACTTCGAATTGGATGATTCCAATTTTTGAATAAAATAGATTTATAGAGGAACAATGAGCTTGAAGGAAGTTGGGTAAAATATGACTCATTTGTTCCAAGAAAATTTTACAAGTTAATGTGTATTGGGTAGAAATCAACCCTAACCAAAAACACAAGCATGCATGACTGATTTTTCTTTGTTTGTTCTTTGATTGTGACATATTTATGATGGATTAGGGGTTGATGATGATAAAACCTGACCTAAGATCGGGATTCCAAGGATAGGATACCAGAATCAATAACTTTTCGGTTTGTTCTTCATACTTCTCTTATTGTTTCAAGTTTTGTGTTTGTTTGTCAAATAAATCTGGAATGTTTATTATGAAATCTTTGTTTTTGTTTGAAACCAGCTTAAATTGAACGCTTGGACAAACATTTGCATATGTTTATTTGAACCACAAAATGAATCCATGTTTGGAGTGTTGCCACTGATTTATAAATGAACTGGTGTGTAGTACAAACATGACTGATTTAAGCATACACAGTCGAATCCGCCGAGAATGTTAATTGTATTGTGAAAATATGAAAATGGTATTGTAAATGTGACTAATTATTAATGCCCTTAAGAGAATGTTAACTGCTATGTTTGAGTTAGGGATAGATTGGTATACCAACAAAGTTTAATGTAGCACATCGAGAATGAATGATTTATACAGTATACCGATCCAGAGCATTCCAACCGTGACAACATAGGTAGTAAAGTACACAAATGCAAAATAAATAACTAGTTTGTAGCCCAAAGGAGACAGTATTGAGCTTATTAAATGTTTTATAATCGCCGTAGCCCAAATGGGACCGCGGCTCTGATTCCATATCCCACGACCGGAAGTTTTATAGATTCACATGGGGTAAAATGATTAACAATTGTGTGATCAGAACTGAGGGTGACAAGAATAATAAAACATGGGGAGCTGAAAGATGGGAATTATCATATTTCTATATTTGAGACAAAATAAAAGTATGTTAACTCGCTATAAATGGCACATATTTATAAATATTGCATGGATCACATGAGTAAAGAGCATGTTGAAAGGTTGTTCGGAAAAATATGTTGAATGTTTTTTAGATACACTATGATGCATATAGAAAAAGTTAATTATTATACACAGATGTGGTATAATTCGTCTGAAATGAGAATGAGCAATGCAAAGAAACCACTAAGTATGAAATACTTAGCGCGGGCTTTCCCATGAGCGTACCGAGTATAGTGGCAGGATCAAGACAAGAGAGCCTGCAGTCATAGTCAATCACGTGGTATAAGCAAATGTCTGGGCCTCCATGTAAGGCAACTTCATTCCATGATATCACAGACTACTTTGTATTGAATCAAAGATGTAAAGACTCATAAGAAGATCATATTTTCAATTTTTTTTTTTATCATGGAATTTACTTACATTGTGATTTTCAAAGAAAAGAGGTGAATCTGGATGCATATTTTGTAAAATGATCTTAAAGTGGCATGGAAATGTCGCTCTGTGATAAATATTGCATTAAAGTATATTTACGGGCCCTCTAGAAAAGATATAATGCATACTTTTATAATAATGAATGTGAATAAGTAGTGATATCACATTCACATATATAAATATGATTAAACGGATATTAAATATCCTTATCGAAATGAGCATATGAAATGTTTTACGTGATAAACTGGATGGTAGTCCGTGTCCCGGGGAGCCTGTCCAACCTTCTGCCGTGTCGAGTCTGTGTGGCAAATAATCTTATCATATTTGGTTCACCATGTCAATGTTCTGTCCACGCTCCCGCTGCTCAGGTGGACTTGGGCTTTTCATCCCTCTTCGACGGGGTAGATTTGATTTTCTCTGTGTCCCTTATATAGGTACACCAGCATTTATGCTTAGAGCATATTTTGTTCCACATCTTTCCCCTTATCTTCTTCATAAGCTTGATCAATCCCTCGATCTCTTCAACTCCACTGCCATAGCCCTTTCCCTCTTTTCTTTAGCTCTCTATAGTGCTAATTCTTCTTTCCACTCGTCATCTCTTTGCCATGGGAGGCCGTGTTCTCTTCTTTTGTTTTCGCACACCGATTGCTTTCTCCACCTTAGCTCTTCCCCGAGCCGCTCATCCCATTCTCATTCTCTCTTTCTCTCATCCCTTTCATCAAAACTACACAGTTCAAAACCGCCACTCTCTCGCTTTAGCCTCGTCTCGTCCCCTGCTTTTCTCAAGCTCCGACAGAGCTATTGTCTCTTCCGCACCAGTAGGGAAGAGCATCAGTTTGCTCATGTAATCTCTCGAAACCCCTTCTTCGGGGCCAAATTCTCCCCAGCCCCTCTCACTCAGAGAGATTGCTCCCTAGGTCAAGCTCCCTCTCCTCTGGTTTCTTCTTTCCTTTTCCTCGATCCTCCTCTACCTTCTTCACCCTCATTTTTTGGAGTTTTGAGGACCTTAAATGCAGAGGAGAGCAAGAGGTTTTCGAGCCTTATCTTCATTTCCTCCTTTCTCGGCCACTTTATTCCCTTTGATGTCATCAAAGAGGGTGATCAAGGCGGGGTGGGGAATGCTGCTTTGAGAATGAACTAAACATAGTCCGCACTGACTCTTTGATAATTATCCCACATCAAGTTCAAAGCTCAACACGCCTGCCACACCCCGATTCCCTGGCCCGACCAATGGTGGATCGAACCGAGTGCTCAAGCGCTGAGGACTATATACTGTGGACTCTCATTAACCCGTTCTTCTTAGAGTCGAACTTCTTGTAATTGTGTGGTTATACAAACAATTTCTCTCAGAATAACAAAATCATTTATATATACAAAAGAACTACCACCGGAGCGGTGTCTATCAAATCTATACACACATACCGAGTCCCATTTATTAATATACAAAATCAGTACTTACATTTACAATCGTAGCGCGGAACCCACATGTAAAGGAACCCCTACTAGTGTCCCGGTCCAGCCAGCATGCTGTTTTCTGACGCCTCTCCGCACTCTACACGGATTAAAACCCGCAAGTGGTTTCGCTTGTGCGGGAAACATATCTTATAAATCCTATACCCGACGCACATTTATATCAACTTCAATAAACATATAACAAGAATGGAACATCATAATCTTCATGATTCATACAACACATTTACATACATAGTTATCCTTGTAACAAACTTTATGTCTGTCGCATCTCTCAGATACAAGATCGAACTTATACTTATAGGCAAACTTATAATTTTATCTCGTATCTTACACTTACGTGCGCACTTATTCTTACTCTCGATCTCCCAGAGGACACATTATTATTTATACCTCTATTCCTCGTAGGACACATAATTTATACCTCATCTCCAGGATGCACACTATAAATTTCGCATGCGAGCATCGAGCTTATACATGCTACTTGTGTTTATCTCCCCGGGTGAGTATCACATACTTACAGTTATCTCCGTCGGACATGGTTACTCTATGCTTATCTCTCAAGGACACATACTTATTCGCATTTCTCAAAGGACATATATATTCACTCTATACTTATTTACTTTGGTCTTACCTTCGATCCATACTGGTATTACATACATTACAAATTTACATATCAGTATCCATAAATCGTATTACTAGCTTCTATTCTGTATCTCTGCATCCTATACTTGTATTACTAACTTATTCCTTGCATTTCATATCCATACCTGTATTCTGAACTTATTCTGTATTTCAGACCTTATACCGTATTACGGAACTTGTCTTTGTATTTCAAATCTCATAATTTCTAGTAATTACGGAACCTTATTCTTGCATTTCTGATCTTATTCTTTTTATTTACAATCCTATTTCTATCGTGTTTCGATCTTATACTAAGATGGATGGACACTGATTTCTGGATCTTATACTCAGACATGTAATCCTATTCTTATGTCACATCGGGAGCATGTATACTCAGAGGTAATGACGTAGATTTTATTTAGCAAGTACCCGTGAGGTACCATGTAATCCTTATAATCGTACTTCAGGTCCTATACTGCTCAAATACTCTTCTCTAATCATTTTCTTTCTTTTTCGCTGCTTTCAGCTCTCAGATTCTCACATATGGCTATAAAAGTCGATATCTCGCCTACGCATTCATTGTTGAATCCCCGTCTCCGCTTTGTCATTCAAGAGCAATGTGATCTCTACTTAACATTGCAATCTCACATGTGGCTATAGAAGTTGACATTCACGAGAGATCCAGCCAGTTGAATCCCTGGCCTCGCTTCATGCTATTCAAGAAGAATATGGTCTATTATTTAATATTGCAATCTCACATATAATACAGCTCATATTCACGATAGATTCAGCTGTTGAATCTTGGTCCTGCCATCATTCAAGAGGCCATGTGGATTCTCACGAACAAATCGGGAATCTGCTCAGCTTCAATACAACGCGGCGTCGAGCACTCGCCAGGAGTGCCAGCACCGGACAAGAACGCGCACTCATTCATCTGGCCGTATTTCATAACACCGTTATCTTTTCCGATTATATGTGCGATAATAATCATATATAATTCTAACCACATTATGTGTTCATGACATATTCTATTTCATGTTCATGTTCATGTTTCATTTGTTTTCTCATATTTCATCATATTCATGTTTCGCCAACACATTCAGCTATTATTGCATTTCCCATATTTTTCTTCGCTTCATGTCCCGGCCAGACACCACATTCCAGATACTCTGTACGGTATGACACTATGTATTCACACACTCCAGTGTATTCGTTTCCTTCATTTAATCTACTTTACTTAGAAACTAATCATTCCAATCGAATCATCCAACTTCAAGTTATGGCATTCTCATGCCAAACCAATATTTTGTCTATATATTATACTAGGAACACTTGAAATACCTCCATTAGGGGTCTTAACCCATATTTGTCAATTCGGTTCTTGTAAATTCCTTTGAAGCTACGCGCCAAGGATCTTAACTGAATCACCAATCGTGGAACTAACCCAAGATAATGCGCCTTCAAAACAAATCGATTACCTTCTATGTTCAAAGCGTAACTCGCAATTGGTTTGAACATAAATTTCACCTCTTGAAAGTGAACATTTGGGTCACACAGATTTTAGAATTCTCAGCTGTGCCTATTTGGAAGGTGCTTGCTTATCTAAAAGCCTAGTTTAACCAGAAACTTGGAATCACTCAAATCGGATAAGAAATGACTAAGTTGGTGGCAAAATACTAACACCGGTCTGAAATAGAAAATCGGGTACCCTGCATTCTGCACTAGCGACGTAGACTCATGGCACCCAGACTACTTGTTCTGGCACTCGATACCACCTCGGAAAATTTCCTACAATGGTGGGCTTTTTCCCCCTTCCATATTTTTCCACCCAAATCAACTCAATACTTAATACATGTAATAATCAGAACCACCATATTTCCATTCCCAGCACTTATATCAAATCATCTTTCGTCACATATCTTTCTTTTCAAAAAACTCTTTCATGAATTAATACTTCCCTAAAACAACTCTAATACATGGGTCACAACTCATACACAACCCAAACATACATCACTTAGGGGCTTGTTCTAACCTCAAAACTCCATTACTTTGCAATTAAACCATGAATCCAACCCTCAAAGGGAGGATTCCATACTCGATCCCATATAGATTCTATCTCCAGGTTAGCTCTTACAACCTATAACTCCACAAACATGTATCTATACAAATCTATACAAAGTTCCATACAATCATTTTAGGTTAGGCTTCTCTTATAACCCAAACCATGTGCATCCATACTAATAGTCATATAGTTCCATACTGAATGTTGTAATCCATACCTTGAATATTCTCTTCTTCTTCCACCTCTTTCTTTACTTCCTTTCTCTTCTTTCTCTCCATGCGCTTCTTCTCTCTAAAAATGAGACCAAATTTTATCTTAAACTAAGCTTCTTTAGGCCACATGTTTGGCTCCAAAAAACCTATTTTTAAGTTAAGTTTCATTTATTTCCATTTTTAGTCCTTCACTCCTTCTGCAACCAAGTTAGGTATATTTTCATTTTTAACCCATAGCTCTCATTTATGACTTATATGTCCTTTTTGCTAAAATTCACATATGTACTCCTTTGTTTTATCCTTTGTGCATAAATTTCAAGCTTTTGCTTACCCTTTCAAAATTCATATTTAACCTTTATTAAAACCCCAAATATGTCCTAAAACTGGTAGTAGAGATTTCTGGGTGTTACAAGCCTGATATTACTAATGAACTCCGTCTCACAATACACGCATGAAGGCTTTCTTCTGAACACCAAATTTATAAGGTAGAACCATAAATTTGAGTAGTTTCAAGAAGATCCTAACAATGTAGTTGCCACATGGTCTCATTCCCTTTCCATCGCCTTCAGCACTATCTGATGAGTTCTCTGGGCGATCCTTCAAAGCCAAGCTCCTTAGCCGCCTCACACCTCCCACGCATTCCCACTTGTCTAAGCTCCCAAGATTTAAGAGAGATGAGGTCTCTTTTCCCTAAAAGGGATCTATCTCCCGAGCAGCATGCCGGCCCTTCCTCCTCACCCTGTGCCGGCTGTGAAACTCGACTCATAAACTCTCCTCCCGGTCCCATGCTAGCTCAATGTATCCTGTACCCCGCTCCACCTCCCTTAAATGTCACGCAGACGAGTCAAGCTTAGCTTCCTCTCCATTATACTCCCCTTTCTCGCGATGCTCTCAAAGCCCCTTCCCGCTGAGTATAAGGCCCCGACTCTCCTTTTCCACCACAACCTCTATTTCTTCAGAACAACCTCGAGTAGTTTCAAGATTCCCTTCCCTCTACCCTCTCCTCTTAGAACTTCTTCTACCACAAGCCTTCATCACTCGCTGGCCCAAGAGTTGTGTTCATATCGTCGCTTTTCCCCAGTAGACCCGGGAGAAAGCCAGGTTAGAAGTTGAGATATTAGATTTGAATTTGAAAATCTCCTCAAAGTGTACCTTTATATAGGTAGGTTGCCCTAACTGTGATGTCACGACATTGGGGTTGTGATGTCGCGACATTGGAGTTGTGATGTCATGACATTGACTTGATGTCGTGACATTGGAGATTTAATGTTGCAACACTGTGTTTGCTTTCATTAACTTAAATTGATGTCGCGATACCCTCTCGATGTCACGACATTAAGTTTCGATGTCATCACATTAGACAATGTCACATAATGTCCCGACATTGGGGAAATTTTTGGAACCGGTGTTGCGACATTGTTGTTGATGTCTCAACATTAAAAGGAGTTTTCTTATTTCAGAAAATTTTTACTTGTTTACTCCATTTTATTTTTGCAATTTCAGTTCATGCATGTGAATATAAGTCTATCAATATATAGGAATCTCTCAATTCAAGCACGAATCTGGTGAATTAATCTAAATTTTCAATTCAAGAACTTAGCTATATTCATTGTACAAAGATTATCACACAAATTCATGCAACAAAGGGAACAAATTTAGCCACTAAGGCAATTTCAACTCGATAAATTACACTCCCCCAAACTTAGTATATGCATCATTTTCAAAGAATAAGTAATGGAAGTAGACCCCCCTTTGTAGTCAACTCTGCATAACTCAATTTGGTTGGAAATGCTTCAAAAATGACTTTCAAATATCTTGGCAGCTTCATTATCCTATAATTTAACAAAATGATGATTACATAGGTTACTAATAAATTCTAACAAAACTATTCAAACACACCGACCAAACAAAACCACATTGAAAAGCAAATCAAGAGTTTCTCGCTACCTTCCAAGAAGCCGCTTCGTTTGATGTCTTGGCCAGACTTTGTCGCAATGTCTTCTTTCAATTCTTTTCATCTTTCAAATCCTCGTGATTGCTTCCTCATTCGCCTTCCTTCAAGATAATGTTTCCAGCCTCTCACTATCCACTTCCCTTAAACCATCCTCCTTGGTTTTCGCAGCCATCAAGCCTCCAGCTGGGTAATCGCAACTACCGTGCATGGAACACCCAATCTTGATTCAGTTCTTCCGAAAGCTTTAGCCTGAATTGTACACAAAGAGGGACTAACTCTCCTACTCTAAACTCTTTCCTTAGAATCTTCTTGATCATGCCACTTTTTAGTCTTTATCTTTGTAGATTCTAGCATTATCATAAACTTAATTTCTCTCACTTTTCCAAGCCATTCAATCGAGTAGTTCTTCTTTAGCAATTCTTTGAAATCACAACTAGTTTCTTGATTGCCCATAGCTTATATTCAAGCTCATGAGGGAGATGACAAGGTTTTCCAAATACTTCAACTCTATATGACATTCCAACAGAGACCATAAGGCCTTGTAAGCTCCACAATGCACGAAGTTTTCGATCGACCGCCATACCGGTGCTTATCGGGTTTTTCCAATATGTTTTTTATCTCCCTATTAGATATTTCTGTTTGTCCATTTGATTTAGGTGATAAAGTCAATCCCATAAATATTATCAATTCCACATTCAAGCCATGAGTTTTACAAATAGTTTGTTTGGTAAAATAGTTTCACTTATCACTAATGATTGCCCTGGGGGCTCCAAATCTCTGCTTCAAGATATTTTCGAATATACCCTATAATCAGAAAGCATCATTTTCGACAAGCTAGGCTTTACCTATTGATTCAGGGGTCCACAACCAGGAGAATGCACCGATTTCAAATGAGCGGAAAGGTCCCATAAAAATCTATCCCCATAAATAAAAAAATTTGCTACGACTAGGATCCTCAGAGAGAGACATTTCATTTCTTCTGTCTATATTGCCCATTATCCGACATCTATCACAATATTTAACCCATTCAAAACAGTCTCTGAATAGAGTAGACCAATAAAAACCTGATTGGAGAATTTGCTGGGCTGTTCTATCTCCTGCAAAGTGGCCTCCATATGGTGATGCATGACACTTATCAATAATTCCACCTTCTCATTCTTCGAACATATCTTCGATGATCCGACGGCTCTCTTCTAAAACAACAAGTGGGTCATCCCATTATATACTTTGGTGTCGCCTCGCCTTTTATGGCAGAAGTCAAGTCTAAAGTGGGCATTATCCCACAAGCTTCAAGCACTATCAATATCAACATACTAGGATAATCGATTGATACTTGAAAGATGCTCACTCGTGAAATTTTCTTCAATTTCCGTCCCTTTTCCTCCGCAAAGAGTTTTTCTAATCTTGACAAGTGATCAAATTCATCACATTGTTAATTCCTTCTTGTCCTCGATTTCTAAATCACCAAGAATAGTTAGCTACTCCACCCGATCAATCTTGGGTTTGACATCTTTTTGCCACATTAGATACTTAATTGTTGTATGATTAGCGTGTCTCGATGACATGGGACCTATCATATATGGTCTTTAAATTTTCTACAAGCAAATTCACCAATGTTAGCATCTCCTCTTCTCAGTGAAGGAGAAGTTCTTGTGCTTCATTGAAGGTTTTATCGCACAAGATATTGGTATGAAAATATTTTCTCTGTTTCTTTGTCCCAAAACCTAAGCTTCTTATTGTATAGTCACTTATCACACATGATTTTCAAACTCTTGTGCTCAGCCTGTGTTGCCATGATGAGAGCCATAACCAACCTGGATTTTATCTTTTAAATGCGTATAAGTAAGAGTCATCATCCAAAACTTGGCATCCTTCTCAAGCAAGCCAGATACTGGTCCTAAATTTGAGAAGTTCTTGATACAAATCTTCTATAAAAATCCAAAGATAAACCCAAAAACCCTAATCCTCTTCGACCGTATTAGGTAGCATCGTGAGTTTCTTGTATTAAAAAAACCTTAGCTTTCGTTAACTTTTAGCCCAAAATTGTAGAAATTATGTCCTAAGACACCTTCAAGTACCATGAAATGACATTTTTCCTAATTCAGCCAAATTTGTTCCTCGCACTCGTAGTATAGTCTTTAAATTTTTCAAAAAGCAATGCTTCAAAACCGGATCCATATATTGAGAAGTCATCCATAAAATTTTCATGTTTCTTCCACTAAATCTTAAGAACTCGACATCATACACTCCTTTGGAAGGTGGCAAAGAGACATTATTCGCATTCAACAACCCAAATGAAAGTGTTCTTAAATCAACAATATTTATAACCTAACACCTCAGACAATAGCATAGCTACTATAGCATAAGGTTCTAGGATCGCCCACGTAGATGGTTTTCTCTCAGTAAAATGACTGACAATGAAGTTTAAATTGGTGAATTCATTGATTTTGATCGTTATAAAAGAGTGGATTTTGTAGAAAACTGAAAAGTAAAATGAGCAAAATATAGAGAATTCCTCAAGTATCAAAGTCACCGGATTCTCGGGTTCCTTAGAGGCAACGATGGTTTTCGAGGTCTCTTTCCCCATCGGGGATAGTAACATATATTTCGAATCGGATCTCAGTTTAGCTATAAAACTTTAACCCTCAATAACTATCCTTGAAAATGGTATTCACTGGTTATCAATGGTCTCAGACAAGAAAACACAAGTTCCTCGATTTACCCAATAGCTCATAAATAATAACTAATGAACATCAATTGATTCAGCAATACAAGCATCCAATGAGCCCCGAAAGCTACCAAGTACTCGCCATTCACAAGACTCAAGGACCTAAACCCAGAGCTTCAATAGGAAACACACAATGTCAACGAATCATATGGAAAATACAGAACCCTTCATTCGCTCTCTGTGCCTTCTCATCATGCCTTTACTCCGGGCTGAAAGAGGGGGTTTAGTTACTCATCCTCTGAGTTGTCATCCTCAGAGGGTGCTTGGCTAGTGAGAAAAGAAAAGAAAATGTGAGAAAATGAAAAGAAAACAAGAGCTTGTTCGACAAGATTCCCCCAAAACTTCAATAATGAAAAGTTCGACTTTATAGTGTTGTTTCAAGCATCATATACCACCAAACACATACTACTAAATTAAACAAAGTTGAATACTATTACATAGGGACAAAATGGGGGAGAAACTAAAAAAATGAGGGACAAAAGTCTTCGCAAGGGTTGCGAAATTGTTATGTTTTATGCCATGTTTCGCTTCCGGGGTTCCAAGCACTCTAAATTCTAATTGATTTCTTCATGCTCGAGCTGCATCCCTATCTTCAATATATATAGCCTGTGAAAACTACAAAAACTACTATAAAATTGATCAGAAGCATTGCTAAGTCCTTAATGTGCCAATCGGGTCACTTAAGGATTACTACGCAAAAGTGCTCAAACCTGGAGTGTTAAGAGCATGAAACAAACACTATTTCGGGTGGTAATCAATACATAATCCAAACGGCATCCTTTTTAAAAGCTAAAGGTGTCATAAGTGTTTGTGACCTGCCCGGTATTAACCCAGGAAGGGGAGGGTCAAAGGTCGAGGTTCAACCGGTCGAATCTGGTTCAACAAAAGAGGATAGATCTGGTTTATATATAAAATAAAAATATATTTTTCATATATAAACTTAATTTTCAATGAATAATAAAATTAAAGAGATACATCCACAATACATTAAAGAGATAAATCCACACATAATCAAAATCATACTCACATAATAATAAAATTAGACGCTTAGCAAGTTTACATTAGATTGCATTGACGCTATCTTCATCTCGGTATACACCAAAAAGCGCTTACCTACTTGAACATCCACTGCGAATATCACTAGCTCCCGAATATATCAACCCCAAATCGTTGTCATAACATTTTAAAAATAACCTATTTAACTTAAAATAAATAACACATATAACAAAATAAAATAACACACAAATTTAAAAATTACCAAGGCTAAACAATATTGAAAGTCTTAGTAAGAGCATAGAACTTGATTATTCGACATTAATAATAAAAAATCAACAAATAAAAGTTAAAAACTCGTAGTTTTTTTCAAACTGGCCACGCATGATCAAAGGAGGAAAAGCAATAACCGGCATCCTTCGGCACCGAGTCGTCGGCCACGGCTCGACCGCTGCATCGCTTTTGTCCCGCTGCTTCTCCTCGTTTTTTCCGCTCGACCGCATCGCTTCCGCCCCACCCCTCGAGCGCCCGGCTGACTGGCTTGCCGGTCCGTTTAACAATCCCTGTCATATGACATGCAAAAGAGGTCTTTCTCGTCCGTGGCAATGACAATTTGATTATAACTTAATATTCATTATGAAATAGAAGTAAGGGTGTCTAAACCTATCCA